>CM034703.1:6682512-6704001 GCA_020142125.1 Phrynosoma platyrhinos | reverse complement strand
CTCCCTGTTGTAATGGGAGTTGGCATTTTCAATGTATTAATGTATTATTTTGACGTGTTTTTAAATTTGTGATTGCTTAATTTTTTTAAGGGGTGGGCAGGTTTTGGGGTGTTGGGATGGGATGGGAACTGTATTTATGTAGTTTAATGTTGTAAGCCACCCTGATTGCTCTGCAGAGGCACTAAGGGCTAATTATAATTATTATTATTACCAGCAAAACATTTTTTGGGGACCGTGACTGGTCAGGCTCTGTGACAACGATCACAGGGTGGATGCTTTCCAAGTTATAGAGGGGTTGGATAATTGTATATTTGTACCTTTTATCCTACTTGTTTATTTTCCTGGGTAAAACAGGTGGTCAACATCCTTCTGAAAATGGTCTTATAGGAAACCTCTAGTGCAGGGAATCTGCTTATTGACTCAAAATGTATGAATTTAGCTTCAAGTGGCAGCCACTGCTTAGAATGCTATCAATAATCATGTGGATATTTCTTATCATGTTGATTTCTCATTACAGTTTCTTTGAGTAAGGATCCTCTTTGATCCATTGACATTTCCCATACTCTGCACCATGGATATTAGAGCATCAAATTTGTGAAAGAGCAACATTCCCCTTGGAACTAGACAGAAGACCCAAGAGATATCTTCTGTTACCAACTATTTTGAGCTTCATCCTGGGCAGCATATTCAACTCCATCCTAGTTGGCAAAGACCAGCTCAGTCAGCAGGATTGGATATGAAAATCGTGGAAGAAGGATAATGAATTATACGGTGGCATTGTGTTAGTGCCATTTGTATACATAAGTGTGGTTTGTGTACATACATTTCTTCTGAGACAGTGCAGTGGGAGCTATTTTCTAGCCCTTTGTGCCACATCCAAAAGCTCCCCTCCCACATACACACAATCTTCCAGATGTGGTGTGGAGGAAGGGAGGAGGCAATTTAGATGATGAAGAAGCAGCTGGTCTCACTTGTGAGGGGAAGAAATAAATGTGTGCTCACAAATGGAGTGCACTCTGCCTGCTCTTCAGTGTCCAGAGCAGCTGTAGCTTCATCATCTGAATTGCCTCCTTCTTTTCCCCTCCCCACTGTAAAGCAGGGGCAGGAGTGCTGTCCTCACAAAGCCTGACAGCTACTAGGGGTGAGGAAGTGGGAGGGCTCCATAGGCTCCAATACTGGACCAGAGCTAGTTGGCCAAAATACTACTAAATTGGGATTGCATGCATAAGTCTTGAGATCTCCAAGGAGTTAACCACTTCTCCACCTAAGACTTCACCTTCCCTACCACTAGATCATCAGAGCAATACCAGAAAATAGGCCAGGATGGAGCTCATGATAAGGAGTCAAAGATCTAGTTACCAGGCCATGAGGCTGACTGAGTAAGCCCTCTGTTTTCCAGGAGCAGGTGGTGCCTGAAACAGAGCTCTGGTCTGATAAATATTAAAAAATCTTGTTTGGACTCCACACCTTGGTTGATGCAACTTAGTCATTTATTTTCTATTACTTGCAAGTACAGACTACTGTGCTGAGCTAAATTGCTTTCAGATATTCAGGTGTCCCCTTGCTTATTATCAGAACAGAACACCCACCAAAACAATTTTTATAGGCTCCCATTGCCCAGCATCCAGTTGGTTGCTCCCAACTAGAGTAGAACCATTCAATCAATCATGGACTAGTGAATCAACATGTGGGTAAATCCCTTATTTTTGTATTTATATGCTGCCTTTCTCCCAGGCTGGGCCTACTCTAGTTAGAACTAACAATAGGATTTAAAACACAAGGTGAAACTGGTGGTACATCTACTGGCAAGTTTACTCTCACTGTGACCTGTCTACATGATGCAGGGCCTAAGCCCCAGTTTGAATGTAGACTGTCTTCATGAGGGAAGGCAAGTTCCACACCAAACCACTCTGTTCCTCCCTAAATTGGATTCTTTAAAAACTCACCTTTTGCCCAGGATTTTGCAGGAGAATATGGAGAACTCTTGAGTGATGCTATGTGACTGATCCTGGACACCTTGTTTCTAACCTCAGAGGCAGTGACACATCAGTGCCAGTGGCACCAGGTAGCACAATGAGACCCATGTGTAGACAGCCACATGGTATCACTCCAGAGTAGGGAGGTAACAGGAAGAATCTGGGTCCGGCAGCAGCCTGAAGTATTCTGGTTGGTGTAGACAAGTCCAAGGAGTTCTAGTATGGCACTACATTTGGGAAGATGTTGGAGAGAAGTCAGAGATAGAAACTGGGAGGAGAAAGTAACTTTTTAACAAGGGACTGGGTGGTCTCACCTGTACATTAGGGTGCAAGCTATAATCAACAATAAAACTGTTTGAAGCTCTTTATTTTCATCCTTTTTGATGCAATTTATGTGCTGGACTTTTTTTTTTAATGTGTTCATGAGAAGAGACAGAAGCACAGGAATGGCTTCCTAACATCACTGCCAGGTCCTTCACTATTTCCTTATCTGTCTCTCTGCATTTTCTCGTAGACTACTTTAAAAAGCTAATGGCCATCCACTTCATCATTTTGACACCAGGGAATAATGTGGATTTTATTTGCTGGGACCATGATGCCAGAAGGATACCATGAATGAAGCAGCAGGATAAACTCTTAATCCCAAAATATATTTTGTTCAAGTTGCTTTTGCTAGACTATTTTTCTTGCCTCTGACTCTTTTCAGAGCCATACGTCATCAGAGAGCTGTTTAACAAGAACTGAAAAGTTTCCCAACTTCTTGTCACTATCACTGACTTTAACAAATGCCAAAAGGAGGATCCCCCCCCCCACAATGGGATTGGAGAAAAATTAAAACCAATAATTATGTGTTATTCATCACACCAGAATTGGGATACATTTTTGTAAGCTATATACCACCAAAAAATTTTATACCTTAAATATGCATTTCCTATTAAGGTGTGCATTTTAGAACTAATGTGTGACAGATTGAGTAATAGTATCTTAGAGGTGTAAGGGAACCTGGGGGTCACCTAGTCCAACTCCCTGCCACCGCCAGTGTATGAATCCTCTACTAGAGTACTTTGACCATCCAACCTCTGTTTTGAAACCTACAATGAATGAGAGTCCACCATCTCCTGAGGGAGTGTATTCAACAGTCAGACAGCTCTTACCAAGAGGATATTCTTCCTAATATTTACTTGGTACCTGATTTGTGGATCTCAAAAGTAATGATATGTTGACTTATTCAAGAGATGGATGTGATAGAGGTGGTGGTGAGGAGACTGCCAATTGTAGGAGGTGGAGAATGAGATTCCAAATGGGGGCAGGCACTGTCACCACACGCCATGTGGTGGGATGTGTGGTGAGATGGTGGCATTAGGGCGGAGTTGGGGTGGCTGCTGTGTGGACGCCCCACCCCAACTCCACCCCCAGTCTGGCCCTTGTGGCCAATCTGTACAGGCCCTAAATTGAGATTATCCTCTTTTTGGAATCTTTGCTGGCATGCAAAGATTTCTCTATTTAACCAGGATGTTCATCCTTAAACTGGCTGGAGTAGAGAGATACATGATGGATGTGCTCTTTTTCAATCTGTAATTTGTGTTTTATGTATTTTTAAATGAATGTCATATGAGCAATGTCTTAATGGAACTGATTGTTTAATGTATTTTAATCTAGTTGCGAGCTTCCTTGCATCCCTTGTCAGAAGAAAAGTGGGATAAAAATGAAACAAATAAATTAAGATTCCTGAAGTAAAAGGAGGGAGGGAAACAAAAGAAAGGAAGGAAGGAAGGAAGGAAGGAAGGAAGGAAGGAAGGAAGGAAGGAAGGAAAAGAAAGGAAAAGAAAAGAAAAGAAAAAGAGCTCCCATTGACCAATTTAGTGGCATTATAAGTGCAGAACTGTGTAGTGTTGTGGGCAATTCACCTCTGGAAATTTTCAGACATGATTTCACTGTTTTTGAGCAGGGAGAGCACATCTGGCATTGCTGTTGTTCTTGTTAACTGCCTTTGCCTCAAACTCAACCCAAGGTGATCCTACTGATGAGACATCTCCAAGACTCCCTCTCCTCCACTGCTTTGCCCAACTTCTGCAAACTCATACTTGTGATCTCTTTAATAGAGTCCATCCATCTGGTATGTGACCTTCCTCTCTTTCTTCTTCCCTTTACCTTTTCCAGCATTATTATTTTTTTCCCAATGATTCATGATTCTGAATCATTGACATAGATCTGACGTAGTAGGGATGAAATTATCCACAAATTTCCTTCTCAAATAACTTTAGCATTTTCCTTCCCAAGATAGGAAAGTCTATGGAAAGCATCCATTTTTGAAGCCTATTCATAGTTTAGGAATATTTCTAAGGAAAAGTTGCCTGCGTTTATTTACTTAATAAATTTTGCACAGTTTACAGCATTTTCTTTCCAGAAAATAATGTTTATGCACAGGAATATTATTTTCTGTATGGAAAATGCTGGTTTGTCTGCAAAAACAAAACAAAATTCCATCCACATATGGATTTTCCACAAAATAAATGCCAAACTGTGAAGATTCTTGTCAGTTTAGGATTCCCTTCATCAGAGCTTTAAATTAAAAAATAATAATAATCTCAAACATTATTTCCATCTCTACTAAAGTTATTTTTGGGCCAAAAAATAGGGTTTTTTTTGGGGGGGGGCATTTTTTTACCGAGGGATGTAGGAGAATTAAGGGAATGAAGTGGGTGCAAGGGACCCTGATTCTGCACAATTCTCACCCTTAGACTGAAAATTGGGGATTAGATTCCATTAGAGAAGTAGTCCATTAATCCTTTACATGAATAATAAATTGCTTTTGAGTGTGGAAAATGCTTTTAATACTTTTTTTCTGTCTGACTTCTCCTTGCACCACCCTTGTGAGATAGTACAGTGTTCTTTTAAATATTGTCATTCTTACAACCCACTCCACTGGACTGAGTTCTTTGCAAACCTTCAGCTGTGCAGTAACAAAAGAGAATCAATAGTTCCAAATCATTTAATTCTCTACTTCAGCCCCACTATCTATATAGGACTGAATCCATTGCCCAAGGAAGAATTGCTGATGTCCTTTCTATATACCAAGAGCGCAAAGCAAAGTCTTTTTAGTGATGGGAGCATATCTTACAGATTTTTTTTAAAAAAAAATGCAACAGGGAGAGGAAGAAACTAAACTTGGAAATCATGACATCTCCTTCTCCAATTTGATTTATCATTTCAGTTTATCATTGCTTTTTTAAAAGTGGGATTTTAATTGGTTCCTTTGTCAGCTCCAACAATTAGTGTTAAGTGTCATGTTTTTTTATTGTAATGAGTTTTATCTAAGGTTGCCAGATTCAGAGACAGAGAACACTAACGTACATTTAAATATCCAGAACTAGAAGGGGTATCTGAGGGTGCATCTTCACCATAAAAATAATGTTGTTTAACACCATTTAAGGGCTGTAGCTCCATCCTATGGAATCCGGGATTTGTAGTTTTACAAGGTCTTTTGTCTCCTCTGACTTGTACCACACAAAAGTACAAATTCCAGGATTCTGTAGGATGGAGCCATGACTATTAAAATGTTATCAAATTGCATTATTTTTACAATGTGGATGCACGTTCAATCATCCAGCCTGCAGTATTTCCAATTTCTATGTATGATTGTGAAAGCTGGATGGTGAAGAAGGCTGACAGGATGAAAATCAATTTGTTTGAAATGTGGTGCAGAAGGAGATTTCTATAGATCCCATGAACTGCTAAAAAGACACATGAATAGTCCCTAGAGCAAGTCAAGCCTGAACACTCACTAAAAGCAAAATAGACTAAATAGAAACAGTCATACTTTGGAAATCTTATGAAATTGTCTATGCATAGTGCACAAAATACAGTGGTCCTGATGGGCATTGGTCACTTTGTCTGGTCCCTTATATAGTAAGATAAAGACCAGCCCTTTTTTACTGGAAATGGGAGTTACAGAACTGTCCAATTCCAATTCCTGCAGAAACAACTCTACTTATGAAGATGTAAGTCACCTACAAGATTCTAATCAATGATTTTACTTGCTGCCAAAATGAAACCAGTGTTGGAGTCAAACTGGCCTTTAAGATAATGTCTACATCAGCCATTTATATCTATTTCCCTGTGCCCTGTCCATACAACACAGACTGAAAACTTCAATTTGGGTGAGGACCATCTTCATGTCAGAAGGCCACTTCCAAACTGAATCCAGACTCTGCCTGCCTTAAATCAACTTTTTTTAAAAAATCTACCTTTCCAAGAAAATCCAGAGCACTCTGGTGTGATGCCAGGCAATTGTTAGCACTTTGTTGCTATCACTGGCATGGGTCACCCCTCTGAGCTCACACAGGATTAAAATGCTCATTCCAGTTGAATAGAACATGATCCAACCACATGTGATTTGCAAGAGAAGGGCTTCTTGAGGGGACAGCACACACACACAAAAAAAAATCCTTAAACTCCACAGGAAAAATCTTTGTGGATTTTACTGGCTTATCCTCAGAAATCAGCAGAAATTTTCATTATTGTATGTATCACATTACCACATGTATCCATCTGCTTAACGTGGATCTGGATGACTATGAATGTTCAGCAGAGAGAAGGTGAATAGATGAAAATAGATGTGAATTTGTGCAGGAAAGTGAAGTCAATTAATTGTTGATGCAAATGTGTGAAAATCTGTATCAATGAACATAATACATTTTTGTGTACACTAGCTTAGCAAGGTGCCCGACTTATACCACTTACTGTGGAGCACAGTGAAATATTGCATACACAGCCACTCATGTCACTCCAGGATGCTGTGGAGAGAATGTAGGGTTGGGCCAACCAAGCTACAGTGAATAGAAAGAGAGTTGGTGACAGCAATTAAACAGAAGGCTGGAATAGAAAAACAAGTCCATTTGTATAGAAAAACAATTGGGGGAGATAGGTTCTGTGAGAGGAAATGTCCAGTAGTGAGGGACTTAGGGCCTCTGCAGACCGGCCCAAAGGGCTAGCCTGAAGGTAGAGTTGGGGTGGGGCAGCTGCACGCTGGTTGCCCCAACCCCACACCGATGCCATCCTGACACTGCACGCTGTTATGCACAACACACAGCATTAGGACGCCCTCCCAGCGCAGCATTCTGACACTCTGCATTGAAAAGGATGAGGAAGAGCCATGTGCCAGCTCTTAGGGCAGCCTTTTGCCACCCCTAAAAGGAGTGGCATTTTGCCGCTCTTTTTGGGGTGGCAAAAAGGAAGATTGGGGCTGTGGCATGGGCTTGCCATGGCCCTGATCGACTGCTTCCCAGGGCAGCCCAGAGCCACCCTTCTGCAGAGGCCCCTAGTTCCAGTATAGAACGCCAATGGAGAGAGTTACTGGGATTTTATATCCTGTGGGATATATTTAGACTGGGTGGCTAGAGTAGATAATAGAAATTCAGGACTGTGTGGGCACTAAGGGAGAGCAACTGATGTTCTCTTGAGAGAGAATTGTGTAACAAATTGTAACAAGAACAAGTGCATATACCAACTGAATAAGTGAAACATTGTTAAACCGTTGTTCAAGGAAAGTCTTATTGACATTCACTTAAAAGCATGTCTGAACCTGGAATAAATATCCATGCTGCTAACAATCAATAAAAATTGGTCTGGTACATCTCAAACTTGATGGCAAAGATAAATTAAAAGAGGAAACTATAAGCAGTTTCAGTGGGTCTCATTATAAAATTGGTGGCAGTGCTGAAATACATGAGATTCAATGCTTAAAAGTGTGCTTGGAAAACTCAGTGTGACAGTGTTCTGAGTGTGAGTTTCATATGCCAGGCATATCACAGCCATTTCAGAAAGTAGGCATGGACATAATAAGACCCTTACCTCAAGCAACTCAGAGAGGAAATAAATATATAGTTACACTAGTAGATTGTGCTACAAGGTATCCAGGAGCAGTAGTATTATGAAACATGGAAACAGCTACTGTAGTGAATAGTTTAGTAAACATCTTTTTTCTAGATTAGGATTCCTGAGTGAAATAATTTCAAATTTGGGGAGTTCCTTTACTTCCAAGATAATGCAAAAACTATGGGAAGCTTGTGGAATTAAACATCTGATTGCAACAGCTTATCCCCCAGAGAGTAACGGTCTCGTAGAGAGATTTAGTGGGACTCTAGTCAGAATAATAAAGGCATATATAGCTGAAAATAAAAATGATTGTGATAGCAAGCTTCAGCACCTTCTATTTGCTTATTGAAAAGTACCTTAAGAAAGTTTTGGTTTTAGTCTATTAGAACTATTGTTTGGTCACAAAGTGAGAGGATCTTTAGACCTTATTTGACATGAGTTGGAGGATCTGTAGGAAAAAGAGCCAGAAGATGCAATGGCATATGTACAGCACTTGATGACATCTCTAAGTGAAGCTTTGCAGAATTTAAAGTCTGCTCAAAGTAAACAAAAGACCTGGTATGATAAGAAGGCAAGAAATAGAGACTTTATGCAAGGATATGAAGTTTTGCTTCATCAGCCAGTGAAAGGAAATAAACTACAATACTCATGGACTGGTCCAGTTCTGGTCTCTGAAAATATCAACAATGTGAATTATATAGTAGACTTGGGAAATGAGATTGATTGTAAATTGGTTCATGTTAATATGTTAAAACCTTACCAAAGAAGGGAAACACTGGTGCTATATGCTATTAAAGAGTCAGGGGAAGAGGAACTTCTAATTCCAAATTAGAAACCTGAGAAAGTTTTTGGAGGAAGTGTAAAAAAAGGTTTCTCTTGACTATTCCCAGACTTCTCATCAAAAGGAAGAAGTAATTTGCCTGCTAAACAAATAATAACACCTTTTTAAATCTACCTGGTAGAGTAAAAGGAGTGTACCATTGTATTAGAACTGGAGATGCTAATCCCATTGCCATTTCTCAGTATTGAGTAACTGGTCATTTAGTTGATAGCATTGCTAGAGAGATAGAGGTGATACTTAAAATGAGGATCATTATACCGTTGGAGAGTCTGTGGGCTTCACCTGTAGTATTAGTAGAAAAGGCTGATCATACCATCCAATTCTGTGTGGATTATAAACAACTTAACTAAGAGGGGTTGCAGACTGCCAGAAATAGTGCAAATTGAGTCCACATTTAGGGTTAGGGTTAGGGAATCATGGGGACTGTAGTTTATTGTGGCACCAGAGCTCTCTGACAGAGAAGGCTCAATGTCCAAGGGGGAAAAAAATTCCCATGATTCCCTAGCACTAACCCTAACCCTAAAAGTGGACTCAATTTGCACTATTTCTGGCAGTCTGCAACCCCCCAAAGTCATTCAGATGGATGTTTATCCTATGCCTAGGTCTGAGGATTTATTTGAGAGGATGGGTAGAGTTCAGTATATTACTACTTTAGATTTTACCAAATGTTATTGGCAGGTACCATGAGTCCACAGGATCAATCAAAAATAGCCTTTATTACACATGTAGGTTTGTTTGAGTTTACAGTGTTACCTTTTGGTTTAAATAATGCTTTGTCAACTTTACAACACTTAGTGGATAAAATATTGGCTGGGTTAAAAAAAATATGTGGTTGCCTATATTGGCAACATTGGGAAGAACATGTGAAATACCTATCAGAATTTCTGGAGAAACTTAAAAAGAGTGGTTTAACTGTTAAGAGTTCTAAATGTCATATTGGAAAAAAAGAAAGCAGGCATTTAGAGTATGTTGTGGGAAGTGGAAACATAAAGACGTAAACTTCAAAGGTCAAGGCTATAATTTATTGGCCAATTCCAACTTCAAAGAAGGGGCTCCAATCATTTTTGGGACTGGCAGGTTATTATAGGAAGTTTATTCCTAACTTTAGTACTATTGTGAGTCCTTTATCCAATTTGAGAAAGGAAGATAATCCTGTTAAGATCCAATGGTCAGAAAAGTGTGATAACACCTTTGAAGAAATGAAACAACTGATGACTACTGCTCCCATATTAGTGGTTCCTAATAACACAAAAACCTTTGTAGTAACCACTGATGCCTCCAATGTAAGAGTAGGTGCCATTCTAAGACTAGGTGCCATTCTAAGCCAGGAAGGTAATTATGGTCAATTGCACCCAGTGTTATTCCTAAGTAAAAAGTTGTTACATAGGGAAAAGCATTTGGCCACTATTGAAAAAGAATGTATGGCCATAGTGTGGGCCTTAAACAAGTTAAAATTGTATTTGTGGGGGAGAAAAATTATAGTAAGAACAGATCATTCTCCCTTATGTTGGCTGAATCACATGAAAGCTAACAATGGCAAATTACTGAGGTGGAGTTTAGTGCTCCAAGATTTTGATTTTTTTTTTTTATTCAGTATGTGAAAGGTAAAGATAATATAGTAGCCAATAGTTTGTCATGGGAGCTTGAAGATCTGTAAGAAAGGAGAGATATACCAAGAAATGTATGTGTATGTAATGAAGTAAGTATAAAGAATGTATTATATGTTCAAACAAATGTTATAGAATATGCTGAGTGTTTTACTGTTACTGGTAAGTATAAGAACTAGATAAATGCCTAAAAAATTATATATAATTTCGGATATGCAACTTCTCTATCCATTGACACATACAAACTCAAAAGAAGCTTGTATGTAAATGATTTTTTAAAGGGGGGCAGTGTATGGAGAGAATGTAGGGTTGAGCCAGCCTAGCTACAGCCAATTGAAAGAGAGCTGGCGACAGCCAATCAAATTGAAGGTTGAAGTAGGAAAGCAAGTCCGTTTGTTACAGTTGGGATAGATAGGGTCTTTGAGGTGGAAAGTCCAGTAGTGAGGGACTTAATTCCAGTATAATGTCAGAATCTATATATATAGTTCTGTCATGATATGATGCTATCACAGAATGAATATATAAGGGCATGGTAATATGGTGAAATAACGCTGTATTGGATGCAAACTATTGAGAAGGGAGTATCAGTTATGCTAAATCCAAGCCTGGGAACACAAACCAGCCAGTGGCAGAAAGGAGTTATAGTTTATAACCTGAATCTTCCTGCCATAGATCGGAGCTGTGAAACAGGGATGATTTTCTTCCTGAAGGGAAATTTAAAGATAATACAGGAGGGGAAAGGGGGAAACATGAAAGACCCTTTGATCTGGATCAAAGGGAGGAGATCAAGGTTGGAAAAGGGGGCTGGAGGATCGGAATGTATTTTTGATGGTCCAAGGGGAATCTTCTTCAGTTCTAACACTGGGCCAGGATGAGGAACTTTCTGTCTCAATATCCAGAACAGATCTCTAGTTTGTACTACACTACAATGCTGTCTTGGTTATTGGGAACTGGGTCCTCTGATCCTGACAGTGAGTTGGAATTCACAACAACACCTCATACCATTCAACAGTATTTGGGCAAAGGTGTATCCATCCTGGAGGAGCCTCCCAAAGGTGAGCTGGGAGGCAGCCAGGGAATTCAAGCCCTGGAAGCGAGTGCAGGTCCTGGTTGGGGACCCAGACACAAATGACCCTGAGGTGCAAAGGGAGGTGTGGGGAATGGAGAACAACTTTAAGATGAAGTCCAACCAATGGTGCAGAGACCCCTGGAGGATGGGTCCTCAGACTCCGATGGTATGGAAGACTGGTCTCTGGACAATTAAGGGGATGTAGGAGTGGTGCTGGGAGGAAGCCCAGGAAGACCTGCTGGGCTCCAAGGGGAAGGATGAGTGGTTCCAAACCCCAACCATCACCCAAAGTTGGGAGCAACTCAGGGAAAGGAAAGTGCCGGGCTGGAATGTTGTGGTGGTAAGCTCAATAGATGTGGATCCCCAAGACGGTGGGGACTGGGACATCGAGCAGCAACAAATGCCAGAAGAGGAGAGATCATTTTGAGACCTCCTGACTGAGGTAGCAGATACACTAGCAAGATTCATGGAGGGCAAACTGGCCCACAAGTTGACAAAGAGCACTGGGCAATGATCAAGACCTGGAGCAGGAGGAACCCCAGCAGGACGAATGGACTATGGCAGACCTGAGGCACCAGCATGGACCCCACACCCCAGAGGGCCGCCTAATCCAAAGCAGGAGTAAGTTTTTCACAGGGCTCAGTGATGGCTTCAGCCCTGATCCACTGCTTTCAGAATCTAGCACCTAGGGGTTCAACAGGAGGCTGAGCCAGCCTACTTCCTCGCCCAAGTGCCAGGACATATGAATGAATGGGGGCCCACCTTCCTCACTGAGGAGGCAAAGATGAGATGTGTTGCTGCACACCTGGAGGGTGAAGGGCAGGCCTGGTTGATGCAACTATTTGATGCCAGGGCAACATAGCTGAGGAGTTTGCCAACCTTCATGATAGCATTGTGAGCCCAATTTGAGGACTCTTTTTGAGGGGGAAAAGCCCAAACCAAGTTGGTGGTGTTGGAGCAAGGAGCCTGTTCAGTGACTGAAGCTGTGTCAGAATTCTGTGGTCTGGCTACACAAATTCCAGACTGGCCAGAGGTGACCAAAGTGCAGCATTTCAAGGAGGGACTATAGCTGGACCTTCTAAGGTGTATCTGGGTGAGAGATAATCCTCAGACTGTGAGGGAATGGATCTGGTTGGCCAGGGAGGCCAAGAGGCTGATGGAGGAGATCTGCCTGACAAGGCATCAGAGACTGGGAGGGAGAAAGGGGATTAAGTCAAATCCTAGCCCTGCCCTGGGCAAGAAAAGAGGAGCTAAGGCCCAGGCCCAGGAGTGAGAATGACGAATGAAACTAGGACTTTCCCTGGGGGCAGAAGGGGCATGAGATTGCTAAGTGTCCCAAGTGAAAGGACCACCAGAGGGGAGCTACATTAAAGAAAGGGCCCACTCCAGCCCTGTTGGGGGACCCACACTACCCAAACAGGGGACTAGGAGGCTAATTGAGATTCAGTAGAATCGGAGACCACACCAGACACCACAGAGTTGGAGGACAATGCCGAGCTGGTGGGAAACTTCTCCAGCTTGCCTCAGACACCAGCAAAAGGCAGGCTCCAGACCCAAGGCACCACACCACAATGGTGAGTGGAGGAATTCCCCTATCCATCATAAAGGTTAAATTGGAGGACCCAAAGGGGAGGAAAGTATGAACTTGCTGAGGGCTATCAACTCAGGCTACACCACTGCCTCATAAACCCTGAGATAGCTGCAGAGTTAAATTTGGACACTAAGGAATTGGAGCAGACCATTACCTTTCAACAGATAGACAGCTACCCTGTGGGGGGGGGACCCACCAGTGAGAGAACGGGGATAGTGTGGCTCAAGGTGGCAGACCACTTGTAAAGAATTCAGTTTTTGGTGGGACCCACTTCGAGCTACCAAGTGATGTTGGGAATAGATTGGCTGCACTTCCACAATCACTGGATCCAGTGGAGGATGGGGGAATTGATCTTCGAGGACCCAGTATGCTGGGAACACATGTGGGGCCCCATTCAAAATTTGAAAGAGAAAGCAGAGGTTATGTTAAGCCATTCCAATCTTCCGCAAGAGCGGGTGGAGAAAGCCATCCAAGAGGATCAATTAGTCTAGCCCCTCAGTTATTGTGACTTGGCAGAGGTGTTTGTGAAAAAGGAGTGTGACCAGTTCCCACCCCACTGGGAGACCGACAGTGCTACTGAGTTAGTGCCAGGGACTCAACCACCCAAGCCCAAGCTGTACTGGAGATGAGTAGCCTTAAAGGGTTTATAGAGAAGAATCTGGCAAGAGGCTTTATCCACCCATTGACCTTAACATTTGCAGCCTCAGTGTTTTTCCAGGAAAAGAAGGACGGATTGTTGAGACTGGTCATGAACTATCAAAATCTCAATGGGATATGTAGTACCAACAAATATCCCTTCCTGCTTTTGAAGGGCATGTTAGGGATACTGGCCACTGGGCAAATTTTTACCAAGTTGGACCTAAGAAATGCCTACTTCCAAGTGCAAATTCAGGAAGGAGATGAACAAAAAAAATCTTTAACTGCCCTTTGGGAGCATTTGAGTATTTGGTGATGCCATCTGGGCTATCAGACAGTCTAGGCATTTTTATGAGGCTAGTAAATGAAATTATGCATGATTTACTGTTCAATAAGGTCCTAGTCTACCTAGACGATGTGTTGATCTACTCACAGGACCTGGAGATATAGGACTCCGAGTGAGGGAGTTACTGAAATTTGATATCCTGTGGGATATATTTAGCCTGGGTGGCTAGAGTACATAACAGAAGTTAAGCCCTAAGGGAAAGTGACTGTTGTTCTCTTGAGAGAGAATTGTGTAACAAATTGTAACAAGAACAAGTTCATATACCAACTGAATAAGTGAAACATTGCTAAACTATCATTCAAAGAAAGTCTTGTTGTTCACTTAAATGCATATCTGAACCTGGAATAAATATCCATGCTGCTAACAATCAATAAAAGTGGTCTGGTACATCTCAAACTTGGTTGCAAAGATAGAGTAAAAGAGGAAAAAATAAGCAATTTCAGTGGGTCTTGTGACAGATGCAGATGTAATGGGGGGAATTCAAAGCAGATTTTGGGCCAGACTATTTCAGGAATGCCCCAGTTTATTCTGGACAATGTAGACCTACCCTAAGAGAAAGATATTCTGGAATTGGGATGCCAGAGCAGAGATACCTAACTGTTGAGAATGCTGGATATCTTGCACTGATCAGGTGTGCACTGCACATCTTAAAAACTCTCCTTTCAGTTCTGTGTTTCTGTTCCCCAATCCTAATTGTATTCATCCTCAAATGGATTGAATTGGAGTCATCAAATCTGCTGTGAAAACCCAAAAGAAAATTACAAGAAAAGAGATTCTATCTAAACAGTAGGAAGAGCCTCCTGATGGTGAGAATTGTCAACACTGGAATAAACTGTGCCAGAGGATGGTAGATTCTCCTTCTTAGAAGTCTTTAAATAGAATTTGGGTGAATATCTTTTAAGATTGCTTTAGATGTTTATGCCTGCATGGCAGAGGGTTGGACTAGATTGCCTTTACGGCCCCTTACAATGATAGAATTTGATTATTCTATGAAGCCTAGCTTGGAATATTTGAAGTTTTGGATGTGGGAGAAGAGAAGATATTGTGTTTAAATATGTAACACATACAAGCCACATCTCTATTTACAAGATGGGACAGAACAGCTCTGAAGATTGTGTGTGTGTGTGTGTGTTTAAATGCATTATAAAATGTATTTAAATGGAAATAGATCTAACAGCACACACATTTTAAAAAGACTGCCTCCAAATATATTTACCTGGTTGAACAGCTGTTCTGGTCCCCTGAGTAAATAATTAAATGTTTTTAACGAAGCTGCACTTACACATATTTACCAAATAGAGTGGAACAAAAATTAGTATGCAGTAAATTAATGGCTTTGGTTGGCTGTAGCCGTTTTGGTCCACACCAGGAATCTGTGAGGGTTACCTGAACAAAGAAGAAGGAACAAGAACAATTCATCACTCTGAAAAAGTTGAAAAACATAGAAAGTTGTTTTTGATTAGGATATGATTGTGGTGATAATCCTGTTGGTGTCTTGTGCTTCTTTATTGAACTGTTGGGCATTTTTGTCCAATGTGGAATGGTTGTATTTGAATCAAGGTTGCAGAAGTGGAGTTGTGCATGCTGTGCCATTGCAGATGGATGGATGCTTTGCATTGAGCATGGATACATACTGATACATATTATGTACTGATGAGCATCAGGCATTAAACATGCAGATGCACACATACATTTGACATTGCAGTTCACTAATGGGATGGCATTGTGTAACTCTGTGATCATAAAGTTACAGTATTTCTCCTCTGTCTTGACCTGATTGATTGAGTAACTATTCAAGATGTCCTTTCTCGGCAAAGTCTCTATGAAGGTGATAAAGATGATGATGGTGAGTAGCCACCAAAGGCAAATTGCTCCCTTTGCCAAATCAGAACATCCTTTCACAAAATCTGAGACTTTATAGTGCTCCTTATTGGTTTGCACAGGGAAAATGAACTAAAAAGACTGATATTATAACTTTCTAAAAAATGTTCTCAATTGTGTATCATCTGCAGGCCCTTCTGGGGAATGAAGCCAGCCAAACCGCAAGTTAAGTGCAGTGGGTTCTCTATTATTATCAGTTCCTCCTCCTCTTCCTCTTCTGCCTCCTCCTTGAATCATAGAGTTGGAAGGGATCTCATAGGCCATTGAGTAGGTTCAATGCAGAGTCTCCAGGTAAAACATTCCTAGCAGGTAGCTGCCCAGTATTTTTTGAAGATGTCCAGATAAACTGATCCCTGACACATAATTGGTTCCACCCTTCAACCCTTGATTTTTGTGACCTAAATGACCAATTTTGCATTTGTCCTTGTTGAATTTCAATTCCATCAGTTTCAGCCCATTTCTTACTAATTTGTCAAGGTCCTTTGAATTCTATTCCTAACTTCCAATGTGTTAGCTATGCCTCCCAGTTTTGTATCATCTGCAAACATCTTAATAATTCCCTCTACTCCATCATCTAAATCATTGATAAAAATGTTGAAAAGTGTTAGCCCCAGGACAAAACCCTGTAGCACTCTTCTTTAGACTTTCCTCCAGTTTGAAGTGTAGCTATTGATAACAACATTTTGAACACAATTTTCTAACCAGTTATGGATCTCCTTCTCCTTTTCTTCCCCATTCTCTTCCTTTCTTCCCTCAATGTCCTACCCTTTATGATCACATTTCAGGATGGCATACAGATAAAACTACAACTAGTTTAAAACATTTCCATTTTTTTTTTTTTAAAAATGAAATACCGGTAGTTATGTTTTGGCTTAGCTCTAAAAAAAACCCCAGCATTTCTATTAATGGGGTCTTCAAGAGGAAGATATTCCATAACTACAGTGAAACAGCCAAAAGTTCCTCTCCCATGTAGTACCACACTGTCTTCCTAACTTGGAGGGAGCAGCCTTCTAAA
Source organism: Phrynosoma platyrhinos (assembly GCA_020142125.1). Lineage (NCBI taxonomy): Eukaryota > Metazoa > Chordata > Lepidosauria > Squamata > Phrynosomatidae > Phrynosoma > Phrynosoma platyrhinos. Next base: position 6,687,162 of record CM034703.1, on the reverse strand, counting down.
AGTGAAAGCAAAATCTCTGGGTGGGGCAAAACACTACCTAAATGTGTGCTTACAAAGGGGCAGAGTTGACATGACCTTCAGGTTTTGAAAATGACTCTTAAGTGGTCTGAGCATGGTGAGACAAAAAGTTGTGTATACCAGACAAAGCCAATCAGTATAGATATTTACCCGCTTTGAAATCCAGATAGGTTTGCTGGAGCCCTCTGCAAGCTGCACAGTACTTCACAATAGAAGTGTACTGGTATGAGATAGTTTGGCAGGGTCTTTATTCAGTGTAGGTAGACAAGACAGTTAAGCTCAGGTTGCTCTCAACCAATGCAACTATCAGCAGGAGGGAGGTAGATGGGAAAATTTCCTTTATTTAAAAAAAATGAAAGTTGTTTTGTTTGTTTTTCCAAGATAGTCAAAGAGTATAGGTTCTGACCTACCTTGTCCAGCATGATTTGTTCAGACTCTGGCAACAGACAGATTTTCTGTCTTATGCATCAAAATCTAATATTCATATTCATTGAGCATAACTGTTAATGGCCTCTCATAGCTCTCTCTTCCATGTTGAAGTCAAGTTTGCTTAGCCATTTCGTACCCATGTTAGGAGCATGGGTTTGTGTGATGGGGGTGAGCAGATGTGGAGGATTATTGTGTATGAATCAAGGTCATATAGTTGCCTTGCACTCAGTGGGAAAGCAATGTTGAAGGGAGGTCAGTTTATAGGGTATAGCAGTGAAATTTAGCATGTTAACTCAGACCTGACAAAGGATGTGTTGCTGTGCTGATCTTTCCAAGAAAAGTCTTTCTGGTTTCATTCATGAAATGGGTTCATTGAGTTAGAAAGAAAATTGGTCACAATGAGGCCACAATGATGCACCCACTGTCAACCACAATGCTAGGTGACTTGTGACCCCAGAGGGACTGACTTGTGCCAACAGTGCTTCTACTGGGTAACATAGTGGGGACATGTGTGTAGACAGCTGCTCAGCATCACTACCGATAGCGAGTTCTGCTGCAAAATCTGGGACAAAGGGTAAGTTTTTACCAAAAAATTTAAAGGAGGGATGGAACAGATTTGGTGCAGAACTAGCCTTATGTCATTAAGACAGTCCACACTTGAATTGGAGTTTTGGTCCTGTATCATGAAGATAGGGCACTGTGAGAAATGAATGACATTGCTTTATTTGACCCATTTAGATGAGCCCCATGGCCAAATGGAGGGGAACTAGAGAAGATAAGATGGGAATAGAGTGGGTGTGGGAGAACTGATGAACAGGAAGTCAACAAATATGCAAAAAGACAATGTCTATAGGGATACAAAGGCTTTTAATGCTAACATTACAGGGGAAAAATCTGTATACTTTGATCTTACATTATATTGTCAAAAATGGTAAGGATGGGAAACAGTACTTGGGAGGTTCTGCCTTTACTACCCACCAAAGAAACTCAACATAAGGCCAAAGAATGACACTATTAATACCAGTCTCAAACCATGGATAACTTCAGTCTTGTATAATAGCCAGTTTGGGCAAATAGCATCCCACTTCACCCCAACCCTACCCAGAGTCCATTAGTGATACTTTTTTGTGTGGTGAATATTGAAATCCTTCCAGTTCTTAAAATAGTAGCAATGACATTGCCTAGCATTTCTGGGATGGCTTTCACTTTCATCTCTGATCTAAAGCATGAAACAGGCCATAGTGATCCCTAAATATTTGGTAATGTTATTAACCCACCCATACTTCTCTAGTAGGAAGAGTTGGGCAATGCTAGAAAGTGAGAAGCAAAAGTTACCTTGTTATCCTTAGGTGCTCATATTGAGTTAATAAAAGAACATTGTAGATGACAATGGGAGAAAATAATGAAGCCTACTCACAATGCAGAGAGAAGGGATGTTTTCTTCGATTGTTTATGAATATGTAACCAAGTAAAAGGGGTGAGTGGAAAAGAGAAAGGCTGCTGTGATCCATAATCACATTAATACTTTATGTCTATATTTGTCAATATATTAATGCAATATTTTACAGCATGCATTATTTATCCTTGCTGGTGCATGTTTTATTCAGGCCTTCTGCAACTTCGTTTTAAGAACTTTGATTCTGATACATGTTGATTCCAGAGAGACTTTTGTTTAATTTTAGAACAGTAAGGAATTGGTACCATTACTGGGGGTTTGAGATCCGAGCATGGTAAACAGAAATGGCAGGATTCTTCGCTCTTTCTCCTGCTCTCCATTTCTATCCCTTCCCTTCCCCATTATTTTGAAGAAGAAGAGATTAAACTCCCAGGCAATATAGTTTTGATCATTTCTCACTTATGCCAGTATCTTTATGAAACATCGGCTAACACCATATGAAAATCTGTTTGCTGCGGAAATATAGTTGAACTGCTTGCTGCCTTATCTTCAGCAGGCTATAATGCCACCATAGGAAATCTTTGGGAAGATGATTTCCAAAATGTGAGGCCAATATCCATAAAGAAGCACTGTGAGTAGGAGGCTTAACTTTTTCCATGACAGTCCTGGCCAAGCATGATTTGAATGGTCAGCATGAACCTGACCATGGATGCCACAGAATGCATCTACATTATCAGGCTGTATCATCTTGACACATTGGCAATAGCAGCATCTTATATAATCCTGGGATGAATGGTTGGCATCTATACCTTGGTGAGTTCATCAGGTTTTCCTGCTGAAAAACTGTACTACCTATCCCAAAGAGAATTTTCAGTGCTTTACTAAACTCTAACTTCTAGAACTGTGTCAGGTGAAGCCATGACAGACCAAAATCCTCTTGCTAGTCTTGATGAGTGCAAAACCTTTGAATTGATTGGATTTACTAATACTTTGACTCATTATTCAACAATTTATTCAATGAGTCTACTCTACTTTGGATTAACCAACAGAATCCCAACACTGATTCCAAAATAAGCAGAATTTTGAACCTCACTGCTTGTCATAACTCACCCTCTGGAGTTGGAATATTCACACACAAAGGAGTCCAGGAATTTGGTGCTCCTGATGATGGAGACCTCTCCAAGTCCAAGGAGCTGGGGGCTGAAGCACTTGGGGATCCTTCTCCCCAGAAGGAGGTGGGAGATGCTGAAGACACACTTCCATTCTTTGAAGATCATCAAAGAGAAAAACAGAGACTATGCCAATCCCAACAGTTATTAAATAGGAGACACTAACCCATTAAACACCTGGTGTCTTGAGGCAGCTGCCTATAAATCTCCCTACAGCTCTCTGGTGTTTTTGTTGCTTGCAACTGTTCTATCTTGATGACTGGTAGTACTCATTGGCATTAGTGTTTTCTTGACATTGGTCTAGCTACAATAGATGACTTTGTCTTACTCCTTGCTAACTTCATTTAATTGGACTACTGACTTGCTGTAATAAAGTCTGGATTGGCTGATGCCCACCCTCTTGATCAGGGGTAGGCAACCTTTCCTCTTTAAGGGCCGAGGGACTTTAGCTCCCAGAATCCCAGGAGCTATTGGCCAACATGGGACTATTGGCCAATGTGGCTGAGGCTTCTGGGAGCTGAAGTCCCTTGGCCCTTAAAGGGGAAAGGTTGCCTACCCCTGCTCTTGATTCTCCTTAATTTTGCTGGATAACCTGTGACTGACCTGGCCTGGATTAACTGACAGTTCTTGGAATCCAGCCACCTGATTCCTGGGTCACTTGTCTGGAGCATACAACACCACTTCTGTATCTGTTGTCACTGATGATGATGACTTATTATGACAATGATAATGATATTTATTATTTATTCCAGGGGTTTGCCAAGTGCATCCCATAGGCTACATATAGCTTCCCAGTGTTTCATAAATTCTGCGGCCTTCTGGGATCAAAAAAGTAGGACATTGTATTTATTTATTTATTTTGTTTTCTTCTAAAAGGAAAACTTGTTGCCCCCAAATGATCTGTGGGGGCCAAGCAAGCATTTACTTACATATTAGGTCCAGAAGAGATTTAGGCCTAAAGTAAGATACATTTAAACAGCGAGAATTGAAGTGCTATTATTCCCACAAACATTTACAAATAAATGATAGTAATGATAATACTATTTAAATGGACATTTCCTTGTTCCTTTAATGAGAAATCACACTCAAAATTGGCATGGATTGTAAATGAATTGTTCCATGCATCCATCCCTGCTGCCCACATGATCCTTTTCTCATCTTTAATGACAAACAGAGATCAACACTGTCATGAAGATGATAGTCCTGCTTATCTCTTCTATGAAGAAATCATAGAAATCTATGGGTCACCATGATATTGTGATATGGTTTTCAGTTTTGAATACATCCTGCTTTAGCTAAGTGGTTTTGGATATTTAATATTGGACCACATAACATTGGATTTTTGAATAAACAAAGCACAAATATACTTTACTGCCCTTAATCTCTCTCTCTCTCTCTCTCTCTCTCTCACACACACACACAAACACACACACACACACACAGAGTCTGTACTCTGACACAATGTTCATGGTACATACATCTTCATGATTTTTGTCATACCTAATGTTTTCTTTTTCATGAAAATAACCTTTGGTTTGGAACAGAATGATGTGTGCAAAGCAGCAAATAGCTTTCATGCAAGAAAAGAAGTACTGTATTTTTCGCCATATAAGATGCACTTTTTCTTCCCCAAAACAA
>CM034703.1:6636086-6646375 GCA_020142125.1 Phrynosoma platyrhinos | reverse complement strand
AGCCCTAAACTGTGAACAAAGTCTTTAGGGGGAGTGTAAGCCCATCCAGAACGAATAAATATGCTAGCTTCCATTAAATTTCATACCTCCATACCCAGCTTAGGACCTATGACAATAAGCACCTCTGTCTTGCCTTGCCTTGTCATGATACTTTGCATCATGGTTGCACATTCTATACTTTAATTGCAGGGTTTTATTGTGTATTGTCATTGTGCAATGGTACCTTCCATTGACATGCACTGTGAAATGTTGATGTTCTGCATGAGTGTTATGTAATGCTCACATAGCATATTTCCACATTTGAATATTTATGCTATATTCAGACGATGTTGAATTGCAGACACAGAATAGAACAGGAACTTCATAGTTTCCAATTGCAACACTACTTTCAATCACTATCAGGTCAAAATATACACCTCCTTCTTCCCTATCTCCTCAGCTATAATTATTTTCCCCCAACATGCTTAATGCAAATTAGTAGATCACTTCAAAGAAGGTTTCAGATGCATGCATGCAGTATTGTTGTACATTTTCTTGAAAGGGAAACATTTTTTTGTTCAGCTCACAGATAATTTCATGTGATGTACTGAACAGTTCAGCATTTTACTCATGGAAGCAAAGATACATTTGGCTATCAGAGGCAATACTTTCCCTCTCCCCCCACCCCTTGCACTTTCTCTTAATTTATTTTACCCATGGGAATCAAAACCACCAATGCTAATGTGTTCCCATCGAGATCTTCAGGACGTTTTTTGGAAAGGTGAACTTTTAAGATGGACAGCACCAAATCATGTAATCATATTATGATCAGTTGGGAGTTTCTTCTGCAAAAGAATGTTAGGAGATAACAAAGACATGAGAAATGGGTACTGAGTACAGTCAAGGGAGACAGGTTCAAATGTTGTATCAGCCCATGATTCTTATTATAGTCTTATGGAACATTCACTCTGCACCATTATAGTAATCCTAGTATTTGCAGTTAATGTTCTCTCCTCGTGAGGTCACTTGCTGAAGTTCAAAGGAGTGGATTGGAGCTTTCTTGCACATAATGATATGCCAAGGTTTTTGAGGGAAGGGGCATCTTATAGAATTTGCACATTTCCAGTACTATTTTTGGTGCAAATTATACAACTGTGTACTTCTATAATAGCTGCTGTCTTGTTGCATGGTCTTAGAAAACACAAAGAAACAGACAAATAGAAGCATTGGATAGATAGTTTCCATGTTTCTGTCCTTATGTGTTTAGCTTCACAAAGGATAAATGCACTCGTTTTTGCAGACATCTTGGGCAAAAATGTGGGAAACAAAGCAAAGGGAAAGTGCTCATTGTTTCATTCTCACACTGGAGGTGAGAAATTTCATGGAAGCTAGCTTATACTCTCTGGATTGCCTTTGTATGTCATCTTGATAATAAAATAATTTAGCCACATTTCTAGGATGTGATCTAGTTGCTGACCTACTGCCCACCACTCTGGAATCCACCAGAGCATTGTGATCCATCTTATGTCTGCCCATGTTTTACAATTTTTACAAAACACACTGTTTTCACTGAGCTATGACAAGTGATGTACAGATCAAACATAATCTGCACTGGGCGTATGTCTGCAAGGGAGATGCTCTCATTGACATTGCTGTCTTCAGAGTGCTCTTTTTTTTATTCATTTTTTCATGCTAGTTTATTTGAGAGAGAAAACAGTGCTTAAAACAATAGACTTTTTTCATGCAGGGTACACTAAAGTTAAGCAACCTATGTGCTTTCGACTTCAAAAATTAGCTGGCTGAGCGTGGCTTCAACACATGGTTTACCCAGTCTGGATTTAGGCAGCAGATTCAGAGGCAATTTAAGGAGATGTCCCATGCGATAATGTCTGGAAGTATTCTGGATGAAGATTGAACCCGGAAAAGGTAAGACAGCTTTTTAAAGAGTTCAATAAGATCCTCAATTCCTATGTCCATATAAAATTTACCCCCATGTAGTTTTGACTAATAAAGCAAATGTGCTCCTGTGCAGGCCTGCAGAAAGTCTTATGGAGAAGTGACCTGCTTAGATAGACAACAGCAAACCAAATAGTCATATTATCAACTTCTTCTGCAAAAAATAATGTGAGACTATGTGGAATGAGTATAGTATTGCATACAGCTGACAGAAGTAGGTTCAAATATGTATCAGCTGCAGGTTCCATTGAAACAAACCACTCTGGGATTAGGAGGAAGCCACACATTTGACATTGAGAAAATCTGATATGAGAAAATTCCATAATGGATTTCACTGGAATTTCTAGCTATGATTTTTATGTGGGCTGGAGTTAGATTCAGTTATGGAAGAGTGGACCTGCTTAAGGGTAAATATTATATTCAGCGCTTTATTTGACACAACAGATTCACATCTCCATGACTTTCTTTCCAAGCAAATTATATCATTTTTTCCTGATGGTATTAAAGCTAAATTGTGTTATTCCAAGTGCTGTCAGTAAGGATCGTCACTAATTTCTCCAACTCTTGCATTTTACTTTTGTAACCTGTCCCCCATACCCCAAAAAAGCTCTTTCTATTGGAAGAGCTAAGTCATTTTTATTCAGTTCAATAGCATGTGTGAAATAGCTCCTTGTCACCTACCTTTTGTTTTTTTGCAGGCCAAAAATTATAAATGGCCTGACATTAATAGCTGACTAAAATTTACTGTTGTATTGGTTACCGGTATTGAGAATGTTTTGATATGACAGATGAAATATCTGCTGCAGTAGCTTTCGTTAGACTTTAACTGAAGAGGTTTGGCATGGATTTTTTTCCCTCTGTTAAAAAAGAATACTTTCCTGTATGTTTCCAGTTTGTATGGCAGTTCTTCATGCCCCTGAGTTCATTCCTTTTCTCCCACTCATGTCCATTACTTTTTCTTTACAAGATATGAACTGGTATTTAAGGCTTCTGAGTACAAGAGAATAAGATTTCCAAGGAAAGTGCTCTTTGATGATCCTCATTCCCTTATGCTATGTTTTAATAGAACTGGGCCATGTATACTTAAGCAACGTATGAAAACTAGCACACCACTACAATTCACAGCAGGAGGATAGTCACACATTTTTAGGGGTAGGGCAGGTAGAACATGCAGGCTTGCATGCAATAGGTCCTGGGGTCCATTCTCAGCATCTTCAAGTAGAACTGAGTCAACTAGGGCTCCTGTCTGAAACTTTGGAGAGTTAATTTTGGGAGTTTGTTTTTTTTCCTAACTTACTCCTAACGATGGGAATAATATTTGAAAAATATTTAAAAAGAAATGGCCAAAAAACATGTTGAGAAGCCTTGACAAGAAGAATCATAGACTGACATGAATATTCTTATTCTGCACAAAATTCTTATCCTGCACAAAATGCACACAAGGTTGTTTTGCACGCACACATCCCAGTAATTCCATGCAGGAAACAGTATTTTCTATGTGGAGATTAATATTTCAAGGTAGAAATATCCATTCACACAGAAAATTATGCAGTCTCCCTTTCCTTCTACTGTCTACCACCTTTCCTAGCTTTAGTATCTTTTCTAATGAGTTGTGCCTTCTCATGTTGTGATCATAGTACGTCAGCCTTAATTAAAATTTCTGGCTTTATCTTATCAAGAACCCACTTGTTTGTCTTTTTGGCTGTCCATAATATCCTCAGTACTCTTCTCCAGCACCACATCTCAAAAAAGTTGATTTTCCTCTTATCTGCCTTCTTCACTGAGCAGCTTTCACCTCTGTACAGAATGATGGGGAATACAATGGTTTGGACAAGTCTAACTTTAGTGTTCAATTGTACATCTTTACACATTAGGATCTTGTCTAGTTTTTTCATAGTTATCCTTCCCATTCCTAGTCTTCTTCTGATTTCTTGACTGTAGTTTTCATTCTGATCTGTATTTGATCCAAGGCCTGGAAACTCTTACAGTCTGCAGTCTCATCACTCCAGGTGGCTTGCGTGAATTGTCAAAACCATTCAGATCTTTCTCTCAGTGTAACAATATATACATAAATGTACTAGAAATCACAATCACAATAGAAGCAGAGTAAAGTGAGAATTTATCCCCTCCTTCCAGCAAAACACACGCACACAAGAGTAATGTTTCATTAGACACCTACATCATTGATAATAAATTATATTACTTGTGATTGCCTCCAAAGAAGATTCATATAAGGTATGGATTGATCTGTTTGAATTTTTCTCCCTTTTTTCCTTGCCACTATAATTTTTATATCTCATTTTACCTCTGTAATTAAGACAGGTCTGGTAGGTATTTAAATTAGCCCGGCTTTCATCTCTATCGCACATTCATTTCAAAACTTTTATGAATATTTAATAGAGGTTTTATAATTCATGGTGATGTGATGAACAGCCTTTTGGCCGTTAAGTCAATTGACAGAAAGGGAAGCGAGGAGGGGTGTGGGGAGAGAAGAGAAAGAAATCTCTCTTCAGGCAGAAATAATAACGATTCTATTTCTGTTCCTAGATTGGTGATTACACAGTCACCTGTTTCCACATTAAACTTTGATGATAAATTACTCAGCAACCATGATAATATCAGAAGTTTTACTGGCCAGAACAAATTGCCAGTAATTGCTCGCGTGATAAAGAGAAGGTACTGTTTCTCAGTATCTCAGTCCTCCCCCAACCTGGGACTAGTTGCAACTCTGCAATATCACTTCCTTGCTTGCTCCCTCCCAATTCTTCCCACCCCTCCACCACACCATTTCTCTCCTGTTTTTATTTTATTTCAAAGATGGCACTCACAGCCTATGGGGAATATATTAACATTTCATTTGCAAGCTGTCCCAGCTGTCCCCTTCCCCTCAACATTAATCATACATATGGGCTAAGAACCTGTGTAGGGTTGTGTAGCATGAATCTTTACGTATGGAGCTATGAATTCATAGGGCTGTGCAACCCTTGTGTTGAATGGCAACTTTGCATGATTGAATGCACAACTGAATGTTCTATGGACACTCAATGCACCAATGAATGTGCAACCCAGTGTGCACCTGTATTTAAACCGCATGGCATGCACACTGGATTCTGCCCCTTTAAATTGAATGTAGATGTTTTGCATTGTACAAAAATGTACATCTGTGGGAGAGCTTATGTGTGGGTAAGCCATGCAGAGGATTCTAGCCTGTGAATTTGTTTATGAATTGTACAACATCAGGACCTCTTGTGGCCTTGGATTAGTGTACATAAAATTTCTTGTATGTGATCATTTAAGAGGTGTAACAAGAATAACTGAATTGTGCCTTACAATGTGTGCACAGCTTGCTACAGAAAAGATTCTTTGCTATCCCATTCATACTTACCGTCACTGTATGAAAAATGGTAAACAAGCACCTCTAACCATGCCCCCCCCCAAAAAAGTTATTTTCCACAGCTTTTAACTAGAGCTGGGATGCTATTATGAGAACTCACAAAATGAATCCAAGTGACTCTCAAAAACTCTGTTGTTTTCATTAGGAAGGCATAACAACATGAGGACTGAGAGTGGTGTGGTGGTTTGACTGTTAAGGTAGGACACCAGGACACCAGGGATCAATTCCCTTTTCAGGCATTGAACCTCCCTGGGCAACCTTAGACAAGTCACACTCTTCCAGTCTCTGAGGAAGGCAATGACAAACCTCCTCTAAATAAATCTTGGAGGGGAAAAACTCATGATTGTTTTTCCTTAAGGATGCTATAAGTGCAGAAATGAGTTGAAAGTATGCAAAAGCAAAGCAAAGCAAAGCAGCTTCATTTATATACCGCTTCATATCACACATGGGATGTCTAAGCGGTTTACAACTGTGAGCTGATTGCCCCCCAACAATCTGGGTACTCATTTTAGCGACCTCGGAAGGATGCAGGCCTGAGTTGAGCCTCAGCCCTGGCTGGTATTGAACTCGCAACCTTGTGGTCTGTGAGTGAGTGGCTGCAGTACAGGCATTTAACCACTGCGCCACCAGGGCTCCCAAGAGATTATACTGAAACTTCAGGAAGAACTTCTTTACTTTGAAAACTGTGTGTCAGGAGAAGACTGCCTCAGGTCAGGGTTGGGGAGGTTGGACTTTCCTTTGCAAGTCTTTAAACAGAAGTTGGATGGACATCTTTTGGGACCACATGACAGATGGTTAGACTAGTTGGCCCTTACACACCTTTCCAAGCCTGTGTTTCTGTGATTATATGAAAACAAGAACATGGTAAGAGCCAGATAGGTTCTAAACAAAGGCTATTGAGCCCAAATCAAGTGTCCCAGAGCAGACAACCATATCTCTCTTAGTAAGCTACAAACATTGCTTGAAAATATATAATGAGGAGCAGTAGACCACCCTTGGCCATTTTAGTCCCAGAGAGGCCATTTTTTCAGGCAGAAAAAAGGATATATAGAGGATCTATTCAAGAAGATTGTATGGCCAAAGTATTGCCACTATTTTCACTGCAATATCCATGCACATCTAGCTGGGGAAGGTGACAGTTTGGTGATCCAGAAGCATCCATGGTGACAGCCCTTCCACGTGTTCTGCATGAGTGGATGAGCAGTGGTCTCAGGGATGAAGATATTTGTTCTATAAATATCTGCATGGGCCTGTGGGAAGATAATATGTCAAACAAGGGAAAGGAGAACTCCAGCACATAAACACAAACTGCCTTTCTTCAGTTGGTGTATACACAGCACAAGGCACTCTACCACTTGGCAACTACCCAGTTGCTTTTTTCTCCTGACTGCTGGCTAGAATGTGTAATAGGCATCCACGTACTGCAAACTGGGCCCGCATGGATTTTAGCACATTTAGATCTTGAATAATTTAAATAATTTGATTCCAGCAAAGTGGGACTGATTCAAATAAGCAAATGTTTACAGGGGGGTAGATGTGGAGAAATTCATCCAATGATTTCTTTCAACCCCCCCCCCCTTTTCTCCTGCCTGCTGCCTTTCTTTTCTGTATAATAGGAACTTGCAAATTGTCTGTACTGAATTTACATAGTCCATGTTAGAATAGTTGAATATGCTCCCATAAAGGTTGCAAGGAACATCAAAAGTAATCTGGTCCAACAGCTGTCCCCCTAGCCCTGAAAAAGCAAGATGCCCAGAGAAGAAAGCATATGGCTGTAGCACTGGGTGAATCTCATTAAGCTGAAGCTGGTGGGAAAGACCATCAATATAAGAATAAAGAAGATGAACCAAGCATAACAAAGGGTTTATTTGGCTTTCAGAATGCATGACCATTTTTTTTTTTTACTTTTTCATGATCATTTTTTTCCCCAGTGTGTTGTTAAATTCCATGTCCCCTTGGTCCTTGGGATGAGTTTTTCAATATCTGACTGGCTATGTAGTTCTATGACATCCTCTTGTTTACTTTTTGTTAATGACTCTCAAGTCAATCTTAACTCATGTTGACCCTATGGATGAGAAATCTCCAAGATTCCCTATCATCCACTACGTTCATTAGTTCTTGCTGATTTCATACCTGTGACCTCCTTAATGGAATCTATCCATCTAGTGTGTGGTCTTCCTCTCTTTCTCCTTCCCTCCAAGCTTTCTAGTGTTATTTTTTTTCCCATTGAGTTGTGCTTTCTCATAATGTGGCCAAAATATGAAAGCCTCAGTTTAATCATCTTGACTTCCAGGGAGATCATGATCTCTAATTGGTTGGTATCACTTACATGATTGATTCAGGAAACAAAAAGGATTTATAAAAGTGGCATTGAAAGCAGAATAACCATAGGAAACAATGACATCAGATATGGTTTAAAAGAGTGAATGTTAGCATAATCAAAGTAGTTCTCACAGAGAGAAATCTCTAAATCTCTTGATTAAAAAAAACTTTCCAGCATTGAAAACATTTCTTCATAATTTCAGTGGGAGAGGAGAGATATTTGAAACCATGAAACAGAACAATTTGCTCATTTAAGCAAAGGGTTTTTATGCTAAGCTATTCAACCCAATGTGGTGTAGTGCTCTGAGTGAGGGACTATGACTCTGGAGTTCAGGGTTTGATTCCCTGATCAAACATATAATGATAATAATAATAATAATAATAATAATAATAATAATAATAATAATAATAATAAATTTATATCCCACCCCTCTGCAGAGCAATCAGGGTGGCTTACAAAATTAAAACTGCCATACAGATATGTTAATACAATGTAAACAGAACCTAAAAATCCCAAAACCCACCTGCCCCTTAAAAAGTAAGGGTTCTTCTTCTTAGACTAGGCCCGATGGAGATGGGCCTGCATCTCTCCCAAGATGTAACAGATATAATCCCACTGGGTGATCTTGGGAAAGTAATACTTTCTAGAGGAAGACAATGGCAAACTCACTCTGAAGAAACGTGCCAAGGAAACCTTATGATAGCTTTCTTTTTGGGTTACCATAAGTAAAAAATGACTTGGAGGTACACAAGAACAACAATTCAAAGTCCTGCTTTGATTCCCTTGGTATTCAACCATATTTGTGGCACTGAATTAGAGTGGCTATTTTTCCCCTCCCCTTATACAGTCTTCATCTTTAGTGTCTCCATGGAAGGCAAGTACAACACAATCCCCTTCTATTCCTCTGCAATCTGGCCAACACATTAACCACATGAAATTATCATTCCTTCCACATCTTTAGAAATGGGATGAAAGGAAATGGGATGTAAACAGGAAAAGGATGAAAACTGAATACAGGATAACGTGAAATGGACAGATTTGTCCATGCCTGGGGAGTACTTGTGTCAGAAGTGAAGCTCAGATAGCTAGGAAATGGGAAACTTAACCCAGATGAGCTAGTCTAGAAGTCAGATTGACTGGAGGGGAAGAGTCAAGGTAAAAGTCAGGATTACCAGAGAAAGTCATTCAAGTGGAAGACAGAGCTAAGGGGTGAGGGAATCAAGCTTTCAAACAGAGAAAGGTATTTCCATCCAGAGAACAAGCTGGACATATGAATAAGCCAGTAACAAATGCCAGTATCCATCTTTGACAACATGAATCAGAACCCATTATAGGCATTCTAACTATTCTTGTTGAAGAGGGTCAGTGGGCAATCTGAGTAGGCAAAGTCAGTTTAATACTCCCTGAGAAGATGCTGAGTGATATAGGTGAGTTAGTTTTGGACATAAGGAATATGTCCACTAAGTAACATGAGCTAGACTTACCCTATGTCAGCACTTATCATGAACACAGGTGGTCTTTTCATCCTCCCAGCGGGGTGTAATTTCAGGCTCAGGCAAAACACTGTGAACATCTTTCAAAACATTCATTTGTAACCATGCTGGAAAATACAATGACTGCATTAAAAAAAAAAAAGTATGGTCCCCTCATTTAAATAAATAAATAAATAAATAAATAAATCTACTGAAAACAGTTAATGGTCCAAACCCTATATCAACGAACAAATCTTTCCTGGCCAAGAAAGAAACCAGGGAGTGGCCAACCAAGCCACTGGCAGGAGAAAGTTATATAGTCTACAACAGGCCACTAAGAAGCCCTTTGCATGTGTCTTCAACAAATTTTCCGGTGACAGTGATGGGACTGAGCAAAAGCTCTCCCTCAAAGGTGGTAAAATGAAGAAAAAATCAGAGAGGAAGACGTGGCCTTTTAAATCGTCTGGAACCAAGCTCTGTAGGGGTTATAGAGCCTAAGCAGCACTTTGAACTCTTCCTGGAAACAAACCAGCAACTAGTGAAACTGTGGCAATATGACTCTCAAAATATAAGGGGAAAATGTTCAAAAAAGTACAATCATTTGAACAATGAGCACATTCATGTGCACATTTGAAAATACACATGGAAAATGTGCATGTCTTTATTCATGGCAAAATCACTCAGTAACATTTCACAAATGAAAACTGGAAATATTTGCTGATGCTACATCAAAGTGTGATCAAGGTGGGAAATGTTATTAATGAGGACAAACGTACAAGATAGGACAGGCTGTATCAGATTGTTTTTGCCTGAGTCTAATGGGGAGGTCATCACTCTATCCTCTCATCACTTCTCTCCCCTGCTAAGCGTAATGAGTACAAACTACTTTTGTCCTTTGAACTTAGTTTGCAGCAACTGAAATAAATTGAGGATAGAAGGGAAAGTGGGAAAGGAGAGAGAAAATGGGACATTTTAAAAACAGCTTAAAAAGTGGGAGGATAGATAATTATTTGGACTCTCCTTGCCAAACTGGGACAGGTGGGAGGTAACTATAAATGATATATAAATATGCACACATATCATGAAAAACCACATGTAAAAGTACTCATGAAAAGATATTTCAAACCCATTTCAAACCGGCTTCAGGACAGGCTTTGGGGTTGAG
>CM034703.1:6591477-6616334 GCA_020142125.1 Phrynosoma platyrhinos | reverse complement strand
TATTATTATGTCAGTCCAGGTTCAGGATTCCAGAAATTCTCAAGTATCAGTTCAGCCCAAGGTCAGGGTGTCAGAGAGTTGGTCAATGAATCCGATCCAAAGTAATCATTGAAAAACAATCCAAGCGCAAGGAAGCCAGAGCTTCCTGTGCACGGTCCTGTACATTTCCCATGGGTGTGTACACCATTTTAGCCAATGAGGATCACCCCTCTGTGAATAATCAAGACTACGGATTTCAAGTCTGCTAAAATGGAGAGGTGACTGTACTCCAAAAACCCCAAAACATTTTCATGGATAGATGAGACAGTTATACCTTTGCTTTCGGATGGTTCAGTATACACACACTTTGTTTCATGCACATTTTTTAAAAAAAATACTTTGTATAAAATTACCTTCATGCTATGTGTACAAGGTGCATATGAAACATAAATGTATGTTGTGTTTAGACCTGGGTCCCACTTCGAAGATATCATATCCACGAAAAATGGTTGCCTACTTTCTGCTGGAAGATTTCTAATGAAGAGAAGCCTACTACCTTATGAGGTAACTGTTTTTATTGTCAAATTGTTCCTACCATGACAACATTTATCCTACCATTTATCCAGAGTCTACTATCCTATAATTTTAAATCCCTCAACAGGATTGCTGTCCTCTTGGGCAGCAATGGGCAAGTTGTATTCTCTCTGGTAACACTTGAGGTTCTTAAAGAGGGCTATCATGACCCCTCTTGAGATTATTTTCTTAAGGCTAAACATCTCAGAATATGGAACCAGACATAAGTTTCACTTACATTGATGACTCTTGCCCCTAACTCAACTGCTAGAAATAGTGCAAATTGAGTCCACTTTAAGGGTTAGGATTAGTGTTAAGGAATCATGGGAACTGTATTTTATTGTGGCACCAGAGCTCTCTGACGGAGAAGGTTCAATGTCTCAGAAAAAAACAAACAATTCCCATGATTCCCTAGCACTAACCCTAATCCTTAAAGTGGACTCAATTTGCACTATTTCTGGCAGTCTGCAAAGGCCCTCGGTCTGAATAATATTGCAGGACCACTGCATACACTTAAGCAGGAGAAAGTTTTCCTCAGCTCAGTGAGACTTACTTCTGAAGAAAAAGGCTTATAGTCAGGTTGTATGATTTATTTCATTTATTTATTTTATTTTAAGTTTCCTTATTGAGAGACTAATTTGATAGAAATGTGTTGCTTTTCCTATATGAGTCAAACACAGCTACCCTTTGGTAATTTATGTAATGCAAGACAAAATACTAAAAAATAAAATCAGATGCAAATAACACATGCTTTGGTATTGATTTAATTTGGTGCTTTCCCCTCGACTGGTTGCATTACTAGGGAGGAGGGGTGAAAACTAGCCATATTCAGAACTTCCAAGGTGAACCATAGCTTTCCATTCCTCGGCGTCAACTTTCTGGAAAGCTAGAGTAAGATAAATAGGGCAATATCCATATTTTACAGTCTATAAAATCCAAAACCTTATTTTTTAAAAAGGAAGAAAACAGATGCCTTATGTGTAATGCATACTCCAACTACCTTATTTATCAACATATACTTATGCAAAATGGATTTGGCAAGGGCATTTCATAAACCAATATTTACTTGTGGAAGGCACTCGTTTTTCTCTCTCTCTATCTCTCTCTCGATGTACAGGGCAGTTTGGCAGGGAAAACAGCAATCTTGGGAGGAAAGAGATACCGGCAAATATTTTCCAAAAATGTAATTCCAACGGAAAGGTCAGTGACCACCACATTTCTCCTATTCTAAGGCAAATTTGGAGGCCCATGTGAAATGATGCACCTGCTAATGGCTTAAATCCTACTGTTAGTCCCAACTAGGGTAGAACTAGTTGGATCTACTTACGTGTTAATTCATCATCTGGCAATTGAATCAATGAGTCTATTATAACATGAATCCAGCCAATGTCTTGAAAACCTGGGATGTTCTGTGCACCCTTGTGCAAAATAAAGTGGCTTCAGACCAACTGGAAGCCTATCACTTTATACAATGCATGAGGTGAAACCAGAAGGAAACCAACAAAAGCCAAGCTCTGGGGCTAAAAACCAAAGCAAAGCAAAAAGAAGCTTTGATACCCTGCTTTAATGTGGAAAATGTGCATTATTGCAGTGGTATATAAACAGCATGGCATGGGTGTGTGATTGTAGGAAAGCCTAGGCTGCCTATGGAAGCAGTCTAGGGCATATATCAGTCTGGGACCAGTGAGATGCAGCCACCAGTACCATTGCTCACCATACAATATTTTCGTTTGAGCATACAGGCACATAAATGGCCAGCTGCACCACCAACTCATCACACGATTGACCTGGCACACACCCCATGATATGAAAATATGATAAACACAACAGGTTTCCAATAATGCAATGGATGTAATTAAACAAATCAGATAGTCCAACAGGGGGGCATAGGGTGAAGGGGGGGGAGGAGGCATGTATGGGGGGACTCCATGATTGTGTTTTACCAATGTGTCACTGTGCATACCAATGCACTGCATAGATGGTGTATTGCTCTTGCAACTGTGTAGCTGATCACATGAGGCATCAAACGTGGGTGGGAAGAGGGAGGTAATTCCAGTCTCAGGTTTGTGCAATGGTGTGGTTGCATGGTGGGGAGGTACTTGATGCCGTGTGGTGCAGACTGCCTGTAAGTGTTAGGCCTGCCTTAGAAGTAGGCCATGTGGACAGTGGGGTTTACAACCAGTCTGGAAAAAAAAAACACCAGGATTTTCCTCTCTGTCTGCTCAGGCCCTAAGACAACAGAGGACTTTCTCACATGGGAGGCAAGCTCCTGCATCTTGTGATTAAAGAGCCATTAAATCTATGAATATCCCACAATAAAGGGATTGTTTTCAGATGATGTCATTCTCCTGGCATTATCTCATGAATAAAGTGGCAAAATTGCACCACTTTTTATTCAGGGGAATTCCCTGTGAATGAAAAAATGAATCGATCTTGCCTCTTTATTCACAGGATAATGCCAGAATAATGGCAACATCACATGATGTCATTTGAAAACAATCCCATTATTGTGGTATATTCATGGGATTTCAATGGCCATTTATTCATGAGATGTGGGCACTTGTCTCCCGTGTAACAAAGTCCAGAGACATTAAAGTTTCTAGTCTGACCAAGGCCCAATCCAGAGAACTCCCTTTCACCCAAATGTGCCTGTGGGTGCTTACTAATTATATTGATCAACGTTTCACTTTTTTGCACTACCCTGCTGAAGATGACCAGATACTGAGTATTACAATTAAATTATGATATAAGAACCTTTTAAGAGATCTAGCATTGTGTTTTGGTTTAAGAGTTGAACTACAACTCTGCAGTCCAGGGTTAAAATCCCAGTTTGGCCATATAAACCTGGTGGGTGACTTTGGGCAAGTCGCACTCTCTCAGCTTCAGAGGAAAACAATCAACATTTAAGATAACCTACTTAAATTGTATTCAACCCAATATCTCATTTTAAAGAATGACACAAAGTCAGTTTTCCCATAGCACTATGGTGAATTAGTACAAGGTAGGCAAAATACCTCCCCTCTTCTCTGAAAACCAAAGAGAAGTAAAATTCTTACCTGTCTCCAACGGGTGACCAACAAAAGGTGGTACAAAGCAACAAGGTGAGTATATGGGCCAAAAAGCATTGAAAAACAATAGAGGTGGGACAGAACAGTGATTTATAACACCTTTCACTCTGCCCCTTCTTCCACCTCATGCCTCGATGTAAAGCATTGATAGTGTTGTTTATCTCTCTCTCCTTCCAGGAGAGTAAATGATACTTCACCTCTCACCAAGCATTTGATGTTCAAACAACACAAGCTAAGATGCAGCAATATCTTTACATTTGAAGTTTTTATCTGTTTTATTGATAGCTACACTTCTAAAGTGGTGTGTGTGTGTGTTGTTTTTGGTATACTTTCAGCAAATGTACCCTATTATTATTATTCTGTTGGCTGGCATAACTGTGTCAACATTGGAGGTTGGGTAGTATAAGCAGTGGCATGGCCCAAGGGTGAAAATGGCCACAGGGATTGTAATAATAGGCAGGAGGCAATAGAAATGAAACAAGTGTGGTTCCCCAGTCCTATCTCTTTAGACTGAGGAGTGAACGGTCCTTGCCACTTGTCACTTATTCTGGATTCTATCATCTTCAAGCCACCTGAGTGCCCAATTCATGATGCTGGTTAAAAGCAGACAGCCAGAGTTAATATCAACTGTCACCTTAAACAGTTTTAAGTACTGGAATCTCAGGATTATCTGTAGGATAATGAAAAAAATCTTTGGTAATTTTTAAATAGTGTTTATTATATGCATCCATAGATATACAAACATACACATTCCCCTTAGAGAGAAACACAAATATGTCAACATTTGAGCACTTGCTTTCATCACAATACATCACATTACATATAAGGCCTCATACAGTGGGCCCTTGTTATCCGCTGGGGTTTGGTTCCAGGACCCCTCCCCATTGAAAAACAGAATCTGTGGATGCTCAAGTCCCATTAAATACGATGGCATAGTGAAATGGTGTCCCTTATATAAAATGGAAAATCAAGGTTTGCTATTTGGAATTTATACTTTTTAAAAGTATTTTAAAGCTGTGGATGCTTGAATCTGTGGATTAAAAAAAATCAGTGGATAAGAAGGGTCGAGTCTACATTCATTACATCACACCATCTAGCAACTAAGACATTACACATTCATAGGTAATGAACCTTGGTTTCTCTTCATTTCATAACAGTCTTTAATAGTTAACACATATAGGAACATTATCATTTTAAAATATAAATTTAGCCATTTATCCATTATCAGCAGATTCTTTCACACTTTCCATAATGCTTGTTAAGACATTATACAAACATCTCATAAAGGTTTTACCTTATATAGAATTTTTCCTTTATATCATATACATAACAATCTCTTCACAGGGGATACAATCTCACCTACTGAAGCACTGGGTGTGGATGAATGTTCCTTTCAGTTGACTATTGATTTATGGAGACACTAAGAATTTCATAGGATTTTCTTGGACAAAGAATACTCAGAGGTGATTTTACCAGTTCCTTCCTTTGAAATATAGCCCACAGCACCAGGTATTCATTGACATTTATCTTCCAAGTCTAACCAGGGCTGACCGCTACACATATCTAAATAGATATCTATGAACACACAGGCATCCATTAAGTTAATCTCTTTGAGCACTTTTAAACTAACAGTATCCATTGCATCTATAAGTATCTTAATGGGCATCTATTACAATCATAATGGGACATGTATCCATTCTAGCATAACCCCATGAATTTTTTTTACCAGTACTATATTTCAACATGTCTAGGAAGTTTAACAGTTATCAGGAACAGCACAGCATGAAGGCTACATGATAGCCTTCTCTTTGTAATTTGTAGACTGCCAAAGACAATTTACTTGCTAACTTCTCTTCACTCTTTTTATTCTCTCTTTAGCCTCATCCAGGCTATCAGCTATCCAATAAAAATAATCAAAACAAATATACTGGTTATTCCCTATGTAGGATATCCAATCAAAACAAAGATCTTAGTTATGATGTCACTCTCAAGGACTGGTTGGAGTCTTTGGCTGCCTGCTATCCTAATTGCATCAGCTAAATATATCTGCTAGGACATTATTATCAGTCACATATGCTCACATCTTACAATGTATCCAGAGGTGGTGATGTTCTCATCCTTTATCTTATTTATGTTTGAGTAAGTATTTTGTTCAGACTGAAGCTGCCATGAGAATTTGAATGATATCTACACACACATTCTAATACATCTAGCCTTCTGCATTATATCTTATATCCTACATGCTATACTGTATAGGTTATACTGGGTTACACTGTGTACTTTATAGATTTATTCCTTGGCCTCAAAATTGACAATCAAATAAACATTCTGATTGGGAGAGGACACTACCTTGCCAGTTCCTCAGTCCTCAACAGCACCTCAAAATGCTTCTTTTTACAGCTCTATCCCAGGCAGAATGAAGACCAGTACAAGATGTGTGAGAAGAGTTCTTAAAGTGAATGTATGTGGCTGTCAGACCCAGCAGGAACCAAGCTCAAAAACTCAGGTTTCAGTAGTAAAAACTTCAGCAAACCTTATTAGTAACTACAGCTATAAACCAGAGATGTTCATTGTCAGGACTAAACAGCAAGTGTCAACAGTGCCTAATTAAACTGCATCTAATTTCAAATTCATGATGGGCTAAATTTCTATCCATTAAAAGCAATAAACATATTCACCCCTTTTAATTTCCATACTACTCCTATTTTTCCTTTCAGACATATTTTTCCCACAGGAATGATCTCAAACAGACTTGATTCATGCCTGCCTTTCCTCCAATGTTATCACATCACCTGTGGCTGAGATCACCACTTCTCATGATACCAAAACCTTCACATTAATTCCTTACAGCTGGCAAGAAACATGTGCAACTTCTGGCATTGGGAAGTTTTCTATTTCTATTACAACGCATAGTCCTCTTTCCTCCCCATTCATTTATGTATGTCTGTACAGACAGAGGCTTCACTCTATGCATTTGATGAAGTAGACTGAAACAGACCAGTGTCAAATACTGGCTTGGGAGCAGTATGGGGACATGGCCTTCAGATGGCGCATGCCCCGATGCCTCCTCCCAAGCCAGTGTCATGCCGCCCACCTGACCAGGTGGTGGGCAGCATTTCAGCACTCCTGACATTTAGATGCTGCAAGTCACAGGAGTGGAGAAAAGCCATTGCTACAGCAGAAAGAGTACCTCTTTCCACCTTAAAAAGGAGCAGCATTTTGCCTCTTCTTTTTGGGATGGAAAAATGCCAGATCAATGCTGTGGCGTGTGGTTACCGCAGCCCCGATCCAGTGATCAAAGGGATGGCATCAAGCCACACCTTCAGGATGGTCTGTTTCACCCCTTGGTCCAAAAAGTGTCAAAACATTTCTTTATCTCTTCTTATGCTGTCTGTTGTTGTTCTGCCTTGAGTGTCTTGGAGAAATGTTGGGATGCAAATGCAATAAATCAGTAAAATAATTATACTCAAACTTCATCAATAAAACCAAGTAGTTAGTTGAACTAAGGATGAAACAAAAGAGACTGTGGCCTGTAGGTGTTTAAAACATGTGTAAGTTTCCCTACTGAATTGGTTGGACATTTTTGTCCAGTGTAGAACATTTGTATTCAGAACAGTGTTCTGGAGGTGGATACACAGTGTGCATTTCAGCTGCACATCTGTTTAAACAATTGGTTGTGCAAATGTCTCAATTGACTTATGAGGTGGCATTGCACAATCACTGCATAATGCCATGAATGTATAAATCTACTCCACTTCCTCAGTGTAGGATCTCAGTCACACTTTTTTTACTTCATGAAAGGCCAATGGTGAAGGAAGGATTTCATGAAAAGAAGTTATTGTTATAATACCCTTTTCACCAAAGGGTGGAAGATCAACATATACAATCCAATACAAGGACAATAACACATAACACTACAAATATACAGAAAATGAAATCCCCAATACCCCACCAGTGATTACCCATTCTATCAACCTCAGGAACAATTTAGCAGCTTAATCTGGTCAATCAAAGGGGAACGTCCTCAACCTCCTAGGAAAATAGGTGAGATTCTCTTCCAGCCAGAGGTTTAAAAAGACCATTCCACAGATGCAGAGTCAGATCTTGAAAGATTCATACAGAGTTAGAGGTTGAAAGATTCACAGCTTTGAGTGAGCTTTGTATATTGGTGGAGCAGACAACAATCCATAGTTTGCAGATGTTAGATTCCTAGATGGCACATATCATGCTAGCAGAGCTGCCAGGTATTGGAGGAGCTTACAACAAAAAGTCTTAAATTGTTGTTGTGTGCCTTCAAGTTGTTTCTGACTTATGGCAACCCTAAGGCAAACCTATCATGGGGCTTTCTGAGGCTGAAAGTTTGTACCTTGCCTGCGATCACCCAGAGATAAATACCAAAAGCAAAGATTTGATATGGGTCTTGGCCCAAACTGATATCCAGTGAAGGGATCTATGGGAAGAAGGGATATGTGTATATTTAGGGAGATTGAAAACAACTGATACAGAACTGTTCAGGATTAAAACCAGAGAAATTCAAGTTAGGAATATAGAACCCAACTGGTTTAGTTTACGTGAAGTTAAGAAGATATGTAAAACAAAACAAAACAAAAGCATAAACCAAACTCTATGCCAGCCTGTAGGCTTCTTCTTTTATTGGTCTTGACATCTGCAAATTTTCATGAATATTTTATTGTAAATGCAGATCTTGTTGCCTTGCAGTAAGTGCAGTAGTACTGGATAAGTAGTTTTTGGCATTAGGATCAATCATCCTGTCCTATGATGTTTGCAATATCTCTCCCTGTGTGTGATTATCATCACAAAGAAACATAAATTTTACACAAAATGTATTTTGCAGATGTGGGAGAAACCACTACTCCCACAACAACACCCAAAAGAATTGATAGTGAAACTCCATTCTTTTGGAGGCATTGTACCATTGGATTCTATGTTGTGCTTTGGACATAGCACAAAATGATTTGACAATAGTACTTGGTAAAGTGGAAGACAGTATGAAAGAGGGGGCTCACACTACAGATGGAGGGATTCAAGGAATCAAGGAAGCCATAGACTGGGCTTTGCAAGATCTAAATGAAGAATAAGATTCCAATAAGAAGCTTCCAAGAACATCCAATGAACACTGAGTGACCTGGAGACAAAGCACTGAGATGTATCCACTAATGCTTCAAGGCAGTTCTTGTGACATTAGAAAACAAAACTTGAAAGATTTTCAAGAACTGGCACATAGATTTTTTATTTTTATTTTTATTTTTATTTTTTAGTTCTAATCATCCATCCCCTCCCTTTCATGTTTCTGGGATGGTGTGGTAAAGAGAAACCATTACTTGAAGTTTCACTGCAATGTAAAAGAGGCATCATTGTTTTGGAGCTGCATGGATTTCAAAGGATTTCAGGATTCTGTTGACTGCTTCACAAAACAGTTTTCTAAGGTTTCAAGAAGGTAGGTGTTGTATGCATGGGAAACAGATTTAAAAACTGGATCTTTAATCTCTCTGCTGACTGTACTAAATTCCAGATTACACCAATTGTTATGCTGAATTAGCCTTGTTATGTGATTATTCAAGGACTTAGGGATTCATATTATAGCACAGTAACTGCTTGCAGGAGAGTCAATACCATCTTCTGAACAATGGAGGCTTCTACTGAGGTGAAGTGGGGACTTTAGCTTTCTTATCTATAGTTCCCCATCTGACCTGAAAGATTTTGGGAAAGAAATTGTGAAAGAGGTGGAGGAATGTGAAACAAGAAGTATCCCAGTGGGTGAAGAAGTGTTGATATTTCCTGTGGGGGTAGGTCTCAATGAGCCATTAAAGCCCATTCTGACCAGAATGTGGTCTCTATAGAAATTGTAGTTGCTATGGAAGTATAATACATGTCTGAGGTTATCTGAAGGACCATATCTCCCTTTATAAACCTGCCTGTGTCTTGAGATCATCTTGGAAGGCCCTTCTCTCTGTCCCACCAAACTCACAGATACATCTGGTGGGGACAAGGGAGAGGGCCTTCTCCATGGAAGCTTTAGGGCTCTGGAACTCGCTTTCTAGAGCGGTTAGACTAGCACTTTCTTTACTTTTATTTCACAGACAAGTAAAGACTTTTCTTCTTAGGCAGGCATTTGATTATTGCCATTCTTTTCTAGATAGGAGGAGACCCTGCTTGTTTGTTTGGGCAGGTCTTTGAGGGCAGTGTTGCTCAAGGGGAAAGGGCCCTTTATGTGATGTGTTCTTTTAAATGGTTATATCTTTAACTGCTTTAAATTTTATAGATAGTTCAATTATATATTTTAATTGTTTTTTTAACTTTTTCTTTTTGCTCCTTGATTCCCAGACTGGGGAGGGAGGGAGTGTGAAATTCCTTCTCCTCCTCCTAGATGAACTGGCCTGGACACAGAAGGCATGTCTACACAGGACATTGAAACTAGTTTCAGCCCACCCTCACATCACTAGATGGGCTTCATGATGCAGATCTTGAGATTTCAGAGCCAAGGCATGAGACCTTATGATGCCATAGGAGGTGGCCTTGCTGATGTCATGATGCACAATATATTAAGCCTCAACCATATTTACACAGAGTATGTCACTGTTATTTTAAAAAGGATAACAAATGAAAAAGATATATATGCACACACTTTGAAAGATAGTACTCTCACTTGAGATTACCCAGAAGACCAACCTGGAAGTCTCTGAGGCTCTGATATTCAGGCCCAGACCCTGATATCTGGAAACTGTAGTTGAACTGGATGGGGCTATGTCTACATGCCCTTGAGGAACAGCTCACCAGTCTTCTTACAACACCAGGAAGCAGGGTGGGTGTCCTCTTAGGTGAGGGAGGCAACTACTCATTTCATGCCAATGACAGGTTGGATGACCATCCTTTGAGAGTGCTTTAGCTGACAGTTTTTGCATGGCAAGAGATTGGACTAGGTGACCCTTGAGATCCCCTCTAATTTGCGATTCTGTGATTCTAAGTAATTCGTATGCATAACTTAAAAAGAGCAGCAATATAACTGGTAGCACTTTGTTGGATATGGAGAGAGAGAGAGTGAGAGAGAGAGAGACTAGGGCGCTAGATCAGTTTCCTAGTTAAAGAAATGTAACTAAGTAGGGTCTCCTGGCCCAACACTCGCTCCAGCCAAATCAGGGGAAGGAAGTCCATTAAGCTTTCAACCAGAGCACAAGGAAGATGGCATTCCCACCCCCTCTTACCTGTGAGTGAGATGCAACAAGGAATTACTATATCAGTCCTGATTGTCACAGCATTGCTTGTTGGCTGAATATTTAACCCCCTTGCACTACAGTCACCAGCTGAAAGGATCTCCTTTGCTTGATCCAGCCACTGGCTTTTATAATCATAGAATCATAGAGTTGGAAAAGACCTCAAGGGCCATGCAGACAAACCCCATTCTGCCATGCAGGAAGACACAATCCAAGCACCCCCAACAGATGGCCATCCAGCTTCTGTTTAAAAACCTCCATAGAAGGAGACTCCACCACCCTCTGAGGGAACTTCTTCTGCTGTTGAACAGCTCTTACCATCAGGAAGTTCTTACTACTGAGGTAGAATCTCCTTGTTTGTAGTTTGATTCTATTGCTCCACATCCTAGTCTTGGGAGCAGCAAAAAACAAGCTTGCTTCTCCTTCAATATCACACCCTTTCAAATATTTAAATTCTTAACATAGACTGGAGGCTGCTGGCTATTTAGGTGCAAGGTGCTACATAGAATTTGTAAATACAGACCAGTTACAGGTATGCAACTCTAGGTTATGAAGCTACAACTGCAGTACTGAATACCAGTCCAAGAATACCAGTGATACCAAAACCAGCAAAACCAGCAGCAGCAACAACAGCATCTGCATCCGATGTGGTGTGTGTGGTTATAGAAAATAGAACCCACCTATGAAATTCCTCTGGTCTGTTTTTAAAAAATCTATTTTCCTTTACCGTTTCACTTTGAAATGTTTCCTTAGGCAAAACTCCATGGTGGCTCTCCATCAAACTTAAGCTGCAAATTAGGTCTTGTCTATCTGGTGGGGTGCATGGAACCCCCCCGAGTGCTGGCTTTGATTTGAGGATTCAGTGAAAAGGCTGCTGATTGCTCAGAAAGTTCCCAAAATGATGAATGGGGATGTGGAGGTGTGTGCAACCCTGGCAGGGAGCAATTTTCTTCCTCTTCCTACAGCAGCAAACAATTCCTTATCCTTCACATACTGTTGCATCCTGCAAATTGCCCAGGCTCCCGGGGACTTTTGCATTTGTCATGGAGACACACCAGACAAACAATTAGATGATGAAAAACTTTAATTCAGCTCCTCAGACCCGAGATTTACAAACAAATAAAATCCCCGCACCTCATACACTGGCTAGGGCCTATTTGTAAATGAATCTGCATATTTCCTTCAGAGTATACATTCCCCCCCCCCTTCATGCTTCGCAGTTTGTTAGCAGCTAAAAGTGACTGCATGTAAAGAAATCTCTGCTTCTAATTAAACTGCTCCTGGGGCATTGCCAATGGGAAAGAGAGGTGGCTAAGTTTAAAGTAAACTCTCATTTTTCTATTCCTCAGATAAAAGGGCAGCAAACACAGCTAATCTCTGTGTTTGTCTCTTGTTCCCCCTTGCCTCTTCTACTCCACCTGCCTCCTCATTGCCTCCTGTCTAAATTATTTTCCTTTACTGTTTTCCTTTTCCCATCTAATTTATTATTATTTACCATGCAATTAGCCTATTTATGTCTAAGAATCGGGGAGGGAGAGAACTGTCTTATTTCTGTTCAGGTTATTTTCATTTATCCTCCTTCCCAAACTCATCCCAACCTGGTAGTTTTACAAGAAGTAGCCTTGTTTGGCTGCTGCCACACGGAAGAATCAATGCAGTTTGACAATGCTTTAACTGTCATGGCTTCATCCTATGGCATCGGGAAGGGAGAGAGCTGCTTCATTTCTGCTCAAGACATTTTTACTCCCTCTCATTGCAAAACTCATCCCAACCTGGTAGTTTTACAAGAACTAGTCTTGTTTTTATGCTGCCACACGGAAGAATCAATGCAGTTTGACACTGCTTCAACTGTCATACCTCCATTCTATGGAATCCGAGGGGGAAAGAGCTATCTTATTTCTGCTCAAGTCATTTTTATTTCCTCTCATTCCAAAACTCATCCCAACCTCATAGTTTTACAAGAAGAGGTCTTGTTTGGCTGCTGCCACACTGCAGAATCAATGCAGTTTGACACCACTTTAACTGTCATGCCTCCATCCTATGGATTCTTGGTATTTGTAGTTTACTGTGGTGCCAGACCTTTCTGACAGAGAAGGCTAAATATCAAACAAAACTCTAAATCCTAGAATTCCATAGGATTGAGTTAAAGGTCGCTAAAGGAGTATCAGACTGCATTAATTCTGCAGTGCAGATGCTGCCTGAGGAGATTATCACATTGCTTTTAAAGCACCTCATCCCTGATAGGATAAAAGTGCATTTAATTTTAAAACTGGGTGTTATCGTACTTACTGGTGGCCAGGTGAATGCAACCCATATGCAGCCTGGATCTCAGCCATGCTTATCCAGTGGCTTTTCGAAAACCAGTACACATTTTGAAACACTGATCTTTGAATATGTGCATTTTCAAACCAAGAGCTGCCTTGTAAAATTCAGAGCTTTGAAAAGGTATCATATTTATGACTGTAAAAAAAAAATTCAACAGAATCCTATATGTTCTGTTGTTACATAACTTTACATATAGCTAGGTGCATAGCAGAAGAAACCTCTTTGCTGATTTTTGAAGATGAACGACGGGACACCAGCAAGAATGTCCAATGTGTATTGATCCTCAATGTGTATCAGGACTGTTGTGATGCATATCAAGACCTATGCAATGTTCATCAGAACCAATGTGAAGTGCATCAAAAACAAGGTACACTGCTCCCATTGTGCATCAGTCCCATTTTGTATTGAGCACTAATGTGCATAAGTCACTTTTTTTCTGTTTGTGCTACATAGAAATGTAATAGACATTACACAATTGTGCAATTCTAATTACTTTACATAAGTCAACTTACAAAAGTCCCCAATAGGATTCTGATCATTTTTGTTCAATGATTCCTCATCTTTATTTAACACATACTTCACAGTCAGATGCAGCATGGTTCAGGTTTGTGATATAGTTCTGTGAAATTTGGCAAGCACAAATGAGGAAAATTTTAATTTCCATTTATTTATTTATTTATTTATCTGATGGCTATGCCTACAACATACAGAAAAGTATGCATATTCACAACAGAGAACTTGAAATTTAAAAAAGACGAATATAGAAGGAAGCAAAAATGTCAGATTTTGCTACTCTTAGCTGCAGAGCTAGAATGGACTGTACAAGGTAGGGTTGGTGCCACTTCTGAATCCTCCCAAAAGTGAAACATTAAAAACACCCATCTCTCTGAAAGTAGAAAGCTAGCAGAATAAGGATAAAGATTCCAAACAGTTGAGGCAGGTTTTCCATTGTAGTTTTCCCAGACTTATATGGCTAGATCTCATTACCTTAATCTTGGACCTTATCACATGGGGGTCTAAAGCAGTCGCATCCCCGTCCCATCGCGCTTCCTTTCCCTGTGCGATCACACGACATCGCAGAGAAACTGAGCCCATCCCCGTCGCATCCTCGTCCCATCGCGCTTCCTTTCCCCATGCGATCACACAACGTCGCAGAGAAACCGCGCCCATCCCCATCACATCCCTGTCCCATCGCGCTTCCTTTCCCCGTGCGATCACACGATGTCGCAGAGAAACCGCTCCCATCCCCGTCCCATCCCCGTCCCAATGCGGCATCATGCTGCATTATCTGGCATCATCTACATTCTTTTGAATTCCTGGTCTAAATGGGAATTACACTTCCCGTGACCGGAATGATACTGGGATGATGCTGCTTTCTGTATTAAGGAAATGCAATGGGACGGGGATGCGACTGCTTTAGACCCCATGTGATAAGGTCCCTTATGTGAATGCCTAGCCCTGGGACAGATGAAAGACCCTCCCTCCATTCCTATTGCCACTGCCCTGGCCTCAGAAAGAGTAAAGAACCAGAAGTATCTGCTGGACTTAACTCCTTCCCCACTGCCATTCTCTTTTCCTTTATGTCTTTTTAGATTGTAAGCCTGAGGGCAGGGAACTGTCTAATTAGCAATTTGTAAGCTGCTCTGAGAGTAAACTGCCTCTATTCCTGTTGACATTAAGAATTGAACTGAGGCTTATATATTCAACTATATATATTCAATTATATATATGGCACTTTTGTTTGATTCAGCAAAGTTTGATTACTTCTGGGCAGGTTTTAAAAACTTCTTTTTTTTCTTAAACAATAGTTCCTACAATCCTTCAGGCACCATATCCACCTATTTTAGCTGGGGGATTCCAAAAGAATAATCTTTTCAAACTTTGGTCCAAGGTGAGCTACATTCCTTGATAGGCAAGGCTGGAGAACAATCAGCTGTTGGAACCTTTCTAGGGGATGACCTATATGTGAATCCAATATCCTATTCACTGGTTACATACATAAAAATAACACCAGTATAACTTAGCTTGGGGAAAAGTTTTCCCATATACCAGGGCCTTGCAAAAGGACAAGCACATGTGTCTGAGAGCAAATCAAACCTGAACTCTCCCTAGAAGAAAATATGACTAAACTGAGACTATTATATTTTAGACATATCATGAGAAGACATGACTCACCAGAAAAGAGAATAATGCCTGGTAAGGTAGAAGGCAAAAGGAAAAGAAGAAGACCTCATACCAGAGGTCTAGATTGATTCCAGGAAGCTACAGCTCTGAATCTGCAAGACCTTAGCAGGGCTGTTCATGATAGGATGACATAGAGGTCTCTCATTCATAGAGTCACCATAAATTGAAGTCAAATTAATGGTAATTAACAATAAGCAGCAAAAGAAATAGCTTCATTATAGGAACCTGCCAGGATCTTAACAAACACTGGAGAAGGTTTTTCCTTGGTCCAAACACCATCACAGGCTTGCTTAGTGGAGGACACAACAGAGAGCTTTTCCAGTGGCTGCTCTTATCCTTTGGAACTCCCTTCCATAGGAGGTTAGTGTGCCCCCCCCCCTTTGCTCTCCTTTCACTGGCCAGCAAAGACCCTTTTTAAGGCAGGTTTTTGGAGAGGTGTGTTTTATTTATTTTTAATGTTTGTATACTGATTTATGTGTATTTTAAAAATTGTTTTAAAAATTCAATTGTTAAGCCTTTTTTTAAAAAAATGACTTGTTTTGGACCTATCTTGTATCCCACTCTGAAAGAAAAACTTTATTCAAATGAGATAGGTAAATAAATAAATAATAGCTGAAGTTATAGGAGTATACCAATGTGCAAGTGACCACCCAATGTGCAGTATGGCGGTGCACGCTTACAACAATCAATCTGTTTCCAACCAATCACTATGGAACACATTTACAGAATCTTGTGTGGTGGTTAACATCAGGGTAACTACAGTCCCTGATCAGGGTCTTACCCTTATACAAGCTCCAGAAAAGTGTAACCACTTGCACAAGTATATTTATGAAAATGTAAAGCCATAATAGGATTGTGGCCTGTATTATTGGGCTGCTCATCTGATCCA
Organism: Phrynosoma platyrhinos; assembly: GCA_020142125.1. NCBI lineage: Eukaryota > Metazoa > Chordata > Lepidosauria > Squamata > Phrynosomatidae > Phrynosoma > Phrynosoma platyrhinos. The sequence continues at coordinate 6,600,084 of CM034703.1, read as the reverse complement.
AAAACCAGCGCCTTCCATACTCCTATTTCTTAATAAATCCATTTTTTAAAAAATACTAGAAGACCCATACAATGCACAGAGATAGAATACAGGGATAATGGGCAACCTTTTTTTAAGGGTTCATTTCATTTATGGAGTATATATATATGTCTTTGATGTCTGAAATAGCAAAAGGGAAATACAGTTTGGGTCATTAATTATACTTTCTTATTGAGTGTATAAATTTAATGTCACACAGTCCTAGTTGAAAGGTATATATTTATTTCAAAATTATCATTTTTGTGAAGCCTAGCTGTATCATCGTATTGATTTAGGTATTTCTGTTATTGGGCCTGATGCTTTTATGAAAGGCAAGCTATTAACAAACTAAATTGAATAACTCATGACTCAGACTTTTCAGAGATGGGTCTGCAGGCAGCTTAAAGATTGGAAAAGACTTAGTTTAATGGGACAGACTCCCTTTTTGCAATCTATAAACCTTATTTCTTATGGAGGGGGTGAGGAGAGGAGAAGACTTTTTAAAAATCCAACCCCAGCCCTCTACAAGATAGAATTATTCACGCTTCAGTGCAAACCACCCAGTCTTCACTTCCAATCAATAAAAATGTTAATCTTTTCATTTCAAAGGGTCAGCATTTTTGACCTTGTGGGATACTGGGATTAAAATATCGCGTAAAACAAGGCCTCCTGAACAGTAGTGTTCCTAGAGGGATGTGTGGGGTGCATCATGAGGCCAGGCACCCTATTGCGTTGACGGATGTCTTCTCAGTAGTGGCAATGGAACAGTAAGGTAACGGGTACATTGGGCCATCTAATCTGTCAGGGTTTGCCATTGAGTTTCAGGAAATAGGGGGTTAATTTGACCCACGTTAACCCTCAATTTGGGATAGGGACAGATCTAATGGATCTGTGTCCAGTCTGTCACGATACTGCCTAATCCTGGCCTCAGAGCATTGGCCTGTGCCATCTAAACAGGATAGCACAAAACTGGGAAAAACAAGGGCCTTTTGGCCCATGAAGATATGGATCTTTATAGCTATGAATGATCTGGTTGTATGTGTGAATAGCAATAGAATTGCAAAATGTGTGGCTATGATGATAAGGTGAGAAGTTAAATGAGCCCAGATTTGACAGGGTTAGGACAGCCCATCATCTCAAGCACTGGAACACTCACAGGTGGTGCCTTTGGATATATGGACAATATCCTTAGATCAGATGCCCCCAACACCTCTAAGCTATGACTTCCTGCAGAAATTACAGTCCTGCCACAACCTCCCAGGGAACACCATCTTAGCCACTATAGATGTGGAATTCCTATATATCAATATCCTACACAAGATATCAGGTCACCAAGGTGTGGTACTTTGTTCTCACACACAGCTACATCACCTTTGTTAATAACATATACATTCAAATTAATGGTACTGCCATGGGCCCATGCATGGAACCACAGTATGCCAACATCTTCATGGCTGACCCAGAACAATACTTCTTAAACTCCTCTACCCAGAAACTTCTCCTCTACCTGAGGGACATGAAGGTTGTCTTGGCCATTTTATTATAAACAAATTTGGTATCTGTTGAGTAAATATAGTGTATGGGGTGGCTAAACTGCAGTAGCTTTGGATGGGGTGGCTAAAATGCATTAGCTTTGGATAATGTATGGGGTGGCTAAACTGCAATAGCTTTGGATTTCTCCAAATTCTCCCCCCCCCTCCATATTGGGTTGTGACAATCTCTGTCTCTGATCCTACATCATCCTTGTGTAGTGTAAATCTATACTCACATAGTGTTTGCAGTGGTTGTGCTACACTACCCTACAGTGGCAGAGTTCCAGCATTGTACAGAGATCTTATGATACAGGATTTCAGCTGATGCTTTCTAATGTGTGAACTGATTTGTGTCCACAGGCACAAACCGAAAGCACACCGCTTTTCCCATTGACAAAAATAATTGTGCTTATTTTTTCCATAGTTACAGACATTTTGGCCATTTATACGTCATTGTTGTTACTGCCAGAAGTCCATTGTAAACCCTACACATGTACACCCTTTACATGTCTTAGGCAAGGTGCATATTTTCTCACAAGAAGTCCTGGGAGCTGCAAAAATCTTACTTTTGTTGAGATTATCAAATCCAACAATTTACCTCTATCCCACCCATTACATACACCAAGTAACTGGTTCCATGGAAATTATTCCAATCTTCTAGAAATAGTTATGAAACATTAAAATGTGTTAAGTGCTTTCCACATTTTATCAGAATCTGACAAAGGGTACTTTGGAGAGGTTCCCCCTTCTCCCCCCCCCCCTACATTATGCTTCTTCATTGATGTCACAGTCCTGCTTTTATCTGAAATGATTTTTTTTCCCTGAGAAATTGAACTTTCTCCATCAGAGAGCTCTGATGCCACAATAAAATACAGTTCCCATGATTCCCTATCCCTAACCCTTAAAGTGGACTAAATTTGCACTATTTCTAGCAGTCTGCAAAGGCCCTAAGAGAGAAGAGGAAAAAAACTTAAATGGCAGCTGAGCACCAAGAGGAAACTGGCTTCAGTAGTAAACTTTAACTCAATTTCAGAGCCTCTGAGTCAAATCTAGCTCAGGCCTCCATTCTTTAGTTTATTCTCTTTCACCCCCTTCCCCTTTGCACACTGACATTTGACTTGTGAATGGTACACTCAGCTCTTGTTGCTGAGGCCAGGGGGGAGAGAAAGCATCAAGCTTTTCCATTTGAAGATGAAAGCCAATGTTATTGCTGTCCATGGAAAAGAAAGCATTTTTATAGTACTCTCCTTGATTTCAATAGTGCTTTTCATCCTGATGGATCCCAGGACACTTCACTGTTGAAGGCCTAGCCTTCGCTTTCATGTGGATGACTACATGCTTCTCCTTTTTCTTCACAACAGATGTGCATCCCAAAAAGCAATTGATGGAACAATCTGAAACCACCTGAATGGGAACTAAATTGGGCATGCCAAGTACATTCAGTAGCCATCAACTGATATGATGCAGTAGCTATCACACAAAACCATCAACAGGGAGCTTCTAGAAACAGGGCCAGATCAGAGAACCAAACTGAGATACAGGACTGAGTTTAGTACTGTGGATAGGGATAAAAAGAATATTCTAAAATATATTTTTTAAAAATAGTTTTTAAAAGAAGTTTCTCAAGTGAGGCCTTGATGAGGAGAATCCTGTAAGGAAAAGTATATTTACAGCTTGTGATTTATTCTGTCCAAAATGTGAAACTTATTGCATCAAAAATCATATTTTCTGTACAGTAAGCACCATTTTCCCTCATAGAAAATAATATCTTTACACAGTATTCTCATCCAACTAGAATTCAAGAAATCTGCTTTTAAAACCGTTTTCCCAATATTCTTTTTGAATCGTCTGTTCATCCCCAATTTAGAGAAATGACTAGCTAGATGTTTCAAGGATGCTTAGAAGCAGGAAATGAAGGCAATAGGAAATTACGGTATGGTTTTCATACCTTCAGCAATGGCTATTTATATCCAGGGCATCATCAATATTGCTTACTCATCGTAGTTAATCAAGGGACAAAAATGGAGACAGAAACATGAGAAGAGTAGATGTGGATAGACAAACAAAGATTGTAAAGGAAACAGGCATGTTAATATCTTGAAGATGTGTGATTTCAATAGTGTAGGTGAGCCCTACACTGATTCAGATTCCAAGTATTTCACACTCTCATTGTGATCACAGCTGTTGTTGCCAATTTATCTAGAGGCCAACTTTTTGATGATGATACTTATCTGGGCTCATCCTCAAATGGCAGATATGCTATCAACCACTAGGACCATACTTGAAGCCTTTGTAGAAGGGGTGGAATCGCAGAATCATAGAATCATAGAGTTGGAAGAGACCACAAGGGCCGTCCAGTCCACCCCCCTGCCATGCAGGAACCCACTATCAAATGGCCACACAGCCTGAAAAAACCCACAAAAAAACTAAAGTATCCCCAACTTTAATAGTTTTCTAGACCTTGCCTGGAACATTCATACATTTGTGAAATAAGGTCACAAAAATCATAGCTATACACATGTTGTTGGAGAGTGGGAGATAAGTGAGAATGCATCAGTTGTTTTCCTGTAGCTGTACACTCTGTAACAGGCATCCTCATGAGGTCCCTGAAGATGACATGTTTCCAAAGCATTCAGCTACAGGAAAATAGCTAAATGTATCACCACTGATTCCCTCCCTACTCTTCAACAGCACAGAAATTGTCATATGGGAGAGGCTATGCCACTTTGGAGGGTTGGCTATTGCATGGCTGGAACAGAATTCTGGCCTTCACAATAACCAAAAAGTTAGTTATGATTGTTGAAGGCTGGTTTTCATGACTGTAATTCATCAAGAGGATGCCAGCCATAGGGCCTTTGCCGACTGCTAGAAATAGTGCAAATTGAGTTCACTTTTAGGGTTAGGGTTAAGGTTAGAGAATCAAGGGAACTGTATTTTATTGTGGCACCAGAGATCTCTGACAGAGAAGGCTCAATGTCTCAGGAAAAAAAAAAAAACCAAAAAAACAATTCCTATGATTCCCTAGCACTAACACTTACCCTTAAAGTGGACTCAATTTGCACTATTTCTGGCAGTCTGCAAAGGCCCATAGTTTATCAAATAAATGCATCTCTTTGTTGGGTGTGGTTAAAAATGCATTGTGGGCCTGGAAAAGCTGAAGAAGACCCATGGTCCAAACTTTTCCAGGGAACTTCGAGAGAAAAGATAATACTGAGAAGTTAATGAAAGCTCATGGAGCATGTGGAGACCTTTGTAATGGGATTCGGTTTGAAGTCAGCATAAAAGTTCCAAGGCTCAGGCTGGTGAAGGATTTATTTTCATCCAGAAATGAAATGAGTTCAATCATTCTTAACTCTCTACGCTGCACAAAAATTGCAATATACTGTAGGCACTCCCTGAATAAATAGATTGTACACTTACAAAGGAAGGGGATTAAAGCCTCCTTCCTTAATTGCTTAGTGTAATTCTGAGTAGGATAACCACATACAAGATCAAATAGTAATGGGGGCAAAAGGGGCTTAGTGGATGCCTCAGGGGAATAGCTGAGTTTCACTGTTTCAAGAGCTAAGACAATGCTGCAGTCAGAACTGAGTAAAGGAGTGGACATTATTCATCACAGGTTTGCACAGGCATAAGAAGGTGCTGGGCAGAATGATGCACATGATGAATACCAGAGGTTTCCTCAGGGGAAGGACCCAATAATCCACATCCCCTTTTTTAAAAATAAGAAACTAGGACTGGCACTTGCCGGAAGAATTATGAAGGGAGTGGTTAATTTCAGGGGGCTCTCCAATCTTTACCTTGACCAATGCTGTGGTCAAGATTGTGTTTGGATGTAAGCAAAACTGAGTATGATTAGCCTGGGGAAGAGAATGGTCAAGAAATTATATGATAGCCATGTTTAAATATTTGACAGGATGTCCTGTTGATGATGGATAAATCTTATTTTCTGCTGCTCCGGAGACTAGGGCATACAGCAATGGATTCAAGCAACAGGAAGAAAAAATTCCACCTAAACATTAGGAAGAGATTCCTAATGGCAAGAGCTTTTGAACTGTGGAATATGCTTTCTCAGAATGTGGTGGAGTATCCTTCTTTGAAGGTTTTTTTTTTTCTTTGTGAAATATTTTATTATATAAGTGTATATTTACAATCTATATAAATCATTGAACCTTCAATTAACAATAACAAAAATAATGAAACATCTTTGAAGGTTTTTAAATAGAGACTGGATGGCTATCTGTCAGGGTGCTTTGATTGTATATTCCTGCCTGGCAGGGGGTTGGACTGAATAGTCTTTGTAGATTCTTCTAAATCTATGATTCTATGTTTGTATAAAGTAGCAGTCCAGATTCTTTAGGAAGACATTCAGAGCTGGAGACCCCACCAACTCCTTCATCAATTGGTTCTGGTGCTGAATTGCTCTAACAGTCAAGATGTTCCTTCTAATGTTCAATTGCAACTTGAAACTGTTAGACCTGTTTCTATACCTTTGTGTTTGAGCCTGGAAGGCTATGGTTGGGAAATCCAGAGTAACTGGGTTCCCATGTACATATTTATTTATTTCAAGGATTTACCATATATACTTGACTATAAGTCAACCTCATGTATAAGTGGAGGTCAGGTTTTTGAGGCCAAAATTATGGATTTTGCAATGACCAGTGCTTGGTCTGGAAACTTCAGTTAGTACAAAAGATGGCAGCCAGATTGGTTTTGGGTACATCTAGGACAGACCATATAAGACCGGTACTAAAGTCTCTCCACTGGCTGTCTATTAGTTTCCAGGCCTAGTATAAGGTGTTGGTTATTACCTTTAAAGCCCTAAATGGCTTGGGTCCAACCTATCTTCATGACCATCTCCTCCCATACAATCCACCCCACGCACTTAGGTCCTCTGGGAGGAATTTTCCACAGCTGATGAAAGCAAGGCTGTCAGCTACCTCCCAGAGAGCCTTCTCGGTAGCGCTCCCAGAATATGGAATAGCCTGCTGGATGAGATCCATCAGATTATAACCTTAAGCAGCTTTAAAAAGGCTGTTAAGATGGATCTCTTCCAGCAGGCCTTTCCTGATTACATTTCCCAGCCTCAGGAGTCTCCCTCTTCTCTTTTTTCGCACCTTTGGTGGCAATAGCTGCTCTGTCTATTCTGTCCATTTGTCTGTGGATTTTTGTTAGGTCAATGTTTATTGTTTAAATTATCTTGTTGTAATGTTATTATTGGTTTAATACTTTTTTAAGGGGTGGGAGGGTTCTGAGATTTTGGGTTGTATTTTAATATATTGCATTAAGATTTAATTGCTGTGAGCCGCCCCGATTGTTTGACAGAGGGGCAGGATACAAATAAAAATTATTATTATTATTATTATTATTATTATTATTATTATTATTAGTTGAGAGTAAAACTTGGAGGCTGCTTCAGTGTATGTATGTGTATGTAAAGCAAGAGAGACTCTAATTCAGACTTTTTATTTCAACTTTGGTTTCAGCCTTCACCCAGCAGGGTTGGGAGAGGATCTCTATTTGTTTAAAAGCAATTAATCACCCAGGATTCTTTCTGCTTTGATCAAGAGAAAAAAAACACAACTATCTTCACACTGCATGGGAAAATCTGAAAGAGCTGCTATCACATTGCCATAGTGACCCATAAATAAGTCAACCTGGGATTTTGTAGTCAATTTTTGAGGATAATTTTTTAGACTTATAGATGAGTATATAAAGTATATCCCACCTTTCTTCCCATAATGGGATTCAGATTTGTGTCCACATGTACCATTGTCTGCTGTGTTGCAGATTTCCAAAGTTGTGTGCTTTAATATAATTGTGTGCTTTATTTCACAATGTCTTGTGTTTGGCCTGGTCATGCTGGTGGGAGGGCAATGAACACTAAGGACTCAGCTCCTGTGCTATAATAGCATGAAAATACTTTCAGAATGCAAGAAGGGAGAAGTAACACCCAAAATGGCCTTTATTTGTCCACACAGCCACTCTTCAGATGGGGGTATAAGGAAGATAAGTAGTATTTTGCCATTCAACAGAAGGACATATGAGCTGCCTTGGTCCATCTGCCTTCAACTTCATCTACATCAGAAGAATGGATTTTGAAAAGTAACACTTAACAAACTCTCTCTGAAAGATATTTCCAAATGCCACTGTTTTCTATTACTTTGTCATTGACTCTTAATGTGTTTTTCAGAATGATTTGGTCCTTCCTTGGGTAAAGAAGAAAAATGAAAATAGGAAAGTCTGATATGTGCAAGGGACCTTCTTCTATCATTCATTACTATGCAGCCCTTTCGCTTTGCAAAATACAATTTATAGCAGGAAAAAACTGCCCTTCCTTTCTGCTTGCACCACTTCAGATGTCCAATGCTAAGCAGAAAGCACCATAAAAATGTTGGCCTTCTCTCTAAAAGATTCAAATGACTGACAATAAAATGGAAAACAGTTAAAGTATATAACCTTGGGGCTGATCTCTGGGCTATTTATTCTTCTGTTTCATGATGTGATGTTTTCCTTTTTTTTTAATGTTCTTTTGAAAATTTCAGTTTCTGGATTTACTTCTCCCTTCTAACCAGTGTTAGTCTTTTTTGACTAACTTTGTTAGGATCAGATCTCCTTAGAGGAATGTATAATTAGCTCAAATATGCAAGAGTGAGGTCCCAACAAAGCCTCTCGGAACTGTGTACCATTATGTATACCAGAGAACTAATAGATCTCTGAAGGGAAGACATGGAGATGGGCTTATCCAATTAAAGTCTAAATATTTATTAATTAACAAACTGGGAAAAACTGCATGCATCCAAATATGGCACACACACACTAGAAGGAAAGGTGGCTGAAAGTGGGGATTGCTTGAGTGGAGCTAGGCTGAGGGGAAATACTTACTTCTGAAGGCTTCTCCGGACTTGGCTGCGAAGATTGATGATGATGGTGATGAAGCATGGCCTCTGAAATGAGGGGAGGAGATGGTCACGGCAGCTAAATCAGAGTACAGACCAATGTGGTGTCTGCATGCACTCTCAAGATAGCACATGGAGACTAGAAATCCAAGGGTTCT
>CM034703.1:6563871-6591377 GCA_020142125.1 Phrynosoma platyrhinos | reverse complement strand
CCCAAGAGATAATTCAGTCTTGGAAAGATAACATGAGAACTGAACATTTTGGGGCTACAAATCCCAGAAGGTTTTAGCCAGATTCTGGGAGGTTTGTTAGTGGATTTTTTTTCTGTTTCTGCACCAAGGTTTCCTGCCCTATTCTGGTCTTTGTGGAAAATCAGTTCTCATTGAGGGGTATAGCAAAATTCCACAGTTTCCATTCTCTGAACTTCATAATATAAGGATGAGTCCTGCTCAGACAATACAAGGAGGAGGAGGAGGAGGAGGAGAAGGAAGAGAAGAGGAGGAAGCATTATTGTTATTACCTTTATAGCTTGATTGGGTCCCCCCTCCCCACAAACAGAGATTCAGGCCAGTTTACAAATGAAAACAAATACAATATATTTAAGACACACAGAGAGAACAATACAAAAATGAATTTGTGCTTACAACAAAAAGAATTGAAAATAATTTTAAAAGCAGTTTCAAAATAGTAGAAGAAAGATAGTACAGCACTCTCTTAAAAGCTCTAGCCAACATTCTGCTTCAGCCATTTAATTAAGTATACATGTTGTTGTTAACTCCCTTCAATTTGGACTCAACTTAATGGCAACCCTATGAATGAGGCATCTCCAAGATGATCTGTCCTTGTTAGCCCTGTTTAAGTCTTGCTTTAGTTAAGTATGCTTAAGTAAATAGTCTGAACCCTCAAACTAACTGGAACATAATTCACCCATGCTCCAATAAACAGCAGAATGGACCTCCTTCTCTCCATGCAGCTGATGTAGGCTGGAGGTGGTAGTTATGATTTGTGGCAATCATGGATATGGAACAGTTACAGATGAATAAATCTAACTGTTCCATATTAATGACTTCTACTTAGGCCTGGAACAAATGGGACAAATAAAATGGCTTCTGGTCACTTTGGAAGCATGCCTGATTAGACAACATATGATTCCTAAGTGGTCCAAAGCTGCACCAAGGCCAAAAAGGAGCCAGGATAATTTGGCTCCTGGAAGTACTGGTCAGCCCCAGCAAGCATGACCCATGTTAGTAATGGGCCATGCAATTGACAAGGTTTAGACTTGCTTCTGGCCAGAGCTGACTCAGGCTGCTATTTCAAATCTGTATGCTCTGACCCATAGTCACATTTATTATGCTATTAAAGGTAAAGGTAAAGGTAAAGGTATTCCCCATTGACAAAATTGACAAATCATGTCCAACCATAGGGGGAGGTACTAATCTCCGTTACTAAGTGGAAGAGCCAGTGTTGTCAGAGACTACTCTGTGATTATGTGGTTGGTATGATTGCACAGAATGCTGTTTACCTTCCCACCACTGTTTACCTATCTATCTACTTGCATGTGCATACTTTTGAACTGCTAGGTTAGCAGAAGCTGGGACTAGTGATGGGAGTTCACCCCATCACACAACACCTGGGCCTCGAACTGCCAACCTGCCAATCTTGCAATCAACAGAGTCAGAGTCAGAGCATGGCGACCATACGCCGACCACACCGACTCTGCCCCCACATCATCCTCACACCACCCACCCAAACAGATGGTGGATGGTGTCAGGGTGTTCCCTTGGTGAAGAATTCATACATGCTGCACCAAAGGAGTGCTGAGAAGCTGCCACTGCCACAACAAGGGCATTTGCCAGCTCTTTTTAGAGCAGCATAGTACAAGATTGTGGCCACAACATGCCACAATCTGGCACTCTCAGAGGTGGCAAGGAGCCACCCCCTAAGGGCTGTCTGTTAATCCTCATAGAGGCTATACAGATTGGCCAAAAGGGCCAGGCTGGAGGTGGAGTCAGGCTGTAGCGACCACACGCCAGCTGCCCCAACTCCACCTCAATGCCGCTGTCACACTGTGAGACCCATTGCACTGTGGGTGGCATCAGGCCGCTCCCTTGGTACAGCATTCATACATGTTGTGACAAAAGAGCGCTAAAAAGTTGCCACCATGGCGGCAAGGGTGGCTTTTTGATGCTTTAAAAAAGAGCAGTATTTGCCAGCTCTTTTTAGAGTGGCAAACTTCCATATCAGGGCCATGGCATGAGGTTGCCGTGGCTCCGAGCTGATAAGGAAAGGGGCGGTGGGATGCCATCCATTAGAGGCTGTCTGTACAGCCCCAATACTCCCCCTTTCTTAACAAAAAATCAGTCTTCAAAAGCTAATCAACATTTTTAAAATAGTCATTGCCTACTGATGGGAGGAGAGCAAGGAAGGTGGCTTTCTAGTCTCCTTAGTAAAAAAAAGTTTCAGAGCCTGGGGCAATCAGTGAGAAGGCCCTATTTGGTATCCCCACCAGACATGGCTGTAAAAATGGTGGGGCTGAGAGAAGGTTATCACTTCAGGATTCCTGGACCAAGGTAGACTTATAAGGAAGATATGGTTATTAGATAGCCTGGATCTAAGATGTGTTGGGCTATATAGGCATTTTAGATCTCCCTCCCCCCACCATTTAAGCATGAGCAGAAGATCTGCTGCATTGAAGCTAGTGAATCTACTTTTGGTTTTACTCATGCTCTGCGATGCATGGGAACTGTCCCTAGACTGGACCCTATTACTTCAAAGAAGCCACATCAGCAAAGCTTCCAAACAAATCAGTGCATGTGCAGAAAGAGTTGTGGGGAGCCAGCTAACAACAACAACAACAAAAATCAAGAATCAGCTTGCTAGCTACTGATTAACAGAGACAGTGGTGCCCTTGCTGATATTTTGACAGCCTTTGGCTGTCACAAGTGAGCCTGCATAGTTTCAATGTAGCAGAAATTTCAACTGATACACCAATATTAATCGAACTCTATACTGAATCCCAACATATAACACAAGTTGATCAGTGGTCAATACACATGGCTGCCAAATATGCATAGAGACATTGTGCATTCATATGCTACACTGTGTACTTTAATCCATTTCATTGTTGCCTATGACTGAGAGACGTCCAAGAGCCCTGGTCATCAACTACCCTGTTTGGGTTTTGAAAACTCAGGTTTATAGCTTCTTTAATTGAATAAATCCACTTGTCACGTTATCTTCCTCTTTTTCTATCACTTTCCACCTTACTAAGTATTATTCTCTTTTCCATTGACTCATGACTTCTCATGATATTTTGAAGGTATGACAGTCTCTTGGTTTTTAGGGTGAGTTAAACTTATTTGCTCTAGGAGCCATTTATTTATTTATTTATTTATTTATTTATTTATTTATTTGGCCTGCCAAAATATCCACAGAACTCTTCTCCAACACCATGCTTCAAATGAGTCTATTCTCTTTCTATCTGTTTTCTTCACTGTTCAACTTTCACAACCATACCAAGGAATGGGGAATACCATGGTATGAACAATCCCAACTTTAGTTTTCAGTGATACATCTTTACACTTCAGGATCTTGTCTAGTTCCTTCATAGCTGCCTTCCAAGTCCTAGCCTTCTGATTTCTTGGGCATAGTCCCAGTTCTAAGGTATGGAATATCTTGAACTATTTCAATGTCTTCATCATCTATTTTAAAGTTATATAGAAAATCTGTGATCATTATTTTTTGGTTTCTTAACGTTCTGCTGCACAACCTCAAACACAATAGTCCCAAATGTGCAACTCTGATTATGTCACCCTCAACTGGATACATCCATTCCACATAGTAAAAGAAAATCACTCTGCATGCATAACACAATTTATGCCTGTGTGTGTCACTAACAGAATACTAATCATTTTTGTCTGCTAGTCCAAGGATGGAGCATCAAAGTGCACTAATCAAGCTTTAAAATATGTCATCTCATCTGTAATATCAGACCAAATTTACCAAACATGCACAACCCCCCTTCCTTGAGTAAGCACACATGTTTGTGTTACCTCCTCCATTATGTGTATTTTAGCAACTCACATTTTAGTGTGAGCATCATTTAATTCACACTTTAGTTCTCATAAATGCTTGTACAGATGTGGAAATGCTGGAGGTGGAATGCAAAAATAAATTATGTCAAAACTCAGGATGGAAAGAATACTTTAAAAAAAGAAAAGGTTAAACCTACCATATTTTCTTGAATATTAACAAACCCTCATGAAATGAATTCTGATCTGATAAGAATCTTCACAGTCCAAGATGTAATTTGTGCAAAATTCAGGAAACAGCACTTTATTTTCTACACATAAAAAGTTTTTTCTATGTAAAACAACCATGTGCAGATTAGTTGTAAATAGACATTGAAAACTGCATAGTTTTGCAAGTTTTTCTTGCAGTGGGAAAAAATGGTAGAATGGCTTGTTGCCTACTTTGAGTAGAAAATTTGTGATGAATTTTATCCCTAGTGAAAACACTACTTTCATTGAGATGGTGAAGTCCAATGAAATTTATTTCGATCCCTAAGTCATGTAGGTCTGAGGTGTTCACTTTATAACTCTTGCTTTTCATGAGAAAATTGATTCAAAGAGATAAATCAGATAAACATTGACAGAACTAACCCATTACATTACCTATTACTGTCATGTTAATAGGGCAATGTTACATTCTTTTCCTGTATATGTTCTCCCTTTTTTAGAAAAGTAACACTTTACCTCAGCTAGTCATTACAGTCAAAGCATTTGCCATTTGAAAATCACCTTAAAAGTTGCAAATGGAGAAACACATACTAATAGGTTGTTTACAACAGTGGCACTGCCATTGAAATCCCCTTTCAGGAGCCCACTGTGATTAAAATCCAATTTAGGATCTGCATTTTAATCTGAGATTAATGAATTCACCTATTAATCACACTGATTAATGCTTTGAGACCAAATTCTAATCCATTCTTTGCACTCTTCATTTGTTGTGATGTGTCAATGCCATCTGCATAGAGTATACAAAATTGAAATATTGGTTTGTTGTTGCTTTTTTATGTACTACAGGTAAAAGCCATGTCAAAAAGAGCTTTCACAATTCCATTGGACATAATTTATAATCTGTTCCCTAGGATGTAAGTCACACACTCCTTTCTCTTTAGCGTGTTTGTTCTTTGCTGTTTTAAAAAGATGGGGGTCATCTAGAATATCACTATGCAAAGAGATCTTGTAGCACCTTTGAGATTAACCAAGAGAAAGAAATTGTAGAATAAACTTTTGTAGACAGAGGGGGGATGCAGACCGGCACTTTAGGCCAGCCTGGGGGTGGAGTTGGGGCAGGGTGACCACATGTTGGATGCCCTGACTCCACCCTGACACTGTTTACCTGACCGCATGGCACACGACATCAGGATGCCCTCTTGGTGCAGCGTGCATACACACTGTGCAAAAGGAGTGCAAATGAGCTGCTGCAGCAGCTCAAAGGGGGATCGGGGCTGTGGTGTGTAGTTGCCACAGCCCAGATCTGCTGCTCCCAGGGTCTGCATGGGTTGTCTGCATCAGCCCCAAATCTACTAAAGCTTATGCTACAACTTCTTTATCTCACTCTCAAAATTGCTATAAGATCCCTTTCCATCCTGTTTAAAACAGGTTTGCTTCAATCTTTCAGAATAAAATCTGAAGCATCAGATCATGATGGGAATGGTAGATCTCACACAGAAAAGAATTGTCATGAGTATAGGAAGTACAAGACCTGGTGGGAGCTGTAGTTTGAATTGACTTGCACTTTCCTCCAGGCTGGGGGGGGGGGGGTTAACTTCAAATAGAAACAAGGCAGCAGGCTGTGAACTAAACATGTTGTCAGATTGCCATTTTAATGTTGGGAAGAGCCAGAGTGGTGTAGTGGTTTGAGTGTGAAACTATGAAACTCTGGAAAACAGGGTTCAAATCCCTGTTTGGCTATGAAACCCACTGGGTGACCTTGGGCAAGTCACATGCTCTCAGCCTTAGGAGAAGGCAATGGGAAACCACATCTGAATAAATTATGCCAAGAAAACCCCAGGACAGGTTCACCTTAAGGTTGCCATAATTTGGAAATGACTTGAAGGCACACAACAACAACAACAACAACAACAACAACAACAACAACAACAACAACAGTAGTTTATGGTTTATACATTCTTATTTGTGCTACTATGAACACCATTTGTATGCTATCCAGTTAACTGTATCCCCTGGATACAGTTAACTGGAATCATGTATCACCCTTCATGATACATGAAGGGTGATACATGATTGACTGGAATCATGTATATTGACTGGAATCATGTATATTGGAATCAAGAATATTGACTGGAATCATGTATCACCCTTCATGTAATGTAACTTTAATAATACTTTAAATATATGGAAACCCTGTTACTGAATTGAGAAAATGGATAATGAAACAAATAGTTATGTAACAGCAGTCCTCTACTGGATACAGACATTATGGAACTGTCCAGCATAATAGCAGTTCTCTACTGTCCAGCATAACGGCAGTCCTCTACTGGATACAGACATTATGGAAATGTTCTCATTTGTGCATGTGTAAATCCACTTACAGAGATGTAACTCCTATATTGAATTCCTTCCACTTTAAAACGACAACAACTTAAAAGCAAAGCACAAAAGTGGTAAAAGACCAATAACTAACCTCAGCACAACATCAATAAAACATTTGAAATATGAAAGGATTTAAAAAATAATAATAACAACTTGAAGAACTTCAGATGATCTAAAATGATCTCAAATGATTTCAAAATGGCATGCAAAATACTACTACTACTGATAATAATAATAATATTGTAGCATGGCCCATTCTTTCCATCAGTAGGCCATTGAATTGTCAGTTCCAAATCATTCCAGCCTTGAGGCCAAAACTTGAGACCTAGGGTTCACCCTTGGTGATTTCATTTAGCCTTATGCATTAAGTATCAAGCAAAGTTTGTCACAGTTTATGGAGAAAAGTACCATTGGAGTGTGTGTTAGATGGATGGTGGTGTACCAACAATTTTGCCCAAAAGATACCTCTTAAAATAGCACCCTCAAGTAAATCTCAGTAGCAAATCCTTTGCCAGGCAAAATCTCAGAAACTTTGGTAAAGTTTGGCCTCCCAGCCAGTGGAGGCTTGGTAGTGTTTGTGACAAGGTGAGTACCAAATCATCTCTGTTTTTTTGGTTGAACTTTAAAGAAATCGTCCAGCTTCAGACTTAAGGTAACATCCAGACTTGAAGTAGCACCAAAATATAGTTACATTTTGAACATTACAGCCTAAAACCTCAAAATGTTTCTAGTCCAAAGATAGACTTTGAGTTTTAGAAGCTTTCAGTGTATTTTAGGAAAAGTCAGAAATTGTGTATTAGTTCACTGGAACTGGAACATGAATCAACAGTGTGATGCTGCAGAACAAACAACAATTCCTAGAATTCCATAGCATTGAGCTATGGCAGTTAAAGTGCTGCCAAACTGGATTATTTCTGCAGTGCAGATGCAGCATGGGACCCACTGCAGTTTCCAAACAGTTTCCAAAAGCATCACCATGTAGAGTGAGTGTCTTACAGTAATCCAATGTTTTTCTTGGATTATGAGTTTGCTGCCACTATATAGGATTACCAGCAATTCATATTGTTTGGCTACATTTACGCATCTTGGAATTCACCTGTAAAGTAGGAATGTTCCAGTTAGAAATGGTGGGAGGCAGTGGACTCCCTATGACCAGTTAGTAAGTTAATGCCTAAGTAAAGATTTGAACTCATGGCCTTCTGGATCATAACTCGTGTAATTAACTGTGATGCCACATACTTTCTGAACTAAGAATTAGTAGGTACATTCCATTTTTTGAGTCCTCATAACTTTTTTCTTCTTTTTTTCCCCTGATGACTTTCTATCTATCTAAGGGATGCAGTGGCACAAGTGGTTAAGATGCTGACTCTGTTGCTTGCAAGATTGGCAGGTTGGCAGTTCGAGGCCTGGGTGCTGCATGATGGGGTGAACTCCTGTCACTAGTCCCATCTTCTGCCAACCTAGCAGTTTGAAAGCATGCAAATGTGAGTAGATAAATAGGTACCACTTCGGTGGGAAGGTAAACAACCTCCTGTGCAATCACAGAGTAGTCACTGCTGGTTCTTTGGTTAGTAATGGAGATGAACATCACCCCCTATGGTCAGACCCACTGGGCAACCTTGGGCAAGTCACATGCTCTCAGCCCCAGAGGAAGGCAATGGCAAACATCCTTTGAGCAAATCCTGCCAATAATACCCCATAATTGTTTTGTGTTCGAGTTGCCATAAATCAGGAATGACATGAAGGCACACAACAACATCTATCTATCATCTATCTATCTACCTATCTCTAATCAGGAAGACAATATCCAGAACCCTGTTAGAGTATTACACATTATTAAGTTTCCTATGGAAGCAAATGGACATTTTTCTCTGCTGCACAGTGGCATCACAATGATTGGTGTGATCTAGTACAGTACCTCATGGTGTCACCAACCTGTTTCCATATCACACTATACAAAATTCTTAGTAATATTTTTGTACTAAAGTTACTCATCAGTCATAATTCCTGCATATCATTGAATGTAATGGCAATAAATGTGGCATAAACAACTAGCAAAATTAAAATGTTCCTTTTAAATTACAATATCATACACACAGCCTAATGCACTTACATTTACATAGTTTCATGTGATTAAAGTGAAAATTTGGTAAGATGCAATTTTTTTTTAAAAAAAATTAAAGAATAAAAATTTAAAAAGAAATCTGAGCCCTCTCTTTTCTCTTCCTGTTGAGCCACGCTCCACTCACACCTTCTCTTCCACTGACCGCCTGGATTTTAAAGGGATACAGGAAAATGCCATAGCCCATTTCTACCAAAAGGCAAATATTTGGGAAGTGGTGGTGTAACCCATTGTTTAGGGTGTAGCCTGGTACCATCCACTTTTCCTACACACCCTAATGATGCCCCCTGATGTTGCTGAATGTTTGTATCCAATTCAAGAAAGTTGTACATGCATTGCTGTTGTGCATGCACACTTGCATGGGTATGGATGCACTTGTACATTCAGTTGTGCATTTGATTGCAAGTTGAGGTGTGCATTGAGTCATGGAACCTTGTCATTCAATGAAAGGATTGCATAGGACAATAAATGCATAACTCCACATGCATTGATCCATATTACACTCATCTGCAAGAGAATTATGGTCACCAGCTCAAAAAAAATCAGTTTTATTTATCATTACAATCTGTTTGGTCTTTTGTGCTAATGCAATGGAAGTTTTGGCCAAGAAAGGAATGCCTCTGTCCACCATAATACCAAGCTGTTTTTTGTTTTTGTTTATCAACTGAGAAATTACACTTAAACATGCAAACCATGCCACCTTTCATAAAGGTAATAAAGGTCAACTTATTATGAGCACTGTTTTTTGGAAGGGGCCCCCCAATGATGACTCACTAAAAATCCTTTTAGAATGATTTTGTTCCTTTTGACTGCCTTCTTATTCTACACTGGCAAATTGTGTTTTCTGTAATAAGATAGAGTAGTCAGAGATATGATGGAAAGTCATTAATACAATATAATCACAGCTTAAGATCAAACTCATCTCCTCTCTCTTTACCTTGTCAAGTGTTTCAACATTTTATGTTGTAATGTGATGACCAGAACTGATCACAATAATCTGAGTCAGGATCTGACTAATGCATTTGTATAATCAAAGATTTCCCCAAGCCTCCTCTTCATTTGCATTCTCTGGGAGGTTTTTTTTTTTTTTTTCTTCCATACTGTAGACCAGCACCTATTAAGATTCATCCTAGTTAGAAACCCAAGCTCTGTCACATAGTTTTTATTCAGAATGTAAAAGTAGCTGTTGTCACCCATCCATTTTCATGGACTTCAAATCTGTGCTCCATGCCTATTTGCAGGTGGCAAATGGAGGGGGACATAATGGGGTGTGTGCCCTTGACATGTGCCTACACATGCTCACAGGTACATGCCACCATTCAAGCCAACAAGGCTTGAATATCGGTAAGTTTCCGTTTTTGTGGGGGGTGGGGGTCAAGAACAGATCCCCAGTGAAATGGAGAGCTGAGTGCATTTACATTTTTTTAAAAAAAGCTGCCTAGACTCCCACTTTTGGGATTTAAATTAATGGATGAATGACAATTGATGGCATTCTCAGTGATTTCATTTTGAATGCTACAAGATCATGAGGCCCCTACATTTCACCTTCTCCACAAACCCCTCTTCACAATCCCTAACATTTTCATAAAATCTCATTAAAAAAAAAAGAAAAGAAAAGAAAAGAAAAGAAAGGCAGAGTAATAACCAAAGCCACTCACATATTTTTGAACCATTCTGCTGTTATAAAAGGCCAATACTGTTAAACACTTTAATGCACAAACGTTCCATTTGACATATCTGCTTTCTGGACTTCAAGTCTGCAGCAGTCAGTGGATTTAATAGCTGATCACCACTGAAATGGCCAAGGACCTCCTTATTTCAGTACTTAGTCAAGATGGCATTCTAGGTTAAACAATCATTGGCTGAGCTTTGAAAAATGAGATAAATTAAAATTATTTTCTTCGTGAGGGCCATAGGTTTGGCAAGTAATATATTGAAGAAATTTCCCAGACATAATGGGTTACATTAATTTTCGACAGCAAAACAATCCCTGCAGCATTATTTTTCACAAAAAAAGAAGATGGCAGAGCTGTAAGAAAGGGGGCATAGGAGGAGAGAGACCTGCTGTTTCAGGGAGGCAAGGAAACAGCCTTCAGAAGAAGGCTTAAGAAGGACATATCAAGACATATGGTGGGAATGAGCTGTTAAGAACTTTGACCTTAATATTTATTCTTGTGTTTTAATCCAGGATAGATCATATCATGTGCCAGCACTTTTCTCAAATGCAGAGTTTGGAAAAGTTACTTTCTGGACTACAGACCTCTGAATCAATCTTCCAGCATGGTTTCTAGCAGGAGAATTGCAGACGTTGTAATCCCTAAAATTTAACTTTGTTCAAACACTGGTCAAAATCATGACCTGATTACTGCACCACACTCTTATAGTGTTGCTATTCCACTTTTACTGCCCTGGTTGCCTCCCACTGCATTCTGTGGATTGTAGATAAGTGAGGCCTAGGAGCTCTCTAGCTGAGAATTCTAAATGCCCCTCCCTAAACTGCAAATCCCAGAATGCAACAGGAGGCGGCCAGAGCAGTAAAAGTGGAATAGCAGCACTACAAGAGTTTACTGCAGTAATCTTCATACTATTCATTCCAATTAAAGTAGGCTGACTGTATCCATGTAATCTACATCTATGTTGAATCACCATTCAATAATTTAATCAATGAGTCTGCTGAAGCTGGGACTTAGCTATTAGATTTAGGTTTTGATCTAAGCAACGTTGTTTTCTGCTGCTCCAGAGACTAGGGACCAATGCAGATCAGCCTAAAGGGCTGGCCTGGGGTTGTAGTTGGGGTGGGGTGACCACCCACCACCATCACATTACATGCCTGACCGCATGACACGTGGTGTCAGGGTGCCCCATTGGTGCAGCATGCACACATGTTGCACCAAAGGGGCACAAAAGAGTTGCAGTGGCAGCTCTAAGGCTGGCTTTTTGCCTCCCCCAAAAGGAGCAGCATTTGCCAGCTCTTTTTGGAGCAGCAAAAAGGAGGATCGGGGCCATGGCGTGTGGTCGCCACAGCTCTGATCTGGCACTCCCAGGGGTGGCACAGAGCTGCCCCTTAGGGGCCATCTGCATCGACCCTAGGACTTGGTGCAATGGATTCAAACTACAGGAAAAGAGATTCTACCTCAACATTAGGAAGAACCTCATAAGAGCTGCTTGACACATGCTGCCTGGGATAGTGGAGGAATCTCCTGCTTTAGAGGTTTTTAAACAGAAGCTGGATGACCATCAGTCAAGAATGTTTTAATTTTCTCTTCCTGCATGGCAGAGGGTTGGACCCAATAACCTTTGGGATCTTGTCCAACTCTATGATTTTATGATAATATGATCTTCCAAGGAAAAGGTGGACACCACCCATGGATTATCCAGTTGCATGATACCTTCCCTTTTAAAGAAGAGATTTTCTTTCTTTCTTTCTTTCTTTCTTTCTTTCTTTCTTTCTTTCTTTCTTTCTTTCTTTCTTTCTTTCTTTCTTTCCTTCCTTCCTTCCTTCCTTCTTTCTTTCGAATATTTTAATACCACTTCCCTTCTGCAAACACTCTAAAGGGGTATACAACACCACAATAAAGCAATACAAACCACAATTAGACAATAGTGTAGAAATTTCAGAATGCTTCATGGCTAGAGACAAACCATGGAAGAAATGCAAATACTCAAAATTCATCTGTGTTGAAAAGTTTCAAGCCATAAAAAAAATGCAACAAAAAACATTGTAACTAAGGAAAACCCTGCTTATAGGCCTGACCAAGGTCTAAGGACTGCTAGGGTAACTCTTCTTTCTCTCTCTCTCTGACACCAGTTTAATTATCATTGCTCAATGCTGTGGAATCCAGGGATTTGCAGTTTGTTGTGGCACCAGAGGTCTCTGATAGAGATGGCTAAATACTGGACAGAACTACAAATCACAGAATTCAATAACATTCAGCCATGAGAGTTAAAGCAGTATCAAACTGCTTTAATTGTGAAGTACAGATGCAATCTCTTTCTCTCTCCTCTCTTTCTCTTTCTCTCCCTGCTCCCTCCCTCCCTCCCTCCCATTTGGGATCACACTCTACAGAACTTGTGTGTTGTGGCTCCTGAGCTGTGGAATGTCCTTCCCTTTGAGATCTGACTGCTTTAAATGCTCAACTGATTCAAACTGTTTTTGCTTGTACATCTTGAGATAGCATGACATAAGATGGGATTGAAATATTTTGCTCAACAAACATATTAAGATTTGTGCTGACTCTCATGCCATCTGGACAATTCTCTAGTCTCCACTAGAAAGCTTTGAGCTGGTAGGGCTTTTGCTAGAGAGTATTAGCAGTATTAGCAATACCTCATCAAACTGCAAATCTCAGGATTGCATAATATAGTCACTGTAGCATTTTTCTAACAGGAAGCTTGTTGTGAGCCTTCAAGTCAATGCTGTGTTATGACAACCCTATGACAACCCAGGGGTGTTATTCGCATGATTTCTTCAGAAGTTGTAACAGAGGTTGACAGAATGTGACTTGCCCAAGGTCATCTAGTGTCTTTCCATAAGTGGTCAAGGATCTGAACTCTAATCTCTCAATGCCCAAGTCTAATATTCAAAGCACTGCACCATGCTGACTCTCAAAAGCAAACTACCATAATTGGACATAAAAAAGAGGACAAGTTTAAGATGGTGTTGGCAAATGTTGGAGGCTAGGAGGGAACAGGCACACTTGCTTATATTGCTTTTTTTTTTTTGCTATCTACTTGAGAGAAGTACAAACAATTTGGTTAGCGGTTTGGCATCATGGCTGCAGCCTTGGCTATTCTGAATGTTATACAAATAAAATGTTATGCAGCAGGAAAAGAAAATCTGGGTAATTAAAACTGCAGGCTCTGCCACTTTGAATGTTATGCAACTCAAATATTCATAGGATCATAGAATCATAGAGTTGGAAGAGACCACAAGGGCCATCCAGTCCAACCAATGGGGCAGGAACAGAAACTCAGGCTTAGTAATTTTCAGTTTTCATGAGAAAGTATGCAGTTTCTGCAAACCAATTTTTTTTTTTTGGTGGTTGTTTTTGGCAAGCTGTATACCTTTCATAGAAAAACTCCACTGTTTCCCATTGTTGTGAGGGGGAAAACTCTCCGAGTGCCCAAAGCTAAGGGACAAAATAATTGTTTTACTGTTCTCAACATCTGTCAGGAATCTGAAAAAGAACAGGGACTTACTATTCTTACTGTCAATAATGACATTATTGTTTGGACTTCCACTTAACAATACCAATTCCCTCACAAAACCATGTGCTCCATGATCCCAGCACACCATCCTTTATCCCATCACAGACTCCTTGCCTACCATGTGCACCTGTATTTTCTAATAGTCACAGAAAGCACAGGTTTTCTTTCATACTGTTAAGTTTGTTGCCACTGCCTTTGAAGTGACAACTTTGCCTTTGAAGTCTTTAAAGGGTCTTTAAAAGCCATCAAGATGTCCTTCACATTAGAATATCCCTTACTGTGCCTCGCATCAAAGATCTACCATTTGGTTTACCACATACCTATTAAAATGTCAAATGAAAAGAAGGAACGATTGAAATATGTAGTCCAGGTAACTTGAGCAATAAGATGGATAACAGGTGAAGCATAAAACAAAGGAGAAAAGACTTACCCGGTCAAACATTCCTCTCTTCTCTTCTGGGTGGCTAAATGTTGGAAACGCGGGGAACTGTCTATTGAAGGTTGGTGGGAAAGGGTATGGAACCTATGGTTAATGGGGGGAAAAGTTCCACTACAATAAAATTTTTAATGGACATTCAAAACAGGACACTTTTTATGAGTATTGGAGGCTTTTTACTGAATTTAAAAATGAATCTTCACACTACCTCCAACCTCTGGACTCTGACAACAACTTCTGGAAGGATACTTTACAACTCAACGCAAAAACTGGACTGACTACAGACAAATCCCATTTATAGAATCCTGGAAACTAATGATCACTGAGTAACATCACATCCTATGGTTATTGTTATATTTGTTATTATGTTGCACTGTAATGTTTGACTATCTTATAGAGAGTTGAAAATCAATAAAAACATAGTGGGTTGGTCTGGCTTGAAGAAACTGCAGTGTTGTTGTATTTCTGTTACTTTTCAAGTTACAAAGTGCTTCACAGGACCTATCTCACAGGTTCTCTTTCCAGTGGACAGGAGCTGCCCAGAACTTCTCCTCTTATAAAGACCCTCTGTTCCAATGCCAAGTGGCTTATTGCATGTGGCATCCCACTGATCCACCTGGCATGTCTGCCACTGCCATGGGTCACTTGGATCTGAGGTCAGAATGAAGCACCCAGAGATTATCACATGGCTGGGCACATTGTTCAGACCAAGAGACTGGTGGCAGAAACAGCTGCAGGGGAACTCAATGGGGTGCATTTTAAACATATGTCTGGTATCAGAATAAGAGCTCTGGATCATCTGGGAAGAGCAGGAGGAAATACTAAGTTTTTAATATCCATTTTAAGAGGGATATACCCTAGTCCTGGTGCTGAACAGACCAAATATGTCTGGTCTCATTGACCAGAACCAGGGGTTGAGCCATGCAGTTTAACTAGAGAGCATTTGTATGACCTTCTTTGCAGAAAACCTCCAGAGATTTCAAGAAGGTTTCCTAAATGATTTCCTAAATGACAGCTGGCTAAGAGCCAGCACAGTTGTAGTGGTTTCAGTGTTGGGACTCTGACAGAACAGGGTTGAAATCCTTGTTCAGCCATGAAAACCCACTAGGTGAGCCTGGGCAAGCCACACACTCTCAGCCTCAGAGGCAGGCGAATGCAAGCCTTCTCTGATCTTGCCAAGAAAGCCCCATGATAGGTTTGCCTTAGGGATGCCATAAGTCAGAAATGATTTGAAGAAAGACAATAGGAACAAGACTGAGTCAAATCTGGCAATATTAGAGGATACAGGACTCTCTGCTCTTTGCCCCCAACAAGCCACTAAAGTATTCTTCTAGAAACAAAAGTCTACGCACTTGTCCCTCCACACTTGCTGGGGTTAGGGGCACAGAACACCTGTAAATGTGGAAAAACCACAAAGAACACAAACACTATGTTTTTAACTGAGATAACACCTCTCAAGGGATCTCTAGGTTCTTCGGTGAGACTTTTGGTTAAAGCTGCCAACAGAGTTGTGCTGGAAGACCTAGATATTCCTAGAGGGAACATATTAATAAAATCTGTGAATAATCAAATCCACAAAAGTCAAAGCCACAAATGTGGAGGGATGAATGTAATATACTTTTGCTTCCCAGAGCATGCCTGCTCTGCAAGAAAGATGGAGAACATAGCAACTACTTAGGATAATGCTCAACAACAATAAGAAGGATCTAAGGCTGAAATCCTTTAATTCTGTGACCAAGTGGTTAAGACTCTGAATCTGTTGATTTCAAGACTGGCAGGTTGGCAGTTCGAGGCCTCAGTGCTGCATGATGGGGTGAGCTCCTGTCACTAGTCCCAGCTTCTGCCAACCTAGCAGTTTGAAAGCATGCAAATGCAAGTAGATAAATAGGGACCACTTTGGTGGGAAGGTAAACAGCGTTCTGTGCAATCATTCTGGCTACACGATCACAGATTAGTTTCTGACAATGCTGGCTCTTTGGCTAAGTAACGGAGATGAGAACTTTCCCCTATGGTTAGGCACAACTTGACAACCTTGTCAACGGGGAATACCTTTACTTTTACCTACTTAATTTGGTGGTCCATGGACCAATGTGAGTCTGTGAGCCATCAGGTGCTGGACTATGGCAAGTTTCCAGGAAAAAAAAAGAAACAGTTGTAGCCAATGGAGACAAGTATGCTATCAGCCCCTGCCACACAATAGTAAGTCAATTTAGGCTATCACATGCACATAAAAGTTTCCATCCCGAGCTGCCGCTCCCTGATCTGTCTTCCTAATACAAGCTTTCATTGAGGTCACAATCCACCAGTTTATCTTGCCAGACAATATTTATTTCTCACATCCACAGATGCAGTTCCCATCTATATTTTCATGTCAATGTAAGTTGGATATTAGTTTTATCATGTTTAACCCCACAACTGGCCCCCTATTTTATTACTCGAACCTTGCATTAATGGGAAGTCTTAATTTACTGTAAGGTCCACCAGCTTCTGACACAATGCCTTTCTGTGATGAGACAGACAGAAGCTAAATGGCTTTATGAAATACAAGGGGATGCATCACACTGGCATGAGCATTATTGATTCTTCTGTTTGTTAGCCCATCTCAACAGGGATGGGAACCCGGAATATGCAGCCAGAAGAGGCAGCTGAAACACCTGCTCACATCTGTGGAGGGCTGTGGTGTAAAGCATTCCCCCCCCTTATGTTATTGCCACAGCTGGGTTTCCTGCTGCTTAATCGGCCCTCTCAGCATGCCACTCTGATTATAAGTACAATGCTTTTCCCATTGCCAGAGGCCAAGGCATTCCGCTTGGCATTTGGCAGCCCTCCTGAGAAATCCTCTCCTTTGTCTCTTCACTGAACATAGCTAAAGGGAAAGATCACAGCAGCCCTCTACTATATGCTGGCCAATCAGGCATCATTAAAGCTTTCTGTTGATTCAGAAACCTAACATAGAAATATAGATTTCAAAGACTGAGTGGTCACTATATGAGGCGGTATCGTAAAGTTTTAATTATCCTCTTTTTAAAAAATGACAGAAAGTTTGTTTTGATTTGTAGTTGTTAACTTTTCTCTATGTAGTCACCATCCAGATCTACACATTTTCCCCAGCGTTTCTTGACCCCCCCATACATGATATTGTAGAAGTCTGTAGATTGCATATTATGATGGAGTATCATAAAGTAATAATTATCATCTGGATGTTATTATGATATATTGATGAAATTTTGTCAGTGCCATCATTGGTTCCTAAGTGCTTGATGTTGAGAAAATTAGCTCATTGTGTCTTTTATTTTTGTGACAGGTTGTGCCAGAATTGACTAAACTGTAAAATACTCATAAGGTGCAATCTGCAGACTTGTACAATAATGGTATTCAGAGGGTCAAAATATGCTGGAAAAGTGTATAAATCTGGATGGTGATTACATAGAGAAAAATTAACAACCACAAATCAAAACAAACTTTCTGTCAATTTTTTTTAAAAAAATGTGAAAATTAAAACTTTACCATACCCCCTCATATTTGAGGGGGGGCAGAGATGAATGTAACCTTAAGCAACATGGGAGAGTGATCTTGCAATATAGTATACATTTGCATATTGGAGTGTCAGGGAGTATATGTTGCTTGTAATTATCAACTGGTGCTAAATGCACGGTGACCTCAGCCTTATACATAGAATTATAAAATCCTTGAGTTTGAAGAGACCCCAAGGGCCATCCAGTCCAATCCCCTTTCATATCGGAATACACAATCAAATCACCCCTGACAGATGGCCACCCAGCCTCTGCTGAAAACCTCTGAAGAAAGAGACTCCACCACTCTCCAAGGCAGTGTATCCCACTGTTGAACAGCTTGTACTGTCAGGAAGTTGTTCCTAATGTTTAAATGTAATCACTTTTCCTGTATTTTTTCCCTGTAGTTTGAATCCATTGCTCCATGTCCTAGTCTGTGTAGCATTAGAAAGCAAGTTTGCTCCATCTCCAGTATGACATTCCTTCAAATAGTTAAATGACATGGCTATTATGTCACCTCTTCTCTTCCCCAGGCTAAACATACCCATCTCCTTAAGCTGCTCCTCATATTACATAGATTCCACTTAGTCTATTTATATTTAAAATAGACTTTCTGTAGCCCTCAAGGATGTCAACATATGTATAATGTGTGCATAACCAGTGAAGAGATCCCAAGTCTACATTTTTGCTCACAAACTTAAGAAGTGACTTAGGGCCTAAGCAGACGGGCTGCCATGGGCCGCCTCGAGAAGCTGCGGATTGGGGCTGAGCTAGCCACACTCCTTGGCCCCAATCCTCCCTTTTTGGGCCTTGGAAGGAGCGCTAAAATAGCACTCCTTCTGCAAGGCGCCAAAGGTGCACCACAAGAGGTGCTGGGCTCACCTTCGGCAGCTCTTCCACCACAGTGTGTGCAGATGCTGCAGCGGAAGTATGTCATCGGAGCGCTTGTCATGTGGAGCGATGGGCACTCCAATGACGTGTTCGGGAAAGGGGTGGAGTGCCCAGTGTGAGGCTGCCCCTCCCCTTCCTTAATAATAATAATAATATAATAATAAAATTTATGTATATCCCGCCCTTTGGAGGCCCAATCAGGGCGGCTTACAACAATAAAAACAATACAATAATCCAATCCAATCCCCCCTTAAAACAGTATTAAATCTACAGAATTAAAATCCCCAATCAACAAAACAATTAAAACCCAATAATAAAACCCACGGCAGTAATCCTCACCATCCTTATATGGGGCCACGTAAGGATCACTGAGGTGGGAGTGCCCAAGGCCGGGATGATTTAATCTGGAAAGGCCTGCCGGAAGAGATCCGTCTTGACAGCCCTCTTGAAGCTGTCTAACGATGTCAACAGACGGATCTCGTCCGGCAGGTCGTTCCAGAGTCTAGGGGCGGCAACTGAGAAAGCCCTCTGGGAGGTAGCCACAAGCCTAGATTTTTGAAGCTGCAGTAAATTCCTCCCAGAGGACCGGAGAGCGCGGGGAGGATTGTATGGGAGAAGGCAGTCTCTGAGATAGCCTGGACCCAAGCCATTTTTGCCTCCAAGACAGTGCAAAGCACCATCTGCTTCCCCCCTCAATGAGTCAGGCTAGGATCTAGTCCATTTAAAAACAAACAAACCAACAAGCAAATAAACAAAAAACAAAAAAGCCCAACAATGGTGAATGTCAGATCAGTGTCTTCCATTTGATTGTGCTTTATTTTCTTTCTAGTAAGAATAAGTCATAGTTTTCATAGGAAACTAATTCTAGGAGAATTAGCATTACACCACATGCCAAAGTATTGGTTGTTTCATCCTGTGAATGTCTGAAAATCCAAATCCAATAATTCAAATGCAATTTTCAGTATTTACCTGCCTGAGTTGAAAAAAAATTGAGCTCTCTGTTTCCAGTTTTCAAAGAAGTAGCTGTCTCTTGCAGCATAAAAAAGAGGAAGAAAATATAAGAAAAAGGGATGTGGTGATGCTTTTAAGACTAACTGGTTTTTATTTTTGCATGAGCTTTCATGGATATAAACTTACTTTTTGGATATAGTACTAAGTAGTATTAAGGCCTCAGGTATAAAGCATATGTATAAGAATATAAATATGTTTATTTTTGTGTGTCTTCAAGTACTTTCCAACTTACCGTGACTCCAAAGGGAAGTTTTCTTGGGCTGAAAGTGAGTGACTAGGCAAGTTCACCCAGTGGGTTTCCATGGCTGAGTGAGGAATTGAATCCTAATCTCCAGAATTGTAGTCCAATGTTCAAACCTCTACACCACACTGATTCTCTATAAATATATACAATTGTATAAATATATTTTAGAAATTGTTTTATACCTAAAACCTTAATACTTCTTGGTATTGCATAGAAAGAAGTGGGTTTATATCCACAAAAGCTCATTTAAAAAGAAAAACCATTTTATCTCAAACATACTATCTGTTTCTAGACATTCAAGAGTCAATCTAGGAGCATTGCTAAGTCTCATTCACAGGGGAATGTTAGCAGTCTGCAAGCACTGGATTTTTGTATACAAAATTGTGATCAACTATAATGAGAAATTGCACAGAAACCTGCCAAAGGACAAATCTGGTGACTCAATAGAAGGCAAATGGGTAGGTCCATAGACAAAAAGTTCAGTTAATTGTTGTCTAATATGTTCTTATATATTAAACCTTTAAATTTATATAGCAAATCTCTTCCAATTCAGCAAAACTCATCAAAAACCTGAATATTGTTGATCCAAGATGATTCTCACAAGAGACTAGATCTGAAAATAAGAACATATGATAGTAAGAATTCTGGACTAAATAAACCAATAGTCTTACACAGTATATAAAGCTGCTTCACAGGGTATGAGAAACCCAGCTGAAGAGTTGTATCAGTGACAGTTCATTTAGATATGCTGATCAACACATCATGTTGCAGGCAACAAATAACAAGCATGCATTTAGGAATGAGATCTTAGTTATCATGACTTACCTTCTGCTAGATATTTCAGCTTGTACTATTTGTATTATTGAGACAAACAGCCAAAAATACAAGATTATTTTTTAAAGAATTTGAACTTTGGACACTTGAGGGTAATTGACTTAATAAAAATTAAAGGGTTTAGCCAAGATCAAAAGAGCAATGCCTTTATTTATGTATTTATTTATTTATTTAAGTTATCCATTTAATCAGGCCTAGAAACACACCGTTGGTTGTCTATAAGTGTTGTGTACAGCAGTTACTCTACAGAAATGTCCTTTCTTCACATTTTTTTTAATTGAAATGATAAAAAACATAAGCTTCCCAACAGACTTGAAATTCAAATGTGCAGCAAGAAGCAGAATTGTCTGAAATGTTAAAAAGAGAAAGAAAACCTTCAACAAGGTACAGCAAAGTCTGTGACAAGACTGATTACAGGTCAGTCACGATAGAGAAATGCAGATGAATGAGCAAAACCTGGGCCGATGGGGATTTTCATCACATGAGGTGGAACTAAACATGACACCATTGTCCTTGTACCCAGCATACTTGGCCAAATGCAGAGCACTGTTAGTGGTGACAGGGTATAACTCAACTTGTGCTGAAGATGTATGCAGTGCATGAAGAGAGGGAGGGGGAAAGACAAAAACTTCATTAGGTTTCCTAGATTCTTTTACTTATTTTGGCTTATGCTGATCTCTCCCCCTCCCCCATCTCAGCTGGCCAGTAGCTCCTTTATGAGAGCTACTCCTGGCTTTATGGGAGCTATCCATGGTGCTGAAACTATCTTTGGAATGTAATTCAGCACCTTGGATAGCTCCCACAATTCAGGAGTATCTCATGTAAAATCCAGCATTGATTTACCACTCTGACATAGTGTAGCCAGTGTCTTCCTTGGCCTAGACAAGGAACACACATTGGTTGGCATTGAGCCTGTTGCTATTTCTCAGTCTGAAAGGATTTCAATGAGGATGAAATTAAGACATATTCATTGTCCTGAGCTACTAGGAGGGAGAAGAGAACATGATCAAAATTTAAAGAATCATAAATAAATGGTTAAAGAAGATAGTTCTGTTTCATCTGCTTTCCATTACAAGGCAAAATGGAAATCAGAGAAATTATTTGTTTCTTTTTCTCTCTCCATAGCAAGTACATCCATGCATATGAGGAGTTTCATTTAGCCAGTCATGGGTATCTGTTGATAACAGGAAAAAAGAATTAATAGAAGAATTGGTGAGTGAGAACCAGGTGATGTAGGAAACCATAGCATTGCTAGCTCAGAAGTTAATAAGGCAGGCTGGGGTGTAAGAAACTCTCCTAAGAAATTTTAAAAGCCTTAGGAAATCTCTTAGATTACAACATATGAAGCTGGCTCACACTTCAGGCTGGTTCAGACATAAAATTATGAATCCCATGGATTATTATCTATAGTTTTGGAGTGGTAGGAGTGAGAAGTGATGCAATGGAAAGATCCCAAAATCTTCTTTCCTTGATCTCCCAAACACCCTGGGAGTAGAATGTGAATAGAAAGAATGGTCTATTTTTTTTAATGGTTAAAAACATGTTTCTTGAGTTTGGGAAATCCTGATGAGGAGAATCATATTTGTGCACTATCTTTCAAGACATTTTGTGTGATAAATGCATGTGTTTTTACATGCAGAAAATTGTATTTTCCATGTTTTTAAAAAATGTCTTTTTCTGTTTTCTAAGCAGGAAATTTATTTTCTGTGCACAGAATACTTTTTTCTAGGGAGAGCACCTTTTTTTGCCCTTTTCTGATTCCTTTTCTACCCAGACTAAGGGCCTTTGCAGACTGCCAGAAATAGAGCAAATTGAGTCCACTTTAACTGCCCTGACTCAGTGCTAGGGAATCATGGGTACTGTAGTTTATTGTGGCACCAGAGCTCTCTGACAGAGAAGGCTCAATGTCTCAGAAAAAAAAAATACAATTCCCATGATTCCTTAGCACTGAGCCAGGACAGTTAAAGTGGACTCAATTTGCACTATTTCTAGCAGTCTGCAAAGGCCCTAAGTCCCACACTGAATAGTCTTCAAATATGTACAGTTTTTGAGGACTTTCTTACAGTAAGGAGAAAAACAGCTAAATTAAAATTCCTTCTTCTTGCCTGGAAGAACAATATTTATGAAGATTTACATCCCTGCTGTACAAGTGCCTTCCCACCTTGTTAAACTACAATTTCTCACTCATGTGAGTATCAGGAGATTGTGGTTTAAATGTTTCCTACAAACCGATTCTTATGATTTACACTCCTTATTTGTAGGAAATGTTTCATCCACAGTTTTTGAATTCTACATTGAGGGGTGAAAAGTGAGAACTATCATCTTTTCCAATACAAAATCACTGGAAATGGTACTTTGATCTTCCCATGATCATCTCCTCCATACCAGAAACTTAAACAACTTTGGACTCCAAAAAATGTCCCCAAAACCAGCCAGCCTCCCTCCCTCCCTCCCTCCCTCCCTGCCTCCCTCCTTTTTTTTTCCTTTCTGTTTTTTGAATAAATGTCTAGGAAAAATCAGGACTACTCATGTCATCAAACATTACCTATGCAAGAAGCCATAATATGTTTAAGTAAATAGTCTAGACTTGAAAGGAATCAAAGTTAGACCACTGATCCATCTAAACTAGTTTTATCTTCTATGATTGGCAGGAGCTTGAGATGTGCCAGAGATGATCCTGGAATCATCTCCATGAACATCTGCTACTGAAGTGATAAGAACAATGATATCTCCATCTGTAAAGCATCAGCAAGGCCTTTCTCTCTGGAAATGTTGACATTTCTTTTCATCCTCTGGGGGGAGGAAGCAAAATATTTGAACATAGAAATAAAAGTAATAATTAAGAAAAAGAATGGTGGGGAGGCAATAACACTTTTAATAAGAAGGCTGATAGGATTATTTATTTATTTATTTATTTATTTTGGAGGGGAGACCCAGGTTGGTAAGTAGACTAGACCATTCTGCTGCATGGGATGGCATACCTTCCTATTCCATGAACAAAATTTGACTGGACTCAATGTTGAAATTTTAATACTAGTGACTGCAGAGCATTCTTTCTCAGAGCATAAAGGATCAGACTAGTTTATGAGATGGAGCACAAGCCATGAGAACCACAGCCTTCTCTTCCACCAGTTATGTTCTCACTTTCCAGCTTCTGCTGCCTGTTTTATAAGCATATCATCCAAGGTTCAGATCCTCCAACATCCCTTTTCTCACAGCAGCCAGCCAGATGCTTCTGGGAAAACCACAACCATGGCATGAAGACAATAATTTTTTTCCTTCTGTTGCTCACCACTGACAGATATTAAGGGCACCCCCCCCCCCCCCCCCGTCTTTCTAAAGAAGCCAGGGAAAACAATCTCTTGAAAGAAGAAGGTGAGATTATAATGCACACTGTCTCACAATGGTGTTTTTTAAAGGATATTAGAGAGCAGTCTTGTTTGCTTACCCCAGGCTAACATTAAATGCATTTCTGCATTAGTACAATAGAGAGATTGATCATTTGATTGAGGGGGGGACCTATCAAAGGCTCCATGATGGTTGGGCTCCTTTGAACTTCCTCAAGGGGTTGGATGTATTTGTCTGTTGTTGTTTTCAGCCTTACATTAATTTGATCCATTCTTTTAGAACATATGTACCATGCTGCAAAAAATGTATTATTGGTTTATAAATTACACTTGTTGTTTCAGGGCGATAAACAGAATGATGAATGCAGTCTTTGTTCAATCACCTTTTTATTCATGAAAGGCAAAAGCACAGATTCTAAAAACATTTATCTACATCAGGAATAAGCCATAAACCTTTCAAAAATGCTCCAAGTAATCCAGGAAGGAGCTACTGATTACTGTCATAACAATGGAGATTCGATAATGCTAATGACTTTTCTTATGATAATCAATAACACACTGGAAGCTGCTTGAATCTTAACATATTCCCTTCACTGCCACCCTCTTCTGTTTAACAAACTAAACATGGATGGAATGCACGTCCCAAGCCCAAAGAAGTTGGGGGGGAGGAAGAATGAGACCCTTTAGGTGTATGTGTGCAAAGGTACTTCATACCTGTATTGCTTGAGTCTGAATATATGTTTCCAAGCCAGAGGCTCCTTTCACTGAAAGTTAGGATCCCCCACTTCTAGAAAATACCAGGCTTCAGTGCAAACATTATTCCAATATGGTCCTGGAAACATTTTGTACATTAGGAAAATAAATGTGCAGTAGGAATAGAATAGTTGTGCAGTGGACAATATGAGTTTAAACCAAGAACAAGGTTATTTCTTTTAAAAATGGATGGAAAAAAGCAAAACAGCTAATGGACAAAAAACTACAGTTCCCTTTCAGTCTTGCAGTATTATATGAAAAGTAACTTATGATTAAGACCAATAACTGGTCAATTGAAGAACTTTCCTTTCCTTTATGAGCACATTAGAGCTCTAATATCACCCAGAGATGTCCTTCTCTCTGTAATACCACCCTCTGAGACTTGTTTAGTGGGAACCAAGGAGAGGGCTTTCTCAATGGCTGCTCCCAAACTTTAGAACTCCTTCCCTAGAGAGACCAGAATGGCCCCAGCTCTGCTGTCTTTTCAGTGGCAAGTTAAAAACATTTCTGTGCCATTAGGCTTTTTCAGACTGATGAGAGTTGGGCTTTTAAATTTTGTGCAATTCTGATTTTAAGGTTTGTACATAGTTTTTTAAACAAACATTTTACTATTTTAATGTTTAATGTTTTCAACTTTATACATTGTCGAATTATTTTAAAAATGCTATATTTATATGTTTTAAATGTGTTTAATTGTTTTAAATATGTGTTTTAAATTTGTTACTAGCAACCTTGAGTTTCTACATCAGGAGAAATGTGGGTATAAATAAATAAAATAACAAAAATAAACAGGCTGAATCCTGCATCTGTGATCAAAGAGGATACATGGACAAGAGAAGGTTAAAGGGTGACATGATAGCCCTGTTTAAATATTTGAAGGGATGTCATATTGAGTATGGAGCAAACTTGTTTTCTGCTGCTCCAGAAAATAGGATTTGGAGCAGCGGATTCAAGCTACAGGAAAAGAGATTCCATCTAAACATTATGTAGAACTTCCTGATGATAGAGCTCTTCAACAGTGGAAGACATTGCCTCAGAAAGTGGTTGAGTCTCCTTCTTTGGAGTTTATTAAACAGAGACTGGGTGGTCATCTGTCACAGGGAGTGTTTTGATGGCCGTTGGGGTTTCTTTCAATTCTGTAGTTCTATGATTCTATGCATTAAGAGGTATCTAAATACTTTTCATCCAATTGTGCATTGTCAAGTATATAGAACATTCTTTTTGCATCATGGTGTAGGCCAGGGGTAGGCAACCTTTCCCCTTTAAGGGCCGAGGGACTTCAGCTCCCAGAAGCCTCAGCCATGTTGGCCAATAGTCCCATGTTGGCCAATAGCTCCTGGGATTCTGGGAGCTGAAGTCCCTCGGCCCTTAAAGGGGAAAGGTTGCCTACCCCTGGTGTAGGCTTAGCTGGCACCTAGGAAGTACTGATTTTTATCACTAGAATTTGCAATAATTTTAACATTACATAAATTTTGCCAAACTGGGTATAGTCCATAGTTCCATCATATCTCAGGGATGTTGCCATTGCACCTTCAGTCAATATCTTGGTAAGGTTGCCCATGTCACTTTCTATTGTGCACTGTATTATTCTGCAGAAGTTATAAGTGGTACAAGATATATCAGGGAGATGCAATTCCTTGGTACTGGCCCTTTGTTCAGGATGTAAGAATAGCTTAGAAGAAATGCTGCTTCTAAAAAAAGAAGTCAAAAAGGAAGAATCAATGATATGTGTTGGAATCAGGCACAGGGATATATGACACAATTTATCCAGGTAATTACTCAGCCCATTCATGAAATTATATTATAATTAAGAACATTTGAACATGGTTCATACAGACATTCATCACTGGTTTTTCCTTTTCAAGGACTATCTGTAATATGTACATATAACAAAATACTGTAGATGTTTTTTTCTTTTAATACTCAATGGTCCTGTGTTTTGGAGAGTATTTACAACTTCAGTGATTTCTGCTGAAGGGTATGTATGTTTCTGGTAAGAAAAAAAAAATCTTGTATTCCTATGTGGTTTTATAGGGTATAGTTAATGTAGTGCTGTCTTGTCCTTTTCATATTTATAATATATTTGTGTTTGTGTATGCTTTTAGCCCCTGAATAAGGCTTTTTCTTATTTGTTGTTGTGAGCCTCCAGGTTATTTTTTTTCACTTATAGTGACCATAAGGCAAACCTATCTTTGAGTTTTCTTGGCAAGTTTTTTTCAGAGGGGTTTTTCCATTTTAAACAGAATAAACAGTTGACCATCTCAGATCATATGGAGCTTGTTTCTTTACTGTTTTCTGTTTTTAACATGCTTTTCAGTATTCTCTTCACTATGCTCCTTAGAAGGAACAACATATAACAGTGATGGGTGTTGAGTGGCACAGCAGGGTGCGTTGTTCCCACAATATCTGAAGCAAATGGTGAGGTTTTTTTAAAAATCTGATTTAGGCAGAGATCATGGTGGATTCAGTGGAACTGGCCTTTCCTCATGAAAAGTCTGCACTCACATTGGGACTTTGGCCCTGTATTTTGTAGACAAGTCACAGTGAAGACAGGGGTAAACCAAACTAAATGTCCCATGTACACATCCCCCATGAGCTACATACTGAGATACTTGATCCCTACGAACAATATAGGTCCAAAACACACTGCAGAAATAATTCAGTTTGAGACTGCTTTAACTGTTCTAGCTTAATGCTAGGGAATTCTTGCAACTGACATTTTGTGAGACATTTAGGGCCT
>CM034703.1:6544010-6563475 GCA_020142125.1 Phrynosoma platyrhinos | reverse complement strand
TCCCCCATATGTCTTCTCTGTCAGATAGTTCTGGTGCCACAATAAACTACAGTTCCTAGGATTCCCTAGCACTAAGCCAGGGCAGTTAAGGCAGTCCCAAACTGAATTATTTCTTCAGTGTGTTTTGGACCTTAGACTAAAGCTCCTGCTGCAAAAGAGCAGGAAAAGCCTTGGCCATCCTTACAAGGAAAACACCAAGCTAATTAGGCAATTGATGCTGATTTACAGCTAGCTATGTATTAGCATGGCCAAGGCCATTCTTTTGTTGCATAGAATTATTCCAAAATCTCCATATGACATTGTCTGATATTCCTTGCTACATCACTTCTGCAATTTGGTCTTCTTCTTGGATGATTTCCTTCAGCTACCCCAACTCACAGTTGCTCTTATACTTTGATGACAGACTGCCTTAATGGTAATTCTGCTCTTGTTGATTCTCCATGTATAGACCAGGATTGGATTGGTTTTACCTTTGGCTGTTTACTTGGACTATGGATGCACTCACCTGGTCACTTGCCACCCTGAAATAGGACACAGAAACTAGGACCATAAACCAAAGGGTTCAAATGGCAAGAAAAAGGATTCTGACTAATAATAATAATAATAATTTATTTTTATACCGTGCCATTTGCCATGGCAATCAAGGCAGCTTACATATAAAATTAGATTAAGTAAAACTACCCCTATAATAGACAATAAAACATTAAAACAATATTAACAAATAACAATGACCCTCTTCCCATTAAAATATATTAAATGCACATATCAATTAAAAATGTAAAATTAAAACTATAAGCACTTTTGGATACAAATAAAGAAGTGCAAAGGATATCTGATGGGAGGGAGACCGGATTAAATGCGTGATCTATTCCAGGTAGGCCTGGTGGAAGAGATCCAAATTGATGGCTTTTTAAAAGATATCTAAGCTGGTTATCTAACGGATCTCTTCCAGCAAGGTGTTCCAAAGTATGGGAGTGGTGGAGGAAAATGTCCTCTGGGAGGTTACTGTTAATCTAGTTTTTATCAGTTGGAGCAACTTTCTCCCAGAGCACCTGATGGCGAGGGGCAGATTATATGGAAGAAGGTGATCCCTTAGGTAAGTTGGACCCAGGCCATGTAGGGCTTTAAAGGTCATCACCAACACTTTATAGTGTGCTTGGAAACCAATAGGCAGCCAGTGCAGAGATTTCAAAACAGGTGTAATATGGTCACTCCTTGATGTTCTGGTTATCAACCTGGCTGCTATATTTTGTACTAGTTGTAGTTTCTGGTCTAGGTATGAGGGTAGCCCCATGTAGATTACATTGTAGAAGTCGAGTCATGAGGTTACCAGTACATGCACTACAGTTTCTAGGTCCCTTATTTCCAAGAAAGGGGGCAGCTGGTGTATCAGCCGAAGCTGATAACAGGCACTCCTGACTGTTGCATTTACCTGATCTATCATGTGAAGTGACGAGTCTAGGAGCACCCCCAGACTGCGAACACAGTCCTTAGTGGAGAGTGTTACCCCATCCAGGACTGGGGGTTGCAACCCAATACTTGGTTTGGGGGCCCCTACTGTAAGTACCTCTGTTTTGTCTGGATTCAGCTTGAGTCAGTTTTTCCTCATACAGTCCATTACCACCTCCAGACATTGATTGAAGAGAGAATTGCCATTTGCCGTCATGGCAGTTGACCGAGACATGAAGAAATATATTTGGGTGTCATCAGCATATTGATAACACCCCACCCATGTCTCCTGATGACCTTCCCCAACGGTTTCATATAAACACTGAATGACATCGGGGACAGGATGGCACCTTGTGAAATGCCACATTTAAGCTCTGTATTTAAGGAGCAACTGTCCCCAAGCAACATCCTCTGAGACCTGCCTGAGAGGAAAGAATGGAACCACTGGAGTACAGTGCCTCCCATTCCTAACTCTTTCAGGCATTCCAAGAGGATGTCATGATCTATCATATCAAAAGCTGCTGAGAGGTCCAAAAGCACCAACTGGGTCATGCTTCCCCTGTTGATGCTAAGGCGTAGGTCAACTACCAGAGTGACCATGGCAGTCTCCACCCTAAATCCAGGTCTGAAGCCAGTTTTAAATGGATCTAGAAAATTGATTTCATCCAAGATCACTTGGAAGTTGGAAGGTGACGGCTCATTCCATCACCTCGCTCAGAAATGGTAAATGAGAAACTGGTCTATAATTTTTCAGGTCCAGGGGGTCCAGGGAAGGTTTTCTTCAGGAGTGGTCTAACAACTGCCTCCTTTAAGCTTGATGGAACGATTCCTTCCCTCAGGGATGCATTGATGACCCTTTTAAGAAAGGCCATCAAGACATCAACCCCCTGGACAACCAGCCAAGATGGACAGGGATTGGGGGAGCGGCTTACATATGTAAGTCATATTCTTCACTTTTCCAAGGATCTTGTCCACGTCATCGGTAATCACCGGCTCGAACTGATCCAGTCTAATCTCAAAGACTAAACACAAGGAAGAACTTGATGGTGAGAACTGTTTGAAAGTGGAATAGATATATGGTGATGGACTCTCTTTCAGTGATTTCTTTTCTTTCTTTCTTTTTAAATTTAAGATAAAACCTCTTAGGGTATTTAAGTGGTAGATTTCTGTACTAGAAAAGTGTTGAACTAGGTGGCCCTTTCAGGCTCATCCAGCTATATGAAACTCTTAAAAGAAAACTACCAAAGAACATGGGACTTATGAAAGTGATTAAATGCCTGTACTGCAGCCACTCACTCATAAACCACAAGGTTGCAAGGTCAGTACTATCCAGGGCTCAGGCTTGACTCAGGCTTGCATCCTTCCAAGGTCACTAAAATGAGTACCCAGCTGTTGGGGGCAATGAGCTTACAGTTGTAAACCACTTAGATGCTGCATAGTACAGTATGAAGCAATATATAAATGATATATAAAATGAAGCTGAAAATATTATTCATAAATGAAGAAAAGAAAGGATAAAATGTGTATTCATAGTGAAGTTTATAAAAAGGAAGTAGCTGACCCTTCCCAGGACTGCACTTGTTTGATCTGTTTATAGGCCAAGCCCAAGAAAGTGTGATGTAGCAGTTGGAGCATTGGCCTAGAACTCTGGGGATAAGGGTTCAAATCCTCGCTCAGCCATGGAAACCCACCTTGGGCAAGCCTCAGAGGACAGCAAAGGCAACCCCCCCCCAAACAAATCTTACCAAGTGACTGCCATGATAGGTTTGCCTTAGGGTTGCCATATGACTTGCAAACACACAACAATAACAACAACCAAAACTCTTTGCTACCTAAAGAGAAAAATATGATGGCATCTCATTTCCCATTCCTCATACAGGGCACATTTTGACAGTCAGTTGAATTTATTTTGGTTCTGTTGATGGGATAGAGTCTTACAACAGTCCTGTAGCAGGCTAGTTTAAGGGTTGAAAATACCCTAGATGACACACACACAACTTTATATTGTCAAGAGAGGCAATAGCTGGGAGGTTCAAAAAGTACAATCAAGTGGTTTCTACTATTGCCCACCAGCACTGCAGCCTGAGGGTTATTCTATCCAATGCAGGGGCTGACCTTGCTCATTTATCACCTGGTTTTAGTGAAGTCTTCTTCCCAGCAAGCAATCTGATATAGATCAAGGCATCATAAAGTCTCTCCACTTTAATGGGCAGAATTGTGGCTACACTTTCCAATTTTCTCTCATTTTTGAGCTGAAGCCTAATGAGGATATTCCATAAAGCCAATTATTTCAGTTACTTTCCTACTCCCCTTACAATGGCTTATGGGTTTTGTAATGTCCTGCATCTTCTGTCAAACCAGGACATCTCTCCAGAATTAAAGTACAATTTTCTCAACCATCAAGATCATTTCCCCTCTGGTCTGTATATCCAGTAATGCTGACTCAGTAATAATTCTTGCACAATATATTTTCCCTTGCCCTTAAAGGTGAGAGTACAATAATAAATGGAATAGGTTTGTGAATAAAACTGTCTCTAGAATTAGCTATTACATCCACATGAATATACTACAGTGAATTTATGATGATTAATGGTATTACAATGAACACCAGAGCACGTAATAATGATTTGCTACTTATTATAAAGTGTTGCCAATATTTTCTACACCCAAGTGACATAAAATGCAAGAAATCCAATGGAAAAACCTCTCGTGCAAACAAAGGACAAAGAGATGAAAGTAAGGTCCTTAAAGTGAGAAAAGGTACTGGATGTATCAAGCCCCTTGGTCTTTACTACTGTTCATGATACCATCCCCATTATACACCTTGCTATTCAATCATGTTCTTGTCAAAATTGAATTGCTAACTTTTGAAAAATAATTGTGCACTGATTAAGAAATAAAGAGGTGAAGCACAGGTGATTGGCATAGAATAATGGAATCACAGAGTTGGAAGGGATCTCAAGGACCACTTATTCCAACCCTCTTCCAATGCAAGTAACCACTACTAGAGAGACAGTGTAATATAGTGGTTTGAGCATTGGACTACAACTCATCAGATCAGGGTCCAATTTCTGCTTGTCCATAGAAACCTACTGGGTGACCATTGGTGAGTCACACACTATCAGTCCCAGAAAATGCCATGATAACTTCACCTCAGGGTTGCTGTAAGTCAGAAAGAACTTGAAATTGCACAACAGTAACAATAACCAGAATACTAGCTAAATTATATTTTAAAAATTTCTACAAGGGAAACTCTACCCTCCAAGGAAGTCTATTCTGCTATTGGGGGGAAAAACAAGTCAACAAACAAAAATATTGTCATCCAGAAATTCTACCTGATCTTTAAGATCCATGTGTTTTGTTGTAACTTGATTCCATTTGTTCCTGCTGTAGTCTCTCGAATAGCAGAAAACAAACTTGTGCCATTTATTGTATATCAGTTTTCATTGTCGTCATTGTTATTGTTGTGTGCCTTTCCAACTTATAGCTACCCATAAGGTTTTCTTGGCAAGAGTTGTTAAGAGGAGGTTTGTCATTACCTTCCCCTGATGGCATAGTGGTTAAATGCTGGTACTGCAGTCATTCACAGCCACAAGGTTGTGAGTTTGATCCCAGGCAGAGCTTCAGAGTCCACTCAGCCTTTCATCCTTCCTTAGGTTGCTAAAATGATTACCCAGCTTGTTGAGGCCAATTAGCTTACTCTTATTAAACCGCTTAGGGAGTGGTTAAGTACACTGATAAGCAATATAAAAATGTACTTGCTATTGCAATTCCCTAAGACTGAGAGAATGTGACTTGCCAAAGGCCACCCAGGGGGTTTCATGGTCGACCTTGGAATTGAACCCTGGTCTCCAGAGATGTAGATCAACATTCAGACCACTACACCACACTGGCTTTTCCTACATGTCAACCCTTCAGATATTTAAAGATGTCACCTCATAGACTTTTTTGCTTCAAGCTGAACATAGTAGCTCCCTAAGCAGATTCCTTACAGGGCTTATCTGGTCATCCTTCTGGGCATACTCTAATTTGCTATTGATCTTTTAAATACTGTGCACCAGAAATGGGTATAGTACTATATAGCTTGACTAGCATGCTGTTAGTAATTTATTCATGAATAAAATCCCTTAACCATGTGGTTGTTCCCCTATCCTTTTTAACCATGATGCAGTGTTCATATTCAGTTGAAGGTAACAGAAGCAGAATTGACCATGTGGTGCCATTGTGTTTATGGCACTATTATGAATTGAACATCCAAATGTTTATTGAGAATTACAACTGTGATTTGTATATTTCTTTACACATTCATTTTGCTGTGTTACAATTGACTAAAGCACAAGTGTCACATAACTCAATGAAGGTAAAGTTGCACTCCATTTATTTTATTTCAGCCAGCTTGACTAATACAAAATAGAACTGAATTGTGACTTCTCAGGACTTTGGTCCTATGCTTTTATTCATGCAGCCTAAGACGGAATTAAGTTTCTTAGCATCATACTGTTGGTTCATATTTAGCTTATGATCCATTAAGATAAGTTTACCTGTGTATTGCTGTCAATCTAGGCCTCCCCAGATCTTTATGAATCTTGTAATCTGAAATCCAGTCTAGGAAAAGGTGGGATAATTACAATCATGATGATAATGATGATGGCTGAAATTCAGCAAGGGACTTACATCTTCATAAGTGGACTTACATATGTTGAGATATAGAGGTGAGTAGCTTCATAATATCTCTATTCACCTAGTAGCTGTCATGATGTTACAAAATATGGCCATCCATTGTGAAATGGTAGCCAATGGAGTGACTGATGTTCCAAGGACCCAATGTGCAATGGGAACTAAAGCATATTGGATCATTCCTGATACACATTTGGACACTGGCTAGAAAGTATTAGCGTAGAAACAGGAATGTCGAATGCCAATGTGCATCAGAAGTGCCTGATCCTCATTAGGAATCCCAAAGCACCTGACATGCATCTGAACACTCTTGCCACTGCCTTGGTGTGCATCTTTGCAATTTACTAATAGGGTTTCATTATATTTTTGCAATATAGCTATGGGTATATGAAATTACCAAATGTAAACTGTGATGCAGAATATTGGCCAATAATAGTAGAGAAGACATTTGTTCCATCTTCTATGTGATAGCCCTTTAGATGTGAAGATGGTAAACCTTATCACCTAGAATTTTGTTCAATAATCAAAACCTTTAAAGAACTATACATGTTACTGAATAACAAATCTCAGATGGAGTCAATACCTGGGATAAATTCAGACTAAAACCCAGAATAGATTCACCAGTGCACCAACATGATAGCAAGAATATTTCTGTAAGCAATAGAATCCTTCCTAGATCCTTTGCT
This sequence comes from Phrynosoma platyrhinos, assembly GCA_020142125.1. Classification (NCBI taxonomy): domain Eukaryota; kingdom Metazoa; phylum Chordata; class Lepidosauria; order Squamata; family Phrynosomatidae; genus Phrynosoma; species Phrynosoma platyrhinos. Next base: position 6,556,663 of record CM034703.1, on the reverse strand, counting down.
TGATCTTAACATAAGCCCATAGTAGGGATGAAAGAGTATTTGCTGTTATTCATTTCTTTTATGACAAATAGGTTTCTCAACACTTAAGAAACCCATTTATGAAGAATAACACTGTGGAAAGAAATGTATGCAGTTTTGGCTGAGTATTCCTGAATTCTGGTTCAACTCATGTTCTTGTAAATTATTCTGCACAGAAGTACATATAAAGTATTTCTGTAAAAATTAGATGGATTTTATACAAAACAAAAACACTTTTTTGCACAACGAAACACCGTTTCCAGGTAGCCACCTTTTAGTCCAAGATCGTAAGTGTGGTTTGTTTTTTTACAAACCACCTCTTCTCCCAGGAACCTTATATAAACAATAAAAATAAAAATGAAAACAGGAACAGCAACATTCATGTAGCTATCTGGAATCAATTCAAGAAAGTAGCACTCTTGCAAAAATAGCCATACTTTGGTGCAAGATTGTTGGCTTTTGTGCAACCCCTCCAGCAATCCTCCATGTGCATGCACACACACACACACACACACACACACACACACACACACACACCAATTTCTGCCCAACAGTATTTCTGACTGCATTATTTCCCAAAACACTTTGAGATGCAAAAATACTGGGCAAGAATTATGTAGAAATATTTGTTTGCTATGCAGCAGGTAGAAAACTGCAGTAACTTTTCACTCTCATTTTCAAGGATGTAATAGTCAAATACTTACACAGCCCTCTGTGCTATTGTTAGCATTTCTCAAGAGCTCAGTCTGGGTCTTTGTCTTCCTGACACTGAATGTATAGGTCCAGGAATTTATAGCCTCCCCCTTGTTTATATACCCTCCCGTCCACACTCTTGTGAATCTCAGCTAATGGTGGGAAATCTCACTTTCCAGTTTCCAATGGGTTTTGAGTACAATGAAGCTTTTTTCTTCTTCTTCTTCCTGTAGGTATGGAGACATCCAAGGAATCCCCCCCCCCCATACATACAGTGAAAGGAAACTGTGCATCTTTCCAACAAATGCTGTGTAACTTGTCTATAAAGCCACACAGTTTACAACAAACTGCACCTTCTCAGAAGAGCACGGCCTTCCCTGAAAATGACAGTGTTTTAACAGCATAGGCAGGAAGGACACAACACCAAGCAAGAATAGTTAGGAAATTATTCTCACAGACCTAAATAAATAAATAAATAAATATAACTGCATTTCATTTTTCTCCCTTTTAATAAACATTCTGATAATTATACCAATGCTAGAGATTGGGTATTTCTCACTGCTACTCATCTTTTCCTTTTCACAAAGAGCCCTCATTCATGTGAAGGTTTTTCAAGGGGTCTGAAACTCCAAATTTAATCTCATTTGGAAAGTTGGTGAATTACTAATCCATCCCAACTCCAAGTACCCTAGAAAGTTCCCCAAAGGTTTCTTTAGGTCCCTCAAATTTTTTTCTACTCATGAGAATATAATTTGTAGAATTTAATATTTCTGTTTTGGGGATCCCTCATCCCTTTTGATCTCTGACACCTCTCTAGCCATTTGATCTTGCTGAACTTTTATATGTGCCTTTCAAAATTAGTTTCTGTAAAGTCCCAGGAACTCATTCGACTAAACTCCATTTTCATAGCTTTTTCTATTATAAATTCCAAGGTGATATGCACATGGTCATTTTCTCCTAAGGTTCCTGCCACATTCACAGCATCTACTATTTGTTCTCTTTTGTCAGGAATAAGTCCAAGAAAGCACAACCCCTTGTCCCTTCTTCCACTTTCTGGGGGGGATTAAGTTATCAGCAATTCAAGACAAAAATGTATTGGATGTTTCATTCTCAGCAGAATTAGACTTTCAGAAGATGCAATGAAGGTTGGTATCCCCCTTTGCTGCTGTTGCTTGCTTCTATGAAAGTTTTGTTCTCATTTCCAGGAAAGTATCACCCACAACTTGTGTCTACCTAGATAATAACTGTGCCAATAGACTGTAGAAATAATGCAGTTTGGCAACACTGTAAGTGTTGTAGTTCCATCCTATGTAATCCTGGGTTTGTAGTTTTATAAGGTCTTCAGCCTTCTCTGCCAAAGAGTGATGGCACGTCACAAAACTATAAACCCCAGAATGGATCCATGGCAGTTAAAATGGTGTCAAATTGCATTATTTCTACAGTGTAGAGGCACTCTAGGTAGTATACAGCAACCAGAAAAAGAAAACACATCTAAAAGTGTTCAGTAGACAAATGGTTTATTAATAAAATGCCACAAGTTTTGCTTTTCTCTTTCTTCTTACCCACATGCTTTCAATAGGGTTTTCACTGTAGTGATAGAAAGGATATTTGAAAATATTTGAAAATGTTTTTAAACAAACAAACAAACAAATGTTTCCTGGGTTTTGGAAAACTCCACTGGGAAGAAGCATAGATGGTTAAGAACCTTCATAGTCTGTGACTTATTCTGTGTGAAGAATGCATGTGAGGTTTTGTTTTTTTTTTCTGTGCAGAAAAACACATTTCCTGCACAGAAAACAGTATTTTCTGTGCAGAAAGAAAAATTGTACAGTATAAGACCGGAACTGTAACTACTATTTAAAAACTGCAATGTTTTCCATTACTTTCTTGCTGAGAAGAGAAAAAAATGATAAAATCATTCATTCTTCCCTGTATGAATATAATTTACAATTATTCACACCTCTATTTCATTGCTGGTTGGTACATTCACATACAAACACTATTTTTTGTCCTCTTCTGTTGTGTCTGCTTCATTGGAATGAGCTAGATCTTTTCATTGTTATATTCTAATCATGTCAGTCATCACACCAGGTCATGGACTAAGAATCTACATCATGCTGTGTAGCGTAAATCTTCCCTTTGTGGTTGTGCTACATCAACCTTCTGCTGAATACCAACATTGTGCAACAATTGCATATCTGCTAATATGCTTGCTTATTGCTTTATTGTGCTATGGGACATGTGAAATAGTAAGAAAATAGCAGCAAATATAGTGATATTATAGGGTACTGATGCCATGGACTGTTAAAAAGACAAGTGAATAGATCTTAGAGCAAATCAGGCCTGAACTTTCCCTATAATCATATTTTGGATTTGTTTGAAAAGATAATAATGCTTAGAGAAGCCATAGCCCAGAGCTTACAGGACTTCAACTGGGCTGTCCTTAACATGGAGACTTGGAGGTCTCTTATTCAAAGGGTCCCCATGAGTTAAAATAAACTTTATGGTAATTAACACCAATAGCATAGGTACATATGACATCAGCAAGATTCTGGCCTCAGTGTTGCATATCAAATTAGACTTACAATCTAATTAGGTTTAAAGTTCTATTACCCCCCCACACACACACACATTATAATGTTGTGGCATCAGATGAACCATGATAAGCTATTTTACCACAACAGACATCCCAATACCTCTATATAAGAAAGAAACAGCTGTGGGTCTGAGACAAGAAGGTCACATTGTTCAAGAGCTCACAATCTATACTGTTGGGACATACCCATGGAGGAAATTGGAATCCTGTTAATGAAGTTAATATAGTTTGACTTTCTTCTTCAGACTCAGTAGGAACATGACAGAATGATTAAAAAGAAATTTGTTGTTGTGTGTCTTTGCATAATTATTTCTCATACCCCATCACATATATAAATGACTGTCACTGAATAGCTGAACATAGTCATTTGAACTAAGCTTCCAGGACAATCAAGAGGATAAAAGGCCTAGAAACCAAACCCTGAGATTAATTCTTGAAGGAGTAGGACATTTTTAGCCTAGAGAAGGAAAAATCCAGAGGTAAGAGCATCACTGTTTTCAAGAATTTGAATGGGTCTCATAGGGAATACAGTCTACTCTCCAAATCCTTGGATTCTGCATCTATGGATTCAGCCATCCACATCTTGATTTTTTTTTTTTTTTGGTAAAAGCAAACCTTGATTTTGACATTTGATATAAGGGACACCATTTCACTGTGTCACTTTATATAATAGGACTTGAGTATCCACACATTTTGGTATCCACTGAGGGTCCTAGAACCAAGCCCCAGTGGATATGAAGGACTCCCTAGAGCTGTGTGAGATACCTAAAATTAAAAATGAAATAGTATTAAATGATAGCATGTAAATTATGTCTATCAATCTCTCCTCTACCAATCTAAATGTTTAGGGTAGGGGGGATTGCCCATAAGATTTTCTATTTTTTACCATCACTCTCCCTTTCTCAAAGGATGAATGTATGTGCAATAAAATGTGTTCAATACAGCTCTAAACAACTCTATCCCATCCCAGTTCTGTGAGTCATTATAGGGCTTCTGTTTCTTATTTAAAGTATAGGGTTGTGAGATATGCCAACATGACTATTAAGTCTACACCATGGAGTCCATGGTAATAATAAAACTTATTGCGTTATCCTCCTTTCACTTCTTTGTCTCTATGCTCTAGAATCCTGTGGAGTCTCTTCCATGAATATAAGAAAGGTAATATTGGTTTCCTGAGTTACAGCTATTATTGGCAATAGATTGTCCTTCCCAGAGTAAGTAATGGGCACCTTATATCACTCCCTCTGTATGCTCCCCAATGCTATAAAAATGCACATCTACATTGTACCAACAATGCTTTATTCACTCTGTGTGCTGGGCCTTAGATAATAACATTTTAAATTGGAGAACTCTAATTTAATCAGTTAACTCGTGAAGCCCTTGTGCAGCTGACCAGCTGTCTGCCTTCTGATTTAGGAGTGAGTTCACATTTATACCCTAGCTTTAAAACAGGAGACAAAATCAAAGAACCTTGTTGGATCAAAAGAAAGAGAACAGATGTGTGCAAGAGAGAGACTGAAAGAGAGAGAGAGAAAAAAAGGTAGAAAAGTCTGTGTTGCAACCTTCTGCCAGAAAACAGAAGAAATACATTCTTTAATTCATTGTAAAATATTGAAATAAATTATAATTCTATTTCAAAATGCTTGGAGATCTATTTCATCAAAAGAATATCTTTCTCAGTCTGTAAAACTCTAAAGACACAGATACTCATATCTATCCAACAAGCTAACTACTACACAAATGCTTCCAGAGGTGGAGAATCTGCTTTCTTCCACCAGGTATTTTTAAAAAACTATCTGCAACTGTATAACAACCTTCCAAGACACATGTGTACATGTATGTGTGTTCTAAATTAAGTGTGGACAACTATGTAGAACATGGAAGCCATTTTCTCACCTTGCATCCACCAGTGGGCCACACTGGTTTTGACACACCCAAAGTGACATGACATCACTTCTGGCACCATTTTGGCTGGTTTTCAAATTCTTTTCTTTTCTTTTTTGTATCTATTGTTGGGAGGCAAAGTGACTTTGTAGGGTTAGGAGAAGCAAAATGATGTGACTTTGCACATTTTGGGTAGTTTGAGGGCAACAATATTCACAAATCAGCCTGCATTTTTAATACTAGGGTATCTGGGGTCTTTCTGTGACTTCAGAGCTGCACTTTGGGATTCCAATGGCCCATTTGTCCATGCTTGTTCTAAATCAATGATTCCCAAACCTTGGTCCTTCAGGTGTTTTGAAATTCAACTCCTAGAAGCCCCAGCCAGTTTGGCCAGAAGTCAGGAAATATGGGAACTGAAGTCCAAAATGTCAGGAGGACCAAAGTCTTGGAATCACTGTTCTAAATGGATCCACCTCTATTTGGGTTAGGATAGAGAAGAGCAACCTGATATAACTCTCTAGTCACATCCTATAACTAGTGCCCATGTGGAATTCCAGTTACAACTTCAACTAGGTGTATCAAGAATACTTATTAAATTATTGACTACAATTGGACTTGTTGTTGTTGTGTACCCACAAGTCATTTCCAGTTTATGACAACACTAAGGTGAACCTGAAATTGAGTTTTCTGGGGTAAGAGTATATAATTCACCCAAGGTCACCCAGTGGGTTCACATGGCTGATTGAACCCTGACCTCCATAGTCATTGTCCAACATTCAGATCACTGCATCATGCTGGCTCTCTTACATTTGAATACCCCCAGACTGTCTATCTCAGTAAAACATCATGCAGTTTTCAAGCAATGCATTAGAGCAGGAATTAGCACTGTAGGAAAGGTCACCTATTGGGCAAGATAAATCCATTCAATACTTCTGTGATGTCTGATTATCTGAAATATTACTGCCTTTTTTAAAGCAAATACTGGTTAACTTCTCTCAGGAAGTCCAGATGAACACACCTGTTATTTTAAGAAATTTATTTGTTCTAGAGGACAAGAAGTTTATTTGTTCTAGTGGAGACCTGGCCAGAGTCATCTGAACTTTTTACATTAGAACTAAGGATTGGACCTGTGTAACCAGGACTCCTTGCCATTCAAACAGGGGAGGATGTTTTATTTGGCCTGTGCAGACAGGGCCTAGGTCTGTTATGCCTAATGTCTCTAGAGGTTAGCCTTCTGTATCCTATTTTTCAGTTACAACTAGAGTAGAACAAAGCTGTTTTCTTATTGTTGACTCATTATTTCACAACTGATCCAATTGGCAACCCTCCAACTGTCCTGATTTGGCAGGGACACTCCTGATTAAAACTCTACTATCTCACTTTTTTCAGCTGCTTTTAAAATGTCCCAGTTTCTCTTAGGGATGGAAAGAATATCTGAGAATGCTTTTTTAAAACATGTCAAAAGCATCCTTTTCAGCTGCCAAGAAACTCTGACATGAAAAATTCTGAATTGATGAGACTCTTCAAACTTTGGGACATATTATGCACACAAATCCTCATGTGGTTGTTTTGACCAACATTTTCTAAGCAGGAATTAATATTTCTGCATTTAAATATTATTTTCTATTAAGAAAATGCTGTATTCTGTGCTAAACAACAAGGTGTCAATTTTGCTCAGAACAAATCCCCAATTCTAGCTCTTTTTCTCACTGTGCAGAAAATTCAGTTTCCAGTGCAAAATTCTGTTTTCTATGTAAAAAACTTAGGGGGGGAAGCAGACTGGTGGCTCTGCACCACCTCGGGAAGGTGCGCCGCAGGACTGAGGCAGCCCCACATCTCGTTCCTACGGCGCTCCCTCGCCGCCCCTGAAAGGAGCGCTAAATCAGCGCTCCTTTCAGAAGTCAGCGAAAGTGCACCCCAAAAGGTTGAGGCGCACTTTTGCTGGCTTTTCCGCTGCAGGGGGTGCGGATGCTGTGGTGGGAGGTTGCCTCCGGAGTGCCAGCCGTGCAGAGGGCTGGAGGCTCCGAGGGCAACCTTGGGAGAAGGAAGGGGCGCCGAGCGTGCGGCTGCCCCTCCTCTTCCCTGCCTCGGAGACGGCTCAATTAGCCGTCTGCCGAGGCCCTTTGTTTCCAGTACAAAAAGTGCATGCACAAAAACATTCATTCTGCACAGCTTTTGTGCAGCATGAGTCACACATTGTGGATAGCCTTCAAAACCTGTGTGGTTTTCAAAGACTTTTGCACAACTGGAAGAAAACTGCTGAAATTAGTCATTTCCACCTTTGAGCAGAAACTTGTTGAAGAACTGCATGCCTAGTTTTTTCTCCTACCACATTCCCCCTTTGCTCTCAGCTTAATTCCATTGCTGCAAAATAAGTTGAAAGTGCAAAAGCAGTTTGCACTCAACTCTTCAAGGAGGAGGAAAGAAGGGGAATCTTGTCCCTTTCCAGTAGTCTCAGGCAAAAACAATCTGGCTGCAGCCTCTTATAGTTTGTGTGTGTTTCCTCATTCATAACTTTTGCCATCTTGACCACACTCAGATGTTCCTTGGCCACACATTTTGTCTGTAAAGTTTTGGAGAGCATGGCCTGCTCACGTTACAACTAAAAACAAAATCCAGGGCTGTTTTCTCAACTGAGTCAATAAGTCAGCAGCAAAGAGAACAGAGTTTTTCTTGTGGAGGTCACCAAGATGTTATTTCTTTTCACCGGTGGCAGTGGTGATAAGGATCACAGGATGAGCTAACTTAGCTGGTTTGCTTGCCTCCATTCCTCCTCCCACTGAGCTACAGCTAGCTCGATTGGAAGGTGTCTCAAAAGTTTTTCTCTACTAATTTGGCAGGTACCACAATGGTGTCTCACAGCCATTAGAAATGATTGCAGGCAACTCTGAAAGAAAGGAAACATATGGTCAAAATCACAGACGCTGCACAGATAATGAGAGATAACTTAGGTTCCAATTAGGAATGTTCCTGACAATCAGGGACACCTGAGAGACATTTCTTTATTTAGTAATTGATACACTGCTTTGCCAGTCAGTTCAAAACGATAAAGAATCTCCTGGAGAACACAGTGACAGTGGCAATAACATTGCAATTTTTTAAAAGCTTGAGCAGCCACACCTGTTATAGTCACTAGATTCTCCAATCCAGAGAGCAACCCTAACAGTGCTCAGAGTGTGGGTGGTGAACTTTATTATTTTGTTTTACCATTTTTTCCCTTGCTTCAAGAAAGTCATTGAAACTTGTGTAGATTTTAAAGAGTATTCATTCCATTTTGAAACTTATTTTGTATAAAAAAATGCATGGCATTTTTTTTAAATGTGAGTAGTAAATTTTCTGTGGTGTGGTGGTTTGAATGTTTGACAGAGGATATGTCCACACAGGCCATTTAAACCAATTTCTCTCCCCCCCCAACACCCTCATGTCACCCTATCTTCACAATGCAGAACCAAAGCCCCAATTCAACTGCAGATTGTCATCATGACATGAGAACAGTTCCATATTAAATCTGGCCCATACCTGCCTTAAACTAGTTTAAAATAGCTTACCTTTGGTTCCTGGTTTTCCAGGAAAATCCAGAGCACTCTGGAGCAATTCAAGGCAGTTGTTTATGCTCCAGGCAGTTGAAAAAGAAGGGGCTGAAAAATAGTGACAAAATTGTAGTTAAATATATTTTAAAAGCTGTCCATGAAGTAACTGTTTTAGGATCAGAGAAGAAAGCAACTTGGAAAATGGATAAGCTGGATAAATATTTAGTATAATTTTATTTTCTTAGAGAAAGGTGATTCAATTATATGAGGTTGTTGAGTAAAGGAAAACATGGAGCTTGAATTGGGAAATTTTGATAGAAAAAGATGAAGAGGAGAAGGGCTACAAAGAAAAAAAATAATGTAACTAAATCCATGACCTGCAATCTTCAAAAAGTTTCTTACTGTAGTGGGAATATCTTTTACCTATGGAAAGCTATGGAACATGGATGAGGGAGGGTAATAAGGGAATAATATGTAATGTTTTGAGTAATATTATGCAATATCATGTACTGAAATATTAAAGCAATAAATAAAATGCAAACAAACAAACTTATATGGGAAGGAAATGTTGTTGTTTTTATTGTTGTGTTTTCAAGTCATTTTCAACAAATGGTGTCCCAAAGGCAGACCTATCATGGCTATTCTTGTTTTCAAGAGGACTATTTCTGGGAGACTTCCAGCTAAGCAGTTCTACTTGTCAGCAAGCCATTCACATAATTTATGAGGGAAGCACAGCCTTCTTATACCAGTTCAGCAAACTGTTTGAGATGGACCTGGTCACAAAAGCCAACCAAAGTGTTTGGCAGCTAATGACAATTGGCAGCTTATGAGTCATTTGTTTCCCACAGGATATTGTTTCTCATAGGGCCAATGCAGACCAGCCAAAAGGGCCAGCCACTGTACACTGGCTGCCCTGACTCCGCCCTGATGCTGCCATCACACTGCACACCCAACCTCATGGTGTGCAGCATCAGGGTGCTCCATTGACGCAGAATGCAGACACGCTCCACCAAAGGGGTGCAAAAGAGGCACAGCATCCGCACCAAGGGCAGCTTTTTGCCACTTCAAAAAGAAGTGGCATTTTCCAGCTCTTTTTGGAGCAGCAAAAAGCTGAATCAGAGCAGTAGCATGTAGTTGCCGTGGTCCTGATCTGGTTCTCCCAGAGGTGGCACAGAGCTGCCCCTTAGGGGCCGTCAACATCAGCCCATAGTTTCCCATCTTTAGAAACATACAAAATCTCCTGAGAAATTCATACATTCTGTGCATTTCATGCATCATCATCTGAAATTGCCACACATACATTGCCTGGAGAAGTTTTGCTAAAGTAACCAATGAAAATTTGTATATTTGTATTTGTATATTTATGGAAGCCCCCATATATTGACTCTAAGAATCTACTGATTATATCTGTATCTATTAAGATGTTTGCTTTTTCCGTCTCATCAAAACAACTTGGCCCATCTGGAAGTTCCAGCTTCAGCATATGCTACAATGGAAAGTTTTCCCTAATCAATCAGAGTGGACAAAAAGCACTGGGGGATTTCTCAACAGACTTGGCATTTGGTTCTTCATTTCCTTCCTTCATTAGGAAAATTAAGTGACTATGAAACAATGATGTATTAAGACTCTGTGACAGATCAGAAACCTCTGATGAAATATGAGCAACTGTAATGACCTATGCACATAGAAACTAAGCAGAGCTGTCAATAATGAAAAGATGTGAAGGAATTCATCCACCTCATCATGTCTCTCCTATGGAGTCAAAACAGAAGATAATGATCAGTAATGTAATCTTACATATGTTGACTCAGATGTAAGTTTCATGGGATTTGCTGTCACTAACTTGTGCATAAGATTGCTCTAGAAGAGGAATTCAATACATGTCTTCCAGGGAGGTTGATGAGACAGATAAATCACAAGCATATTCTAACTATCAGCAGGTTTTTAAATAGGTAAGACCAACCAAGTTCTGAGTTCAGAGGAACACTTAACAACTTGTCATCCTCCTCCTCTTCCTCATCATATTTATTTATACCTCACCTTTTCGCAGGTTGGGATTCAAAGTGGCCTCCAACAATAAAAAAAAAGCATTGTTAAAAATCCACAAAATACAAAAGTTAAAACACAAATTAACAATCAGGGGGGAAAAATAAAACCAAGTTAAAGCACATATCATTATATGTATATGGAACCATGCCCTATGAGGAGTGACTTGTTTAAATATTTGAAGAGATGTCATACTGAGACTGGAGCAAACTTATTTTTTGCAGCTCTAGAGAATAGGATTCAGAGCAATGGATTGAAACTTCAGGGAAAGAGATTCCTCCTCAACATTAGGAAGAATATCCTGACAGTAAGTGGTGTTTGACAGTGGAATACACTGCTGCAGAATGTGTGGCATCTTCTTCTTTGGAGTTTTTTAATTAGAGATTGGATGGTTGTCTGTTGGAGGTGCTTTGGTTCTGTCTTCCTGCATGGTGGGGAGTTAAACTGGGTGGCCCTTGTGGTCTTTTCCAACTCTATGATTGTATCCTTAAAACACACACACCAGTAGAACAATTAGCAATGACCAGCACATTGTGTAAAATGGGTCTTATATCATCATTCCTCCAATGGCTGTTGGAATTTTTTTTTTTAAAGTAATTTGCTTACCTACAAAAAGAATACAGGGAGGTTGCCAATATAAATTCTTTGGAAAGGGAATTTCAGGGGCTCAGAACCCCCCATCCCATGTTCCCACCAGATGTACATGTGAAGGTGGTGGAACAGAGAGAAGGGCCTCCCCAGCAGATCTCAGAGCATGAGCAGGTTTATAAGGAAGAATGTGGTTCTTCAAATAACCTGGACCTTAGCTGTGTAAGGCTTTAAAGATCACAACCAGAACTTTGAATTGTGCCCAGACACCAGTGCAACTGTTATAACAAAGGATTTGTGTGCTCCTTGTAATCTGGGTACAGCTCTTTGGACCAATGGAAGTTTCCAAACACTCTTCAGAGGCAAACATCTCTTCATATGTTGTTGTTAACCGCCCTGATTGGATTACCAAAGACCAGTGTGTATGTGTGTGTGTGTGTGTGTGTGTGTGTATATATATATATATATATATATATTATTGAAACTCTCCCTCACTATCTAGAATTCTAACGATTCAAAATCTGACAAACTGCAGCATTCCTGTGATCAGTTTCATCTGTAAATTGCCAGCCAGAAGAATATGTTGAAGATATGGTGAACAACAACAGCAAAACCCAAAATGAAAGAAACATCTCCATTTAAAATGGGATATAAAGGTTTTCCCATGTCCAAGCTACAAACATTAGAAATCATACAGTTGGAAGGGACTGCAAGAGTTATGTAACCCAAAGCCTTTCATGCAGGAGCCTATTTATTTAAAGATCTCCAAAGGAAGTCATTCAGCTGACCAGGGCCATGTCAATGTGGAAAAGGTTTGGCATTATACGTTATGGTTTGTTCCAATTGCACCAATACTTTGGAGGTTAAGAGTTCTGAGCTTCAGGAGAAAGCCCTAAGGATTGTCTGTTGTCTGGAATAGATATATGAAAGCTTTTCATCTGAAGACAGCATCCCAAACTATAAGAACCCAGAATGTAACTGGCATACTCCACACAGAATAAAAGAGGTGGCCAGCAGTTACTTCTCTGAGAGGGTTCAAACCCTACTATCAAACCCAAGAGATGAATAAGTGTGATTTGTTCACATTCCTGATAGATAACCAAGCATAACAATATGAGGCACAAGAAGCTGGTATATGTAGCTTGGACAGTGGAAGATTGAAATATGATACCATCACCTTCTTTAAATATCTGTGAAGAGATGGCATGCAGATAAGAGAGAGAGCTTGTTTACTGCTGCTCTAAGATTAGGACCCCTAAACATTGCAAGAATTTATCAAATATAAGAGCTGTTTTAAG
>CM034703.1:6518537-6539073 GCA_020142125.1 Phrynosoma platyrhinos | reverse complement strand
GTTCGGTTACTTTTCGCTTCATGGCCAGCGTTTGATAAGGTCCTATGATGGTAAGAGCTGTTCAGCACTGGAATACACTACCTTGGAAGGTGGTGGAGTTTCCTTATTTAGAGACTTTTAAATAGAGGTTGGATGACCATCTGTTGGGATTTCTTTGACTGTATTATTGCATTGGCAGGGGATTGGATGGATGGTCCTGTTGATCTCTTTCAAACTCTGTGATTCTATGACTGTCTGATAGGAATGTATCCAAATTTGTGATTTTTTTCCATTAACAAAATTAGAAGAGCTTGGGGGGAGGAACAGGTTAGAAAATCTGACCATGTAGGGATGTTGAATGGAGAGCTTTCCTCACCACTACTAGTAAAAGATTGATCCTAGCTCATAGTGGGTATGGATTTCTTCTGCTCTGAGGAATCTCATATTCTAAAGTCCAAATCTGATCCAAAATAGTGATCTAAATCTTTGCCTGCTGGTCTCTAGTAAAAATCTATATTTCTATATGATGAGTTACTAGGAATCTGCATTGTGAACCATCTAGCTAGGAAATGCTTTTAAAATGGGATTGAAGAGTGCAAACTCAGGAAGCGTAGCTGTTTGGAAAGAATCAATGGGTCTTATGGAGCCTATTATCATAACATCATGTCCCCAGTACGGGAGCGGGGATAAGTGTGCTATTGTTAAATTAGGTAGTGCCATCTTAGCGAGGAAAACAGAAATGTAATGTTTGCTAATTGAACTATAAAAATAATAATTACCTTTGATGTAGGGGAATGTGATGTCTCTCGGCACTCAGCCCTGATTGTATAAATTGAAGCTGTTATCATCACAGCCTAAACTAGATTAGAAGTGAACCTCTCAAATTACATTCAGATGATACTGAATGTAAACAAAGTGCTGGAAGCTTTATCTAGCAATGCCTGTGCTTCCACCTATTCTCCCATTTTTATTTATTTATTTATTTATTTATTTATCTCTCCTTATGGCCACATTGTAGCCTTTCACTTACTTGGTCACTAAACTGGAATGTTAGCTCCCCTCCCCAGTTCTCTCACTGGTAGACATCCAAGCTTTTCATTATGGACACCAGTAGCCAACTGTGAAGATGGTATGCACAAGTATATTGGAGAAATGTTGCTCATCTTTTTTATTCGATTCACTAAAAACCCAACAAATGCAAACATCCACATCTTAGCAGCAAGAAAAAAAAGTCACAGTATAATAAAAGATGCAAAAAGATACTTATACAGGTCTATATCTAACAAGTAGAAAGACAAAGCCTAAGGCTACTAAGAATAATTGTCAATTTATGTCTATGAGAAGGTGGAGGTTGCTTTCTTTGAACTTCTCTCTGATTTATGAAATAATTGAAAGGAGACTGTTTTCCTCCATATGTGTACCATGCTTTCTAGGTTCTATCAGTGTGTTACTCTACACATTAAGTCTGCAGACAGGGAATGTATGCCAAACACTGATTAAATAGTTCATAGTGAATGCAGGCAGCAGTGCATGGACATAGACTCACTCATGTGTATGTTTGGAAGGGATGGCTTCCATTTCATTTTAACAATAATATTTAACAATGGAACTGGGCATGGAGGTGGAGGAAGAAAGAAGTGTGCAGATACAACCTTTTTATGTGCAGAATACCCTTCAACTTTCACAGCTGAAAACTTTGATACATGTGACCAAACAACATCAGATGGAGTCAAGAGAGCAAATAATTATTAACGAGGAAGGAAATAAAGCTAGGAGAGGCTGCAATACTTTGCTTTTCTCTGACCAAACTGGGAAGGATAAGAGTCTGCCCTAGAATCCCCTGTCTTCTCCCTCGGTTGAATTAGTTGAGTGCATACTACTTTTGCACCTTGAATTCATTTTGCAGCAACAGAAGTAAGTTGAGTGCAAAGGGAGAAAATGGGAAGAAGAGAGAGAAAGTGGGAAATTTTAAAAGCACCAATCCCTAGCAGTTGTCCATCACTCCAGCAAGGGGATGAAAGAAAGGAAGCTTAATAACCTGCTAGTTGAGGCCAGATGTGTTTGGTGCCTCTCTTTGACTTGATGGGGGGGGGGGAGAGGTGTTTTTATTCAAACTGAAAACATATCACAAATCTGAGGTCAAGTGAATTTTGGACACTGTTTTTGTTGTTGATGCTGATATTATGTATTTTCAAGTCAACCCCTACTGATGGCAACCCTATCCTAGTGTTTGCTTGGCAAGATTTATTCACATGTGGTTTGCCATTACCTTTTACATAGACTACTGACAGTGAGTGTCTTGCCCAAGGTCACCTAGCAGGCTTTCTTGGGTATGCAGGATTTTGAACCCTTGTCTTTCCGATTCATAGTCCAGCATTCAGATCTCTATACTGCACTGGTTGGCAGCTACACCATTGTGGCTATAAAGCCTCCAGTTCAGCTCTGACTTTCAACAACATGATTATATTTTGCTGGGGGAGGGGAAGAGGTAATATTTCTTCCAAGGAAGTTTACCATTGCCTTCTTCTGAGTCTGAGAGTTTTTATAGATGAAAGGAACTAGAACCTTTGCCTCCCAGCTCACTGGCTCACAGAAACAGACACAAAATTCTTTGCTAAATGGACACAGATTATACTTTTTTAAAAAATGTCTCACCTGCATTCAGTCCTGCAGATTTTCAGAGCATACATATTTCCACTAGATTATTCTAACTCTTGGTGACCTGGATCCCTTGAGCAAATCTTTTGGCTCCAATTAGCAATTTCTCCATATTCTCCAAGTTACTTCCATCTGAACTTCAGCTTTTTCCATTTGGAAAAAGGAATTATTATCTTCTTATCTGATGGTATTCTTGTACCTTAATTTGATTATCTCCTGGATTTAGACATAGTATCTCAAGAGCGCCCCAATAATATAATTCATCCTCATGCATCTGGGTCTAAAAAGTCCCAGACCAGCTGGGAGGAGACCACACTACAGTTCCTCACACCTAGCAATAATTCATATTCCAAAGAATTAATGTTCTGATAGACAGGAGCTACCAGAATGGGCTCATCTTACCTAGTATGGGTCTTCTCATGCTACTACCATGAAGAAACAGTTCCTAAAATCCAAAGATAATGTATTTGAATTAAGAAACAGCATCCCACAAAGCAGGTGTAACATGTAAACCAGATTATAATACCAAGCCAGGGATCTGGAAGGAAGCCAGATTACTCTCAACAACTGTTGACTGGACCTCACATTAGAATAAAAGAGATGCATGGACTGAAATGTGAAAACTTTGAGGACAAAGAGATAGAGCTGGATTACTGAACCTGTGGGGAGAAACACATTTAAGGTAGGATGTGATAATCCACCATTGTACAAGATGATATCAAGTAGAGGGAGGGAAGCATTGTATCTGAGAACTGGACAGTGATTACATTATAGAGATTTGGATTTAATTCTTATGTAAGTGAGGCATTCTGTTCTACAAGGCAGCAGAACAAGGTACCTAGCAAGATGACAAAAGTTTCTTCTTTTGCAGCCAAATTAGTCAAACATCAGTCAAGTTGGTACTTAGATGTTCTCTCTAAGACCAAGAAGTGTCTAGTGTTTTTGTGGAAACCAAAGCCGTCTTCCTCAAACAAACCATTTGGTAAGATCCTACATCACAGTCTACATTTTGCAACATTACAAATGTGTAACTACATTGCAGAAGTACAACAAAACTCTGCTAGTGAATTGTGATGAAGATGCACATTTGGGCTTTGAAACATTGGACTCATCTGGTGCACTGGGTTAGCCCAAAGTGAAATACAAAGGCCAAGAACTTACATAAACTTTTGTAGTCTACACACATGTAGTTAAATATAAATAATGGTTGGATGACACTGCCGTTCTGTTAACCACCATGGTTGCACAACTGAGTGCATATTTGTCAGTGCACTTGCTTATTATCCCACAGTGCAGTGGGCAACTACAAGGTCTCTGTCTGAAATTCCACTGAATCAAGTGGTGCATGAAACAGAAGTGGACTGAGTGGCCCTTGTGTTCTATAATTCTAGGATTTGATGACTGAAGGTATTGATGAACAGTTACAAACCACCTAACAAGTGCTGCTTCGTTCTGCAATGGTTACACTTGTAGAGCTCTGTTTACACAAACATGAAATACACTCATTGCACAATGGACAACACAGTATAACCACAGGTATAAGAGAACTTGCAGTATTACAGCCAAAGTGAATTTTGGCGTTCCCATCAGAAAAGGTACCTGAATAATCAACAGAATTTTTTAATAGGATTTGGAAGGGGGGATCCCCAGATTTCCCCTATATATATCTAGGTTAGATTTCATGAGCTACAGCTGGACAACTGTGCATGCATTCCTGGATTATAAATGGAGAAACATGAGTCACAGAAGTCCTTAGCAGGGGCTTCACACAACATGTGGCTTCTCAATACCACAATTGCAAAATTGTCAAGCATCAGCGTCAACTCCCTCCTTGGTGTGTGACAGCCCTAACTGTCCTTGTTTTCCCTTTGTCTGTTTTAATTTATAATCATCAACATGCCTTGACAGTTCCCCTCCTCCCAACTTCAATACCATTCCCTCAACTCCCCCCACCCCAATAATGTACAGGAGGTGGAGAGTGAAAAAGAAATTGCCACCTTGAAATTAGCCTAGGCAATTGCAGATGGCATAATGACACCACATAATCGTTGCAATTTAAGTCACAGGGAATCAAGGCTCGTTCACTCCAAACGTTTCTTCCCCTCCCAACCTTCATCCCCCAAATTAAAGCATCTAAAAACAGGAGATTGCAAACAAGATTTGACTCCTTAAAAAGGATCCATTTTGAGGATGGGGGTGAGAGATGAAGCCTGTAAGCCTTTCCTCTGAACATCTTGGCTGACAGTAGATGGCTTCTGCATAGGAGTGTCACTTGAATTTACTTCGCAGGGGGTAAGGAAAGAGGAGGAAACAGGAACGCAGCTGTTCCATCTGTTCAGACAATGCCATATTCCTCTCTCCACTCAATTGTGAAGGCTCTTGAGTGATCTTTCATCAGAATGACTCCACAGCATTAAAAATGCATTTTAATACATAGCTTGTTTAAATATTTAACCCTCCTTGGCTTTGAACAATTGATTCAGATCGGTGCTTGTTTAGATGTGTGGGAAACATTGATTTTCATAGAAATGGGTGCATAATTTCACATAGGCTCTCCGATGACCATGTATGTGTGGAGAAAAGCTAGATTAACAGGGATCCATCTTGGAATGTAAAGTGCATAAAAGGAGAAGATCCTGGCTGTAACCTGAATTAGTTATGAGGCTTTTCCTACTGGACACATTTTCATATAAACACCCTCCTTTTTGCATCAGAAATGTAATTTCTAACTACGGATAGTCAGAAGTTGCTGAAAAATGTCTCTGGCCTTATCTCTCATTTCTCTTATTTCTTTTTATGGAAGTAAGTTTAGGAAAACAAGACCATTCACTTTGGTCTCAAATGTATCTTTAGTGATAATTTGATATTTCCCTCTCAGGAAATGACACAAGACTAGAAGGAGGCTGGAGGACTTGAGAGAAAATGAATCAACAACCTTCCTGAGCTTCTACTTTGTGTGTCAGGGAGGCTGTCAATTTTTTAGGAGTGACAAAGGCTGTATCTACACTACAGAATTAACACAATTTGACACTACTTTAACTGCCATGGCTAATTGCTATGGAATTCTGAGATTTATAGTTTTGTGAGATATTTCGCCTTCCCTGTGAGAGACCTCTGGTGCCACAACAAACTACAAATCCCAGGATTCCATGGGATGAAGCTTGTAACAGTTAAAGACATGTCAAACTGCATTAATTCTGCAGTGCAGCAGCAGCCCATACCTGAGAGAGAAGAGAATACGGATCATAGGAAGGAAATACAATCAACTTGCAAAGATGATCTCAAGCCGAAGAATCTGGACAAGATTTTTTGGCTGAAGGTAGGAAAAACCACTACTAGAGTTGACAGTAGTGGAACAGAGCAACAGGAATAGACTGATTGTTATGGTAGAGCCTTCTATTCCATACAAATAAGGAGCATGAGAATTCTTTCTGAGAACTATTCTGTCCTACATATTTGCACATACACAACATTACAGCATCTGTCTATAGACTACAATGACTGTGGTTGCAAGGAACTGTACTTATAGGTGTCTGGCCATGTGATTCCTGTGGAGCAATATTTCCATTTTATTTCATTTTGTTTTTAGAACAATGAAATAATTTTTTCTACATAATCAAGATACAATTCAACAGGAGTGTGAGGAGCTTGAACATATCCCCCCTTTCATCCATGTGCAGGACAGAATAGTGGTCTTTCCACTATTGTTCTGTGTTCTAACTGGGGTGAAAAATGTTGGTTTTGTTGTAGAGGACTTCATTTCCTTGGGGGTAAATTATTGGGGAGCATATGATGGTAGTACACAGGGCTGGACTGTAAAACAGCTGAAATCACTCTTTGTAAAACAGTTGAAATCGCTCTATTTCAACCTCACCCCAACACACTCCTTCTTCTCACTTTCTCTCTTTATCCTCCACTTACTTCACTTGATGCAAATTGAGTTAAAAGTGCAAAAGTAGGTTCCTTTCAGTTAACCCATTGGCGGTGAGAGGAGGGGAAGGAAAGGGACAGACTTTCCCCCTTCCCTGCAGACACAGGCCAAAGTAAACTGTTCCAGCCTCTCCTAACTCGTGTGTTCTACCTCTTAAATAACTTTTTTCTTGACTACAGTCTGATGTGGCTGGGTCATAAGTGCCACAGTTTTCAACTGTGAAATATTGGCAGGCATGCAACGGCAAATCCCTTTAGAACAAATCTTGCCAAGAAAATCCTATGAGGGATTTGCCTTAGAGTTCACTTAAAGACGCACAACAATAACAATGAATACTTCCATCTCATATGTTCTACATCATTGTCACCAACTAGCCAACAGAGCAGTATTGGCACCAGATACCCAGAGTTTGCCCACTTATATTGTAGAAACCCCTGCTCATACCCCATGCAAACCTGCTTCTTCTACCACTCAACCCATTTTATCTTCCCATTTTCCTCTTCCATGCTCTATGACATATACCCATTTGAAATTAGCTGTTGTTAACTGTAATCAAGTTGCCTTTGACTTATGGTGATTCTGTCAATGGTGACCTCAATAACCCGCTCAGGACTTGCAAACCCAGGGTTATGGCTTCCTTGAATGATTATAGCCATTTATAATGTGGCCTTCCTCTTTTCCTACTTTCTTCTACCATACCAAGCATTATTATATTTTTTAGTGAGTCATGTCTTCTCATGATATGGCCAAAGTGTGACAGTCTCATTCAGTCAGAAATTAGGGTAAATGAGTTCCTAGGCCACAGTTAGCATACCTATCTCTGCTTTAAGCAAAATCTTCTTCTGGTCATATAAGGGGGAGTCACATAGGAAGAGAGAATTTTAAAGGCTGAGACCTA
This sequence comes from Phrynosoma platyrhinos, assembly GCA_020142125.1. NCBI lineage: Eukaryota > Metazoa > Chordata > Lepidosauria > Squamata > Phrynosomatidae > Phrynosoma > Phrynosoma platyrhinos. The sequence continues at coordinate 6,531,607 of CM034703.1, read as the reverse complement.
CTGTTTTATACTCATTTTATGTAAAAGCAGTAGATGTTTTTCCTACCCAATTCCTGTATATGGGATGCTTTCAATCCCAACAAATCTTCCAGATGTGAATTTTTACTTCACAGTTCAAATATCAGGTGTTTTTGACTTCTAGGTTTCTCTTGGCAGGCATCAAAGAAGACTGTCCACAATAAATTGTTGTACACTGCTAAATACAAATGCCATTGCATGCCACTTGTTGAACACTATTAGGTAAGAAATATCTTTATTTTCCAACTACCTTGTGCTGTTGACTGTTAAAAATGGCATCGAACTGCATACAGTATCCAGCCTGAGGAATTTTGTGGCAACTAGTGAATATATTCTGACATCATTTCTTAGATATTTCTTAGTTCTGACTCAAAGAGAAGAGTCTCTTTAACTCTTTTTTTGAGGTATTTCTTTGGAAAGATATATCGTGCTTTAATTTAGAAGCTTGTATGGAGTCTTTCCCTTCTCCCTTTCTCCCCACCATGATGTACAAGTGCTAATAATAATAATCATTCAAATTAATATCATCAATTCTCACAAAGCACTCAAGCTCATCCACTCTTGAAGGGCATCAAATCCTTCCTGTTCTGCACTTGCAGCTTCTTTATTACACTTGAGGTGCCCTCATAAACTACATCATCCCCCAAGACCTTGTCAGAAAAGGGCAAGTCCATCTTTGTGGAAAGGTGCAAAGAACAATTTATTCTCCAGTGATTTCATTGTCCCCTTGATGATTTGCCTCCTAGTTCTCTGTGCAATTCCTAATTCATTGAAGATAGATAGATAGACAGACAGAAGATTTCCAACATATGGGGAAGGGGTACAGCAAAACCCAAGGGTTTATGAATGCCACCAGGGAGGCAGCAATAGGAAAACATATGCATTGGAGTATGTAGCAACAAAGAATGTAAATCACCTATTATTTCACCACTAGACACAAAAGAAAAGTACCAGACCCCTACATGACCTGTTATGTTATACAATTTTACATATAACTAGCTATGTAGCCCAAGCACTAAGAAAACTCTTTATTGAATTGTAAAGATGCATAAAAGAACATTGACAAGAGTGTATAATGTTCATTGTTGCCCAATGTGCATTGGGATTCATACAATGCACATCAGAACTGATGCAATGCACATCCTGTTGTGCATCTGTCCCATTGTGCATTGGTCACTTTGCCAGCTCTGTTATTTAGTAATGTAACAGTAATTCTCTACTGGACACAGATGTTACAGAACTGCTCAGTTCTAATTCCTGTAGATATAAGTCCACTTATGAGGATACAAGACAGGATTTTGGCCAAGATTTTAAAACTTTTCTCTTGCTTTGCAAGAGTGAAAGACTTTTCCTGCCTTTTCAATAAGCAACATCCTACACTGGAGTTTTGTAGCTTAAAAATCTCCATGGATGTGTTGAATTGTATCACTCTGCAACTGAACACAATCCTGAATGTCAAGCTGAATGCAAAACTGGAGTCACATGTGCATGCACATGAACATCCACATGCATGATGTCACCATAAACACAATCAATTTGTACAACCTTAAGCTGTGGCTACTTAGCTAGAGATTCAGCATTGAACAATATCCAACTGTTTCCATAGGACAACATGTGTTGATGAAAAAGTCTGTTAGGATTCCAGATGATGATAATGATGATGCATTTCAGACCCTTCTTGTGAAAAATTCATTTGCACAATTTTTCTTTAAATGTAAAATGCAGTTTCTGGGGAAAAAAATCCATTTTTCACAGGAAACCCCCCCCCCCCCCCCCCCCCCCCATAGAAAGGGGCATCCATTCATACTCCCTGAAAGATGAAAAGTCTCACAATATTTTTTCATTAATGTTTCAAGGGGTAAGTAAAAATATAATAACAAATTTTGTTATAATGATTTTAATGTACTATGGTGTATAATAAAAGTTTTTGGCCATCTTGAGTGATATTTTTAGTGGAAAGTTGGACTAAAATAAATAATACATAAATGAACTTGTTTTCCTGTTGTAGGAAGTGACTTTCCCAAAACTATTGCTATATTTGTCTGTTGAGAAGACAGTCAGATTATGGTGATTCTCCCTCCCCTCCTCAAAAAACATTTTGGTAAAATCATCTGAGATATGATTCTGGTTTTCAGTCAACATCCTGATAAACTGTCTGTGGTAGGCTATCATAACATTCTTGCTTTCACTAATAAAACAGCTGGACGATTCCTTCTGCATCATCATCATGTCTTTTAGAGTGGCTGGAAAGGAGATATTGCTGCAGAATATGTAATAGGGTAATGTTGTTGTGTGGCAATTTAAGGGGAGACAGGCACTGGGCCCAGAAACCTTGGATTGAGTTATGTTGGCATATATCAGAAGTGTTTTTATGGATATCACACAAGGAGGGTCATGCTGTTCCCTAGCTAGCAGCCAGCAACTTCCTAGATCTTAATGTAAGTTTTCTGATAGACATTTGTGTTTTGCCAACACTATGGAGCCTATCAAAAGGACCTTGAAGCAGTAGTACTTGCCCTGGTAATCTCTCGCTTGGATTTCTGTAATGCGCTTTACATGGGGCTACCTTTGTACCAAGTTTAGAAGCTTCAATTGATTCAAAATGCAGCAGCCAGATTGGAACACTGGAACATCGAGATCTGACCATATTACACCAGTGTTGAAAGCCCTTCACTGGCTGCTAATCAGCTTCCAGGTGCAGTACAAAGTGTTGGTCATTACCTTTAAAGCCCTATATGGCTTGAGTCCAAGTTTCTTGAAGGAATGCCTCTCCCCACATAATCCGCCCCACACTCTCAGAACATCTGGGAAGAACTTACTAGACTACTATAAAACCAGGTTAAGTGCAACTTACCAGAGATCATTCACGGCTGCAGCCCCTAAGTTATGGAATAGCCTGCCAGAAGAGATCCATCTTATTACTATCTTAGGACCTTATCACACGCAGGCCACAAAGCGATAATAAAGTGAAATAAGAATAAATCCAGTAATAAACCAAAAGAAACCCCACAATACGCAAATGGCTATCACACGCCATTAGCTTCATCGCGCTTTTAAGGAAAGCGCTCCTGGGAACTGTATTTGCCATTCACACACAAGTGAGAAAATCCCGTAAATAACCACATGCGCAATACAGCCGTGTCACCCCTTCCCAAGCCGGCTCTCTGAGGAGGTCTTCCTTGGAGCACAGGCCCCGCGCAGGGTCAGCGCTCTAAGGAGGTCCCCCTCAGAGAGCTGGCGCTTCGAGGAGGTCCTCCCTGGTGAGCCGGCTCTCTGAGGACGTCCTCCTTTGAGCACCGGCCCCGCACAGGGTCAGCGCTCCGAGGAGGTCCTCCTCAGAGAGCCGGCTCTCCAGGGAGGACCTCCTCCGAGTGCCGACCCCGTGCGGGGAGTGACGGGGAAATGCTCCCCAATATGTATTGGCTTTTCATACTGACGGTAAAAGCGAAATGATTCCCATGGCGCAATTGCAATTCCCCAAGAAACCGAAATTCAAAAGATCTCGGTTCTTTCCACTTTCTGTTGGGATTCTGTGTGATGTCGTGTGGACACATGGAAAAATAATACGTATTAGGTCAGGATTTTGTTTGGATTCTGTCTGGATTGGGCCCCATGTGATAAGGTCCTTAGAAGCCTTTAAGAGGGCAATTAAGACTGAGCTCTTCCAGCGGGCATATCCACCTGATCTCCTTGGCTGATTCTTGAAGTCAAGCAAGACCACCCGAAGTTAAGTAAGACCACCTTATATGCCCCCCAGATGATGAATGAGGGATGAGTGCCATTTTAGATATTAGATATTGTATTATTGTACTCTATTGTATGTTCGCTTCTGATACCAGTTTTTTTATATAGTGTATTTTATATTTTGTATCTGTATTTTTGTATTTTTATTGTTGTAATCCCACCTCGATCTGCAGGGAGAGGCAGGAAATATAAATAATGATAATAATTGTTATTATTATTATCACTTCAGTTATTTAAATTAATTGTTGCTACTGTCTCAACAGACAGGAAACTCTATGGTGCTAAACTTGGATCTCTCATATCTCTGGTAGTGCTCAGAAATAGAATCAAGTCCTTACTAATTGAGGAATCAGGTCCTTAATGATCCCCAATCCAAAAGTAAATTAAAAAAAAATGATTGTGGCAACTAAAGTGGATTTGACCTAAAATCATGGTCAGGGAAGGATGTTCACCACCTCCATTCTAATTTTGATCACACAAAAAGTACATGTTTGAACAAAAGTATCTCTAGTATGCATGGAGGATCTCCCTGTGTTCCAGAACACTGGAAAATCTCAGTTTCAGCTCACGTGGAGGCCATGCATTGAAGAGGATGCCTTCCTCAGAACCATCACTTTTCATAAGGTCAAAGCAACAATTCAGGGGGTGGGCTAATGCTCTCCATTCTTCATGCATTGATTTAACCCCCTTTGAATTCCTGCATTGGGTTTCTATGTTGCTATGCCATCTCTTCAGCCTAGCTATCTGAAACCAGCAAGTGGTAAGGCCCTTGAATATTAAACAAAACTTTACATTTATACTACCTGTTCCGGTTGTTATTTTTTTCCCTACCCTGGCATAAAATGTCTTCTATTTTTCAGGTAGTTGATTGAATTTCCAGCAGATGCTTAGCAGACCATTTCAGTTGTCAGCCCGAAGCAGGTAATGAGAATTTATCAGCACCTCATTCACATTTGCCGCTGATCTCTCACCCATGCATTTCAATAAATATTGCTTTTATTTATCGAGATGCATTTTGAATTAGCAGCTGATTTTATTTCATTGTATTTCAGTTGCTCTCAGAATTCTGATTATATATATATATATATATATATATATATATATATATATATATATATATATATATATATATATATATAATTTCAAAAAAAGTGGGCAGGCTAAACAAGCCAGCAAGTGTTTATCATGCTGTGTTAGCAGAAGCCAGTTTGAATTGAGATGTTGGCACACCCGACATTACCTCTTTTGACATCAATAGCAATAATTGCATTAATGGTGAAAAGAGACGGTCATTTCTGAAAGTTGCTAGGAAAAATGGAATGAGTGGAGAAAAGAGTCATTGTTTCATGAAATAATAATAAAGTAACCTATAATTTTTATTGAATGCAGAAGGGCAAAAGAATGGATATTGTTTAAAAACTATGAGAAGTAATACCTGTCATATCATAAGCCTTGTCAACCTTCATCTCAACTATGGGAAGCTAAACGAGTAAAGATCGTAGGAATATATAAATGCACTGTCAGTTAGCATATTGGAATGTAGTTGTTTTCTCAAATAGTGTGAAAGATCTTAAATATTTTTTCCTATTGTACTTTTGGTGTGAAGTAAATAATTCACATTGTTGCAGTGACATGGAACAGGAAGAAATTGTTTGAGGACATTTGGCTTAATTTCATTACAAAAACTGTTCTTGTGTTGTCACTGCTGAGATGTTCTTTCTCCTCCTTTCCATTTTTTCTCCTTGCCAAACCACCTTTCAGATATGATCCATTTGTTGTTAGAATGTTGATTTTGTTGTTAATTGCCCTCACATCCACTTCAACATATCATGACCATTATGAATAGGAGACCTCCAAGAGTCCTGGCCAACCATAGCCTGCTCAGGTCTTGCAAACCAAGACTGCGGATTTCTTGAGTGAGTCCATCCACCTCTAATGTTAAGAATGGGGGGGGGGGACTGAACCAAATTTACACAGCCAAATTTCTGTGGAATTTCAAGGAAAGTCAAAATAATTTTGGTAAAACATCTAAAGTTTAGTATTATCCAATAATTTACTTACTGTAGCAATCCATCACCTTTCCATTCTAATGGTGTTCAGGGTATATTTCAAAACCCTACAATTTGATGTGTAAAACAATTCAATTATAAAATTTAAAAGGCTGGAATACATTGGTAGTCCCATTTACAGAGCCATTATGGTATAATATTTTGAGTGCTGGATGTGGGCTCTGGGAGACCAGGGTTCAAATACAAACTTATCCATGGAAGCCCACTGGTTGACCTCAGGCAAGTCACTCACTCTCAGCATCAGAGGAAAGCAAGGATGAATCCCATGTGACCAATTCTTGCCCAGAAAACCCTATGATTGGGTTGTGTTAGGGTTTCCATAAATCTGAAATGACTTGGAAACACACAACAACAGCATAACAACAACAAAGTTCCAGCTAGGTAGATTTCTTACCTCCTGAAGCTTTATTTTGTTGTGGGCTGGAGGTTTTTGGATGGAGGTCTTTTGGAAGTTTTGCCATTGCAGATACAGTATTGGCCACCATCACCTCAGGATTGACTTCCATTAGCCTAGGTGGAGGACAGTGGCAGTGGCAAGCCCCTTCCTTCATTCTTCCTGCTTCCTACTGAGGGCATGCCAACCACTGTATCCACCTTTTGAAGAAAAGAGCTGAATTGACATAACAGGAGCAAAAAGAATGGATGTCTGGTGCTTGGCCCTTATTGCTGCAGCCTCTGCTCATCCCTGATCCCACTTCTTCATTTCAATTCACTGCTCATACCCAGGTATACCTAATCCATAGATATCAAGGGCTCACTGTACAGCCTTTGAGCAACAGTGTTGGAACTAAGGATACCTCCATGCTAGATCATTTGGCGGTGGATCTCACATCTTCTAGAATACCATCTCACTTACTTCAAAGTGGCTATGATGAAAGATCAGATACATTTCTAGGAGAAAGAATGCCTTTTTTGGTATCTTATGTATGCATGACTTTCCTTATGGTAGTAGCTGGGCATTTTTGTCCACATTCAGTTCAAGATTGTGGAAGTAGAATTGTGCATGTGATGCCATTTCCCATGGTGGAGCATTCTCCTTGTCACACATGCACAGCTCTGTGAGTTGCAGAGAGATAATGCATGTCATGCCCTGTCTGGAAGAGGAGAAGAAGGACAAGCCAGAAACTCCTCTTGGACCCAAGCCTGCAGCTGTGGAGCCCCAGCCCAGCAGCAGAACCTTCAGACATGAAGGAGGATCAAGGGACTGTGTCTACCTTGAGCCAGCATTGAGCAGAAGGGTAGGCCTTAAGTTTTCAAGGAGATTTTATTAAACATGCTGGAGTAATCAGCCTTAGCTGAGCTCCTGCAGCTTGGTAATTTAAGCAGGTGCTGAAGGTCTGCCTCGGTGCCAGAAATTTTCTGAGCTTCCTAGTGAAAGCTTCTGTCTCTCCTTGTTCCTTGGGCTGAACCTTTGACTTTTGGACTACAGACTTATCTTGAACTTCTGGAACCCTTGATCTTCGGACTGCCTTGCCACTCTGTCTCTCTGGAATCCTAGACCTTCAGACTGTTTGACCATTCTCTGGCTGGACCGTTGGATTGGTAATACAGACCTTTGCTTACTGGTTTTGCAAAAGACTGCTGTTTGCCTTCCACCCTCACAAAAAGCTACTATCAGCCCTCTTAGTGGATTTCCTGGACAATGCATTTTATATAGAGATATTCATGCACATTTGGTTGCATATTTGACAGCAACACACTGTGACCCTCAGCAGCCACTGTGTAACCCTGTTATCAGTCCTGAGTACAGTAGGCCCATTCCATCAATGGGATTTAACTATGTACTGACTCACCATTCAACAAGTGAATGAATGGGTCTACTCTAGTTGGTGATACCCAAAAGGATGCCAAGTTCTGCCTCCTCAGTGGAAGAGCTTTGCTCCACTGAACTGAAATACAATTATTTAAGGTGCCAGAGGGTTATTTTAGATTTCTTTATCAACAACCAAACTCAGGGCTCTTTATTCCTATACAACCTGATGAAACTTCATGGAAGAAATGATTACAAACAACATTCAGCAAATAACAGAAAAGAAAGGGAAAAAAACATAAAAACATAAAAACATGTAACAAACATAAAAAGATATGTGCATTTTGTCATGCAGACAAAATGGAGTCATATAATGTCTCTGTGTATTATATAAATGAGTATAATAATCAATGTACAGATTGTAAATAAAAGAGAATACTCAGAGGGGGAAACCTGTACAAGATACTGCAGAGCAGACAGTAGCACTCCTTTGATAGGATATGCACAATGTGGATTATGGTTAATTTGTAACATTTAAACAAGTGTGAAAAAGAACAGTCATCTATGTTCTATTGTATGCTATGTTCCAACCAGGACTCTGTCCAAGATCCTACACTGTGCTTAAGGACCTTATCACATGCAGGCCACAAAGCGATAAGAAAGCGAAATAAGAATCAATCCAGAACTGAACCAAAAGGAACCCCACAATACGTAAATGGCTGTCAGACGCAAGTAGCATCATCGCACAATTATCACGCTTCCAATAAAGCGCATCCTGGATACGTATTTGCCGTTCACACACAATTCAGAAAATCCCAGACATAACCAAGCCCAGGCCCTGCGCCGGCTTGGGAAGGAGGGGTTTGGGTGACAGCCAGCTGTCAAACACACCCCTCCTTCCCAAGCCGGCGCGGGCTCCGTTCTCCATTCTCAGAGAGGTGGAGGACGTCTTCTCTGGAGTTCAAGCCCCGCACAGGTCCAGTGCTCCAACAAGGACCTCCTCAGGTCTTCCTTGGAGCATAGGCGGGGGCGGGGAAATGCTCTCCAATACGTATTGTCTGTTCCTACTGATAAGGTCCTTACTGTAAAAGCGAAATCATTCCCATCATGCACTTGTACTTCCTCAAGAAACCAAAATGCAAAAGGTCACGATTCTTGCTGCATTCTGTTGGGGTTCTGTGCGGTTCTGTGCGGTTCTGTGCGACGTCGTGTGAACACACGGAAAAAAAATATGTATCAGGTAAGGATTTTGTTTGGGTTCTGACTGCTTTGGGCCCCGTGTGATAAGGTCCTAAGTCATGTAAATCTACATAACTACAATCATGTAGTTACACAGAAGTTACACAATATCACCCTTGTATTGATTGCCAACATGATGCAATCAATTGTGTACTTACAATGTGCTTACTTATTATCCCATGTGCAATGCAGAATGTGCAACAGTTGTTTCTTGTGAGCACTAATGAAAAATGCTGTACATTGAGAGCACTGAACATGCCATCCAAGGATGCACAACTGCATAGCTAGTGTTCTGTGCATTAGCCCCAGCTAGAGTAGAATTAGGTATTAAACAATGATCACACATAGCTGTTTTAGTCTGGAATATCAATATGCAAAGGGATATTATAGCACCTTTGAGACTAACTGTATGAAAGAAGTTGTAGCATAAGCTTTCAGAGGCTTTTACTTCCTCAGATGCAAGTCTATGAAACCTTACGCTGCAACAGTTAATCTCAAAGGTGACACAAGATCTCTTTCCACAGTGATCACATAACTCATAATTATAGATTGAAGCATGTATCCTTTTTGTATTCCAATCTACAATAGACCAATTGAATCAATTATGGTGAGTCAACATGTAGGCAAATCCCAATTAATTCAATGATTCCACTCTAATTGGGACTAATAATAGGATTTAGATCCTTGTGAAACGGTCATACTTGTGGAACTCTGCTTGTGCAACCCTGATCTGAATATTAGTCTCCCCAAAAGTGTAACTATGTATGTGAAAGAAATTACATATGTGTATGACACCAACAATATACCAGTCTCTATGCTCCAGACTTGGTACTTCAAACTAGAGTAGACCCATTGCACACTGGGATTTATTCATCACACAGCAACTGAGTCAATAGGTCTACTTGAGACTATGAATAGTATTTGTGCCCCAATCTATCACTGTAAACTGTATGAATGATTAAATCTGTCAAGTTTCCATTCTGAAGCAGTACTCTAGGTGCCATCTTCCTCCTCTTGACAACACTGGATGTCCTGTAGGAAGGATGGGAAAGCAGATGAAAATGCTAGGCTTTATGGAGTAACCAAACTTAGTAAGATTAACAGCTTGAGCTGCCAGTAAAAAAAAAAAAAAAATCCTGGAATGATATATAAAAGCAAATGTGAAAATTCCTATAAGGTAAGGAGAAACATCTGCAAAATTTTGAGGCAAGACAAAGCAAATGTGAAAGGTTTTGTAATTATATTTATCAATTTTAACACTAACAATTTAATTTACAATCAAAATAATATACAATCAAAGAAAGCTGAGGGAGTGAGAAAAAGAAAAAAAGAAAGAGAAATGAGAAAAAAGAGAAAGATATAACAACTAAAACATAGGGGAGGTGTACTATGACCTCTCTTAATCCTGATTGTAATGAAAAAAAGAATAAAAAAGAGAAAAAATATTATTCTACCATTATAGATCCAATTAACTAATCCTATGAAAATTACTAATACTCATAGTTTATAAATTATTCCATCATTAGATTTCTTATAGCTTAAAAAATCCATGTTGCTCAAAAAGTCCCAATCTTTCAAAAAGTCTTCAGTAGGCTTATCCTCTAGAATCTATGTTAATTTGGTCATTTGTAAAACAAATGGAAAAGTTTTGATAAGGCAGATTTGTCAGGCAACTTCTGTCCATCCCTATAAAACATACTGGTCTTAATGCAGATGTACTTGATCTAAACCTATTCAATCTGCCATAATTTTCAAATGCTGAAGTTATGTTAGATAGTTGCCTGAATCCTGTTAGTGTCTTACATATGTGTAAGTCTCCTATGGAAATGAATGGATATTTTTTGTTCAATGCAGAACACCCACCTTCAGTTCAAGGTTGCATGAGTGAAGTTGTGCCTGTGGTATCATGGTACAAATAGAGAAGTGTGAGTTTCCGCACATATTAGAACTAAAGCTGCATTTCACAACTAATGCACATTTGATTGTACATTCAGATATTTATTCAGTTTTACAACTTTGCCATTTGACATAAAGGTTGTGTAACACGATCAACATGCAATGCTATATATGAAGATTTGCACTACACAACCCTGTTGCTGGATCTTGGCCTTTGTCTGGGTGAGCACAGAAACATACAGACAAAGATATAACCTAAAGCTAGTGTTACATCTAAAACCAAATGGGTACCATGCTATAACTCAGAGTCAGCATTGACAATCTTAATGGCACACTATTCTCAGTCTTTTGTTATTAGAGCCATGTCACAGCAATGGCTAAAGCCACCCTCAGGCTACCCGTGCCATTGCGAACTTGCTGCTAATTCCATTTTGTCATAAAACTGGGAGAAGTTTAATGACTCAAGAAGATGTGAATGACAATGTTTTTTATTTTAAAGCCAAGGGCATGGAATGTCGTGTGGCATAGACCTAAGAACTCCAGAGACGTATCCATACTACTTTCAACAGCTTCTGTTTCACACATGCACCCAAAATGAGTTAAAATGGATTGAAAGTCAGCCAATGTATCCCTATAGTTATGATTCTGTATAATCCAGTATAGTAAGTAACAGAAAAAGAGCACTGGATTGCCACCAGAGGAACAAATGTTTTCAAAATATAGAGGCAAAGCTGTGTTAGTCTGAGATATTACCAAAGAAATTATATAGCAACTTTGAGACTAAGGCTGCATCCACACTACAGAAATAATTCAAGTTGACACCACTTTAACTGCCATGGCTCAGTGCTATAGAATTCTGGCAACTGTAGTTTGTTGTGGTACTAGGGCTCTCTGATAGAGAAAGCTAAATTACTCACAAAACTACAATTCCCAGAATTCCATAGCACTGAGCCACAGTAATGGCATCAATCTGGATTATTTCTGCATTTTGGATGCAGGCCAACTGTGCAAAAGAATTTGTAGAAAAGCTTTTGTAGACTTGATCTAATTTCTCAGATGCAGAAATATCTTCTGGGGTCTCAAGAGGTTTTAATGTCATGAACCCCAAATTCTAAAAAATGAGGTGGAAATTGAAATAAGACAATTAGCAAAAAACAAATCACCAGGAACAGAAGATATTCCAATTGAACTGGTGCAATCCACACTGACAGTCTTTTGTTATTAGAGCTGTGCTAACCAACATATGTCAACAGATATGGAAAACAAAACAATTGGAAGCAATCAATATACATCCCCATCCACAAAAAGGGAGACACAAGAGACTGCAGCAATTATAAGACCATAGAACTGATCTCCCACACAAGCAAAATCATGCTCAAAATTCGGCAGCTTAGACTTGAGCCTTACATGGAAAGAGAAAGTCCATAGATCCAAGCGGGGTTCTGGAAAGGAAGAGGCACCAGGGACCACACTGCAAACATACAATGGCTAATGGAGTGCACCAGGGAATTCCAAAAGAAAATCAGCATGTGCTTTATAGACAATAACAAAGCCTTTGCCTGCATAGATCATGAAAGGCTATGGATTGCCCTTAAAGACATGGGAGTGCCAACACATCTGATAGTCCTGATGAGGAATCTGTACTCAGGATAAAAGACTATTGACAGAACAGAAGATGGAGAAACGGAATGGTTCCCAAATTGCAAAGGGGTCAGACAAAGCTGTATCCTTTCACCCTATCTGTTCAACTTGTATGCAAAACATATTATAAGAAAATCAGGTTTGGACACAGAAGAAGAAAGAGTGAAAAAAAGGGGGTTGGATAGTCCTTGTGGTCTCTTCCAGCTTTATGATTCTATATAGATTTATGCAGACCATAGACAGAGCTGATAACCTGCTGAAAAGGTTTCAGAAAGCAAGGGGAAGGAAACCAGGGGAATAATAAGTGCTAGGAATGGTGAGGATATTCAGAAATACTCAACAAATGCATGAAAATGTGTTTCTTGATTGTCAAGAAAATTTGATAATCCTGAACTGATATGAATCTTCACAGTCTGGAATATCTTCAATGCAAAATTTGCACATGATTGTTTTGCACAGAAAACAATATTTTCTGTGCAGGAAACAGCATTTTCTGCACACAAAAATTGGCAGAAAATGCTGGGGGCAACTGGCTTACAGATTATAAATTCTTAGAGAGTGTTGAGTTTACTATTAAGCAGTATAGAAAAGTAAATGCTATTGCTATTGATCTGTATGTAGAACAGAGAACCTTGTAAGTAGTCACTGCAGTGTGGAGAGAAAACAGACAATAGCCCATTGGTTTCTCCTCTAGTGGCCTGATTGTAAACCTG
>CM034703.1:6480373-6493983 GCA_020142125.1 Phrynosoma platyrhinos | reverse complement strand
TTCACATTACAGTAAATGCAAAATTACTGTAATTTCACAAATGCATTTTCTTTAAACTCCCGAAATTAAAAATATCTCAGATAATACCAGTTTCTGTCCAGTTTCTGACCAGTTTTTGTGTGATGGCGTGTGAAATCGTGAGGCACAAATTCAGTTTTTGTTTGGGATTTGTGTGGATTAACCAACAGATTTCCCCCGTGTGATAACGTCCATAGTAACAGTTGTATAGGATTTCTTCCAATAGACTCAGACAGCAGGGAAGGAGACCAAAAAACTAGAAAAAGTAAAGGCCAGTGGGATGAAAAACAGTAGCACTGTGTGCTAAGCTTCAGTTTAAAATTAAGCCACAGAGCAATTGCACTCTGATTTAGGAGAGAATGTAAGATGATTAAACAAGGCTGTCACAATATCTATCTATCTATCTATCTATCTATCTATCTATCTATCTATCTATTCCTATCACTAAGGACCTTCATTGTTCTGCCTGTGTAATGAAATTTAAATTCACAAAGATATTGTTTGCACTGGCCAGAAAGCTCAAGTGTTGTTGCATGTCTAGCTTGTCTCTTGGAGCCCCACAGGGATCTGGTTCACTGGTTTTAGGACAAAGGTGGACAACCAAGATAGTAAAGGGCATGAAAGCTAAATACTGTGAATAATAGTTTAATTATACATTTTATTTTACATATATCCTGTAGAAGAAAAGTCTGAGTAGTAATATGATACCCACGATTAACATGAAGCATTATCATATAAAAGTGGAACAGTTAGTTTTCTGCTACTTCAGAAAGTAAGAACTGAACCATTAGATTCAAATTAGAAGGATATTAAGGGCCTCTACAGACTGCCAGAAATAATGCAGCTTGAGTCCACTTTAACTGCCCTGTCTCAGTGCTAGGGAATCATGGGAACTGTAGTTTATTGTGGCACCAGAGCTCTCTGACAGAGAAGGCTCAATATCTCAGAAAAAACTACCATTCTCATGATTCCCTAGCACTCAGCCAGGACAGTTAAAGTGGACTCAAGCTGCATTATTTCTGGCAGTCTGTAAAGGCCCTAAATTAAACAGGGAGAACTTCATGGAGGTAAAAGTTATTCACTAGTGGAATAGATTACTCCGTGAAATAGATACTTGGTGGATTCTCCTTCCTTGGGGATTTTTAAACAAATGACCACTCATATCAGGAATGTGCTAACTGTTGATATCTGCACTGTCAGAGAACAATAGGACACCTCAATGACATATGGAAACCACTCCTATTAGTTATGTCAGAGGGTATATTGGAGGACAAAAGGGAAACAACCAAAGAGATAATGGGCATGAAAACCAAGTCTTAAGGAGAATGCTTGAAAGAGTTTTATGTGTTTAATTTAGAGAAGAGAAGATTAAGACATGAATTAGCATCTGAAGAGAGTCATCATGATGCAGTGGTTTGAGTGTTGGACTACGATTCTGGGGGACCAGAGTTTGAATCCTCATTTAGCTATGGAAACCCACTGCATGACCTTGGGCATGTCACATGCCCTGAACTTCAAAGAAATGCAATGCTGAACCCCCTCTGAACAAATTCTGCCAAGAAAATCCCATTGTAGATTCAGGGCCTCCATAAATCAGAAATGACTTGAAGACACACAACAATAGTATCTGAAAGACTGTCACATGAGAGACAGAATGAGCTTACTTTCTACTACTCTAGTAGATAAGAACCCAAACTGATGAACTGAAACGAAAACAAAGGAGATTCCGATTCTGCTTTAGGAAGAACGTCCTGGTGGTGAGAGCTATTCAACAGTTGAACTATCTTGAAATATAGTGGGATATTGTTGGTTGGTGATATTTAAACAGAGGTTGAATGGCAGCCTCTCAGGGATGCCTTAGGGCAGGGGTAGGCAACCTTTCCCCTTTAAGGGCCGAGGGACTTCAGCTCCCAGAATAACAGGAGCTATTGTCCAACATGGGACTATTGGCCAACATGGCTGAGGCTTCTGGGAGCTGAAGTCTCTTGGCCCTTAAAGGGGAAAGGTTACCTACCCCTGCCTTAGGGCCTTTGCAAACTGCTAGAAATAGTGCAAATTGAGTCCACTTTAAGGGTTAGGGTTAGGGTATCATGGGAAGTGTATTTTATTGTGGCACCAGAGCTCTCTGACAGAGAAGGCTCAATGTCTCAGAAAAAAAAAATACAGTTCCCATGATTCCCTAGCACTAACCCTACCCCTTAAAGTGGACTCAATTTGCACTATTTCTGGCAGTCTGCAAAGGCCCTTAGTTGCACTGTCAGGGAGATGAATTCAGAGACACAGCTGTGCTAGTCTGGAATATCAGCATGCAAAGGGACCTTTGAGATTCACAATATGAAATAAGCAATAGCATTTTTTTCCATAGGGCTAGTCTACTTCCATGCATCTAAAGAAGTAGGTCAAGTCTCCAAAAGCATATGCTACAATCTTTTTCACACAGTTAGTCTCAAATGTGCTACAAGATCATTTTGCATACTGTCAGGATATTGGATTCTCCTTTTGGATTCTCCATTTTGCATACTGTCAGTGTATTGGATTCTCTCTGCCCAACTCTATGATTCCATGGTACTGTGAAAGAATGCTGGACTAGATAGATCTTTGGTCTTATCCAGCAGGACTCTTCTGTTGTTGATAGCAAACTTCTGAACTGTCATTTTGCCTTTTCACTTTAATTGCCAGGAGATGCCTGAACCACCCCATGTGAATTACTAACAACCTTAACCTATTTGGCTATTACATCTAGTACCTACTTGTTGTCATCTACCAAATTAATTAAGCTCAAAGGATGGACTGCATAGTAGCAGAAAGATAAGCTGTACAAAGATTAAATTTAGTGAGTGGAAGTCTCAGTGGGAACTATGGATTCTTTTCTCAGTATAAAACTTGGTGGAAGAAGTGAAGGAGCTTCACTTTATAAAAAAGAATCCACTGAGGTATATCATTTTAAAATTTAAAGAATGGCCCTTATTATCAGCTTGTTGTTCAATCTTTTTTCCACACCTGTCATAGTAGAATATATCCTACAAAGCTCTTAAAAGAAAAGAAATCAGTCTTGTAGTTGTGACAAAGATCCAAAGCTTTTCTTCTTTAATAATCTTAACTATAGAATCACTCCTAAAGCTCCTCAATTCCACTGGGACTGGGTTTGCAACAAATTATTTTGCCATTAAATAATGGACACAGAGGTGTAAACTGGTAATATGGAGAGGATTGTTGCAACTATCCATTTATGTATTTCTTCCACCTTTGGTAGTCTGGGGTCATTAAAAATTCATGCACCTTTTATGTAGCCATTATTCCAGAAATAACAGGAAATTCCATACCATTACACAAAAAGCAAACATTTTATGGTCAAAAAACTAACAAGGATGAAAGTTGCTTCCCTCACAAATAATGTTTGTGCAATACTGAGATGGAACAAAGAATGAAAGGGATTTTGTCACCTATAAATATATATATATATATTTTTACTTAAACCTCTTTTAAAGCTGTATATATCACTGTTGCAGCTTCAAATCTCTTCATTTCAAATTCTTATTCTTATTCTTATTATTTTATATCCCACTCCCCTCCTGGTACAGGGACTCAAGATGGCTTGATGTGCACACAAGTAAATGACTGTGGAGGCTTTCAGGGTTGATTTTTGCATAGTGTTATGAAGATCCAAAAGTGAAGAAGACACAGGCCAAAATCTTAAATGAAGGAGATGAAGTCACAATTATGTGGTGGTTGTGCAATGTTATCTTATCATTTGTTGAACAAACAATAAAGTAAAATGGGCATATGGATGCTCAATGCACATCTGCACCTGTAATGCACAACATACATGCACAATGGTTTCAGGCTTAAAAAATTGTGTAGTGGCCTGTATTGATGACATTAGGGTGTTTGGTAATTCATGGGAAGGACATGTGGAACACTTAGCAGAAGTCTTACAGAGACTTAAAAGAGTGGTTTAACTGTTAAAAGTTCTAAATGGCATATTGGAAAAAGAGAAAAACGGTATCTAGGTTTTGTGATAGAAAGTGGAAATATCAAAGCTGAAACTTCAAAAGTTAAAGCTATAATTAATTGGCCAATTCTGACTTCGAAGAAAGGTGTTAGATCATTTTTGGGATTGGCAGGTTATTATAAAAAGTTTATTTCTAACTTCAGTGCTATTGTCCAATTTGACAAAGAAGGATAAATCTGTTAAAATCCAATGGTCAGAAAAGTGTAATAACGCCTTTAATGAAATGAAACAGTTGATGACTACTGCGCCCATATTGGTGGCTCCAGATTACTCAAAAACTTTTGTAGTAACTCCTGCATCCAACGTTGAAATAGGGACAGTGTTAAGCCAAAAAGGTAAAGATGGTCAATTGGACCCAGTGTTGTTCCTAAATAAAAAAAATCTTATTGATGGAAAAGCATTTGGCCACTATTGAGAAAAAATGCATGGCCGTAGTCTGGGCCTTAAACAAGTAAAATACTTGTGGGGAAGAATATTTATGGTAAGAACAGATCATTCTCTCTTACGTTGGCTGAATCACACAAAAGATAGCAATGGCAAATTACTGAGGTATAGTCTAGTACTCCAAGATTTTGATTTTTTTGATTCAGTACATGAAAGGTAAAGATAATATAGTGGCCAATAGTTTGTCAAGACAGCCTGAAGATCTATAAGTAGGGAGAGATATACCAAGAAATGTTGTGTGTGAGAGTAATAAAGCAGGGATAGGCAACCTTTCCCCTTTAAGGGCCGAGAGACTTCAGCTCCCAGAATCCCAGGAGCTATTGGCCAACATGGGACTATTGGCCAACATGGCTAAGGCTTCTGGGAACTGAAGTCCCTCGGCCCTTAAAGGGGAAAGGTTGCCTACCCCTGGTAATAAAGTATAATGAATGTATTATATATTCAAACAAATGTAATATAATGTTATGATTAGTTTTGATGTAAAAGGGTTAGTATAAAACTTAGTAACTAGTTAGAGAATGGTTCTCATTGACACACACAACCTGAAAAGGAGCTTGTATGTGTCAATGACATTTTTAACGGGGAAGGTGTGTGAAGAGCAGGCTGAATTTTGCCCAGCTAGCATCAGCAATTAGGAGTGAGCTGACGACAGCTAATCAAATTTTGGGCTGTAGGTGATAAAGAATTCTGTTGCTGATATTTGGAGTCAGACCGGGTCTGGATATGTAACAATGCAAAAGTGAGGGACTGTGAAGGAAAAGTCCAGTAGTGAAGGACTTAGGGGCTCTACAGATGGCCTGTAAAGGGTGGCTCCATAGCTTTTCTGCACTTCTGCCCAACAAGAAAAAGAAATTGAATGTGACCTGCCAGGTTTTTTCCGCTGTTGTGATTTGTAGGGAATTTGGTCAGGATGATTCAGTGTTTTAATTTGAATTTTATTTGACTTGATTTTAACTTCGTGATAGTTTAATTCTGTTTTAAGAGGTGGGTGGGTTAGCGGGGGGAGTATGGTATTGTTTAAACTTGTTATATTTTAATCTGTTGTATGCCACCCCAATTGCGGAGCAGAGGGGCGGATTATAAATAAAAATTATTAGTAATAGTAGTATTTGGTGCAGCGTGTCTAAACACTGCACCAAGGAAGCGCCCTGAAGCCTCCCACCATCTGTTTGGGCTGGCAGCATGAAGACAACGTGGTTATTTAGTTATTTTCTTCAGACTGGTCACTCGACTAGATAGAGGTTTCCTGTTATAATGCAAGGCTTCTGCTACTGAGAAAGGCCTTTTTTGTCTGAGATTAATCCTACTACCTCACAACAT
Source organism: Phrynosoma platyrhinos (assembly GCA_020142125.1). Lineage (NCBI taxonomy): Eukaryota > Metazoa > Chordata > Lepidosauria > Squamata > Phrynosomatidae > Phrynosoma > Phrynosoma platyrhinos. The sequence continues at coordinate 6,488,189 of CM034703.1, read as the reverse complement.
AGTACATCTATTCCATACAATATTAAATTTATTGGATGATGTTCTTGTCATCCCTGAATAAGCAATTCAGGTTTTGTGGATTTGTTGAGGATCTCCACAATCATTAATAGGAGATTGTACAGTTTGGCTTCCTTTCAGCTAAAAGCAATCTATTCCTCTGTACTTTGAGAGGTTTTAAGATATTTTATTTTATTTTATTTTAACAAGAGACTTTAAATCTTCCAGGATATTGTCCATCCTAACCATGCTGGTCTACCACAATCCACAGGATGCTCTTTATAAATAGGGGTTCCATTACTAATAGCATTTTATGTCAACTTGGCAAAATCTCACTCCCCAAGTGCTTGCAATATATATAGAAATATACACTCCAACATCTCCTATAAAAGAAACACTAATGGAAGGACACTGTTTTGTGGTGACCTGACAGAAGTTGAGTAAGTGATAAGAAATTCCCCTTGTCTTGTTGAAAGGATGGAAATTGAGGGCAATCTGTTCTCTGTAGAAAGAGAGCTGATATCTTTTGTTTGTGTGAAAAGATCCTTAAGCCTCTCATTGGAAAATGGAACTGGGCTGAAAGTACAATTCAGAGGAAGTCCTGATTTCACAATGCTTTAAACATGTGAGTAGTTGGATGGCAGGGGGCTCCTCGAGCATCCATGTTCCATTACTTCAAGGCCTTCTAAATTGTACACCAAAGCTGGCCTGGGGTCAAAAGTGATGTCTTTTTAACAATTTGGGTACATCTACACTGCAGAAATAATTCAATTTGACACCAGTTTAACTGTCATGGCATGGCCTACAGAATCCTGAGATTTGTCATTTTCTCAGGCACCAACACTCTTTGATAGAGAAAGCAAAAGACCTGGTAAAACTAAAAATCCCAGGTTTCTGTAAGATAAGAGCTACAGCACTTAAAGTGGTGTCAAACTGCAATATTTCTACAGTGTAGATGCACCCTGGTAGAAAGATTTTCATTTGTCCAAGCTTTCATATTATGTGACAACATGGACTTTCATTTGCTCATGGTGTTACTTTCTCTGTTGCTCTCCTGCTTGGTAGAATATTATCTTACATATAATATATTTAATTTGTTTTAGTCTGGTTCACATATCTCAACAAGTATGGGTTCCAGGTTAATCATGATTAATTCATGAGCAGAGTACCCACTGCCCAATACCTTCTGCTTAAAATGGTAGCATCTAAACAAAGCACAGACTGCATTTGATTGTTTAGCATGTTGTATAGTCTCAGTAGAAAGCCATGACTCTGGCTTGTTTCTCTCTGATCAAGCCAGAAAAACAACATAAGAACAAACTAGGATTCTTTCTTTGGTTTGCTGTGCAAGAAACAAATTCCAATGCTCTCTCCTGTAGAATTCATGAGTCATATTTACAAGTTACACGAGAGGTAGGCAACCTTTCCCCTTTAAGGGCCAAGGGGCTTCAGCTCCCAGAATCCCAGGAGCTATTGGCCAACATGGGACTATTGGCCAACATAGCTGAGGCTTCTGGGAGCTGAAGTCCCTCGGCCCTTAAAGGGGAAAGGTTGCCTACACCATTTTGTCAAATCATGTTGTTGCATCCTGGTTGGTCCTTGATGACCAAGACATCTGCACAAGGGACAGACTAGAGATATGAATAAATTTTACTGGAGTAATTATTTTAGACAAAACTGGCTATCTTAGAATGATGAGACAGAGCATCAAGAATTATCCAACCCCATCAAAAGATCTAAGTTTTGTTGCAAAACCAAAACATCACATGGTTTTCTTTCCTTGTGTGTAGGCATTAAAGCTGGTGCAAAATATGGGCTGAGATCACAGTTAGTATCCTGTTGGTATCTTACATGACAGTAAGTTCTGCTACAGAAGCAGTTATACATTTTGGTCCAATGCATACAAAGGATGCATTTCTGCATAGTTTTCTTCTTGAATAAGGTAATGAGTAATTTTGGCAACTTTCTTCTTGATACTTGAAAGCCTTAGAAAATTACACAGTTTTTACAAGCTATTCAGTTTGAGTCTTGTTCTGTACAAAATGTACACATAGTTGTGTATGTGTGTACACGCATGCACACATGCAAAAAACAAACAAACAGTATTATCTGTTCAGGAAATAATAGTTCTGTGAAGAAAATGCTGTTTCTTGGATAGAAAAAGCTGTTTCGCAATGAAAACAACTCATGTGCATTTTGCATAGAATAAATCCTGAACTGTATTCCGATATTTTTTCATCAGAGTGTCAACAACACTCAAGAATCAAGTTTTCCAATCACTTTTTGAATCTTCTCCCCAGGTCTAACACACAAAGGCCATATTCAGCTTAAGATTCAAAAGATTAGTTACACATGTGGTACCATTTTTCATTGTTGTGCATTTCACACTGTATCTGTAAGACATGAGGTATACCACCCCAATTCTCCCCCATTGTAAAATTGAGGCTATGATCCTACATGGGGGAGAATTGGGGTGGGTCTACATTAGCCAGAATACTCTTCCTGGATTATTCTGACCCCAAATCTGCCTCAAATATATACCAACCCTTCCTCTCCCTCTCAGCACTCTTTAGGTACTGATCTAGTACAAGGTGATTAAAAAAGAATTGTGCAATACTAAACAAGAACAGCTTTACCTTTGTATCACCCTTTTGAATCATCTGGTTCTAGGACACCTGCCATTTTGGGGCAGAATAGGGTGTAGGTAGGCATGCAGTGGTTAGCTATGTTACAGTAGCCAGACAATAGGAAGATGACAGCATCTACCCACAACTCCAGAAGACCCTGGGAAATCTAGGAGAATACCTATTTCCTCCTGAAATTGGCTACTGAAAAACAGTTGGCTCCTACCTGGATAATCTCTATCCTCCTTCAGTCACTAAATGGTCATGAGGAGGTGCCCTGACAGCAGACTAGTGAGTAAAGGACATGGAGGTTTGTTGCAGATGAAGATCTTGAATATCTCCCTTTGCAACAATCAATAAAAACATTAACATATGTAATTGGACATTAGACCTGTAAATGACATGGAAAATACTCAAGCTGTCATTTACCTGAACCATCACTCTTCAGAACTTGTTCTTTTCTATTTTTGAAGCTAAATACATACTCTCACACCAAGCACAGTTGATGGATAGCAAAGACACAAGCTGCCCATATAGTGTTGTTGCTGTTGCTAGCTCATGTAAAGAGGACATTTATTGCATTTCCCAGTACTACAATTTATACAGAGACACTTAAAAACCATTAATGAAAATGTGAACATTTTCTCTGTGACCATCATCAACAACAAACCTTGTTCCCTTGTGGCGGGCTGTGTTGAGGAGAGTTTTTCTAAGTTGACCTGTTTAACATGCAACAATAAATCAAGTCAGGATTTTCCTCCTTAGTCCAGACATGTCCTTAGACAACCCATTTAAGTAATACATTTTATTGATTTACTTTCTTTGCTCCTATGGTTATGGATAGTAGTTAGCTGTCATGAGAGTGTGGTTATTATAAAGTATCTTTATGCTTTTTTAAATACATTTTTTTCTTAATTGGTGGCTGAGATTCAGTTGGATGCTGGTGAAGCATAACTCTCTACCAATGTTATTTCTGTCTGTCTCCTGAGAACAGTGTACCAGTGTAACTCAGATTGTCAGAAAGCACTCTGAAGTGACCATGGTCTCTGTATGTTATAGTATTTTAGTTAGCATTATGGTCAATAATGTAATAGAAAGGGTAATAGAAAGGGTAATGTTGATCTTGTAAGCCCTACTAGATAGTTTCATGCTAGTTTTGGTAGTTTAAAACTCAGAAAGGATCTGCAGGTGGATATGGACTGGGATAGTAAAATGTATTATTATTGGTAGCACTGTTTCCTGATATATATATTATTATTGGTAGCACTGTTTCCTGATATATATATATAAGTCAAGGGCTGGTTTTGGGGCCAAAATTATGGTTTTTGATATGACCAATGGATAAGTCAAGGGTAAAACTAAGGGCCTCGGCAGACGGCTAATAGGGCCGTCTCTGAGACCCGGAAGAGGAGGGGCAGCCGCACGCGCGGCGTCCCTTCCTCTTCCTGAGGTCGCCCTGGAAGCTGCCGGCCCTCTGCACGGCTGACGCTTCCAAGGCAACCTCCCGCCGAGCGACCACATGCGCTGCGGCGGAAAAGACAGCAAAAGTGTGCCCTACGCGTTTAGGGTGCACTTTCGCTGTCTTGAGGAAGGAGTGCTGATTTAGTGCTCCTTCCAGGGACGCCGCAGGAGCACCGCAGTGTGGCTGCCATGGCCCCGCTGCGCTCCGGACCAGGGCGTCCTAGACACCCTTGTCTGCATCCCCCCTTTGAGGCTCATATTGGAAAGGCCGTAGGGTAGTGGCAGCAGCCCACTCCCAACAGTGGCTGCTGGTGGAAAGGCTGCCTTCTGGGTCTGGTGGCTCTGCTGGCTTTGTGGGAAAGTGAGTCTCCTCCCTCTCCCACTTGCCCCACATCTCTGTCAGACCTGGAAAATGCTGTGGGGTGGCAGGAGCAACCCATGTCCACCAGCAGCCAATGGTGGGACTGAGGTGCATTCTGAATCCGGTCGTTCTGCTGCCCAGGTGAGAAAGTGGGTCGCCTCCTTTGCTCTTCACCCAACAGCTCTACTAAACCCAGAAAGGGCAGTTGAAGAGAGGAGGGGGGTATTAAAACATTATCCACACCGTGCGTGAAATACATGTTGCTGTTGCTGTTGCTGTTGTTGTTTTGGGTGCCTTCAAATCATTTCCAAGTTATGGCAACCCTAAGACAAATTTATCAATTTTTTGTGTGTTTAGGTCTGGCAATAAATTGTGATTCTCATTTGTAGCTCCTGGATACCATCTAGTATAATTTTTGGAAGTGGTTCTCATGACAGTGGAGTGGTCAAAGGGATCAGAATGATGAAGCATGAACAATGGTTCAATGTGAACTTACCAGAGAAACATGAAAAAGAAAATAAGGATGACCTCCACCTGCATCCTAATTAGGAGAACATAATAATGAGATCCCACATAGCTTTTAAATTATGCAGGGTAGCTAACACAAGGCATGAGAATGAACTCACCCAGGCACCTTGGCTTGTGATGCAATCTGCCCAAATAACACCAAGTAACATCCCTAGGTTGGCCTAGATGTTATTCTTAGGCCTCTGCCATATTGCAAAAGTAATGAAGTTTGACAATGCTTTAACTGCCATGGCTCCATCCTATGGAATTCTGGGATTTGTATGTAGTTTGTTGTGATACCAGAGCTCTTTGTCAGAGAAAGCCAAACATCTCACAGAACTACAAATCCCATAATTCCATAGCCTTCACCCATGCCAGTTAAAGCAGAGTCAGACTGCATTAATTCTGTAGTGTAGATGCACCCTATGTCCCAACTAGGATAGAATATATTAGATTTACCTATGGATTTGACTCATCATTCAACCATTGATTGAATGGGTCTACCATAGTTGGGATTAACCAACACAAATCCATCTACCAATGTTTGTAAAGACTTGCAGAGTCATCTTTCAGTGAGGAGGAGAAGTTTGCAAGGGGAACATGAGGAAGCAAACATTGATATTGTTTGACTTGGCATATTTTCAGGGTAGTTGCCAAGTAGCATCCTGAAAAGTCTTCAGGTGATAGCAGTGCCAATGTATGCAAAAAGAGACTTCCTTCTTTCTCCCCCTCCCCTGCCTCTCTGCTTCTGTCTTCTTCTTGCAAAGTTGAAAAGCTGCTAATTTGGCAATGTCAAATAAAATTTCTAAACTGTATGTCTATAAAAGAACATCTTTGCAATAAGGCACAGCAAATATGCTTGCAAAATAGTTCAGTCAGCAAACCTGCTTTAGGTTTTGAAATATCTGGCAATGACATTTATTAGAAGCAAATGCTCATATATCAGCAATATAAAGGACTGCCTCTTCATCATAGTGCCTTTTTATTATAGGCACTAATTTCATGGAAAATCCTTTCAATTCTTTGCAAAACACCTGCTGAACTTCAAGAAATATGGTTACTGCTTGTGCCGAGACAGATGTAGCTTAATCACATAATACTGACTTTGACTTTCCAGTGCCTCACAATAAATGAAGTAAAGGTGCTATTGCAGTAGGTTTAAATCTTTCTCCAATTTGTACTTGCTTTGTGGCTTGCAGCTTGAAATGAAGAGAACATCCAGAAAAATAAAATAAAATAACATAAACTCAGAATGCTTTTTGAAATAACTATTGGATGTTTCCAAGGCATATTTCCTGCTGGAAATTCTTGAAATATTTTCACCATCTAACTTTGCCTAGATTTGGGGGACTCTGAATTACCACCTTTCTCCAGAGCTTAAAAAATTTACTTCTTTGGACTAGAGATCCCACAATTTCCCTTTCACTGTGGGTATGAACTCTTTCATAATGGATTCTGGAAATTTTAGTCCAAAAAATTTTGTAAAATAGCCATGCTGGCTGGAGAATTATGAGTGTTGTAGTCCAAATGCATATTTTGGTCTGAATCCTGTTAGTTAGTCCCAACTAGAGTAGACCCATTGAACTATTTTTTTTAATAATCTTTATTCATTAAAAAACATATCATACAAACATACAAAACAACATACACGCCTAAAAACAAACAAACAAACAAACATACCAAAAAAACAAACATCAACAGAAGACAAGTGAACACCAACACAATATTACTTCCTGAACTCGGACCCAGATCTTATTCAACCTCAAATAAGCCTTCCTAGATATACTCTGAAGCTATAGACCAATAGACTTAAAGGGAATCAATATATGTCACATTCAAGAACACCTGCTCACAAATTTGCAATCAGCACAAAAATAAAGATTAAAAAGCTTAAATTCAACAACACAAATAATTCCTATAGCTTCTCAACCAATAAAGCAAAATTATTAGATTTCTACACGTCTTTATACTTATATAATCACTCCATGTAATCACGTAGAGGTTTCCAAACCCTCTCGGTTTTTTCTAGGTTATATCCTCTCAAGGAGCAGGTAAGCTCATCCAATTGCGCCACTTCAAAGAATTTGTGGAGCCAACATTCTATAGCCGGGACATTGACTGATTTCCAAGATCTGGCAAACACCAGTCTAGCACAAATTGTCATGTAGAAAATCAGCTTCCTGTATTTATGTTCTAATTCCTGATCTATACGTAGACTCAGTAAATATAGTTTGGGATCTAAATCTAATTTTGTCTGTAAAATCTTTTCAGTGACACAATGAATTTTTATCCAAAATTTTTGGGCTTTTTTACAACACCACCACATATGTATATAGGTGCCCATCTCTTTTTTGCAATGCCAGCATTTATCGGAGACACCTTTATATATTTTTCCAATTTTCGCGGGTGTCAGATGCCACCTAAATTGCATCTTTACATGATTCTCTCTCATATCGTAACATACAGTATATTTAACTCTGTTTAACCAAATTCTTTCCCACTGGACTAAATTAATATTATAATTTAGGTCTTGAGACCATTTAATCATATGTTCTGTAATTAAATCTTCCTCTAATTCAAAACTCAATAAATATTCATAAAACGCAGCAATTTTATGCTTATTTTCTTGACAAACAATTTCATCTAGCCTATTCTTTTGGCCTCTTATTCCAATCAGCTTCTGGTCACTGAGAAACCTTTCTTGAAGTTGTTGATACAGAAGCCATCCACAAACTAGTTCTTCTTCAATCAAACGTTCATGTTTTTTTAAAAACAAAACTGCCATCTGCATTGTTTATTTCTATTAGATCTTCATATGTTGCCCATCTACCTTTTGCAATAACTTCTCTCTGGTGGAATGCCTCAT
>CM034703.1:6458663-6470785 GCA_020142125.1 Phrynosoma platyrhinos | reverse complement strand
ATTATTATTATTATTATTGGACTATAGAAATTTTCATTAAACAATTCAAATTTTATAGTTCTTTAATTCCAACACTTTGATTCAATGTGGAATGTCACATCTGCTAGCATCAATGGGTTGTACACAGCCAGACTACCAACATCCAAGATAACTGCATGAATCATCTGACTTGGAAGTGGGTGATCTCCTCCACATGCCTCCTCCTCCTCTTCCTGATCCCCAAATATTGCATAAATGGAGCTTAAATAGAGATGATTTTCTGCAAGTGAAATGCTCTGAGGGGTGAGAATTTGTTGTTGTTGCAATCACTGGTCAATCACTAGTGTGTTGCATGTAACCTTCTAAGAATATCAGGTTATTTGCAGTGGCATTTTTGATCTGGCTTTCAAAAACATGAATTAGAAGACCACAGTCAAGGAAAGCTGCTCAGTGAAGGAAAGGCTTACTGTATGAGCCACATTCCCATGTGGTTGTACGAGGGCTACTTTCTCCTTATTGATTCTTATTTATGCTGCTACGTAAAATAATGGCCCTTTAATTTTACTTCTGCTGATAAGCCAAGTGTGTGTGTGTGGGGAGATTCCATAAAACAATGAAACCTCATGAATATTTATATCAACGACTACATGGCATTATAGTAATAATCTTCAGAACTGGTTTTTACCAGTTCAGAATTAATTATCAAGTTGAGTTTTAATTGCATTCTTCTAAATTACAATTAAAAAATACATAATGAATTAGTTTGAAAGTATGCTGCTTGGCCTACTGAGTCAAAAAGTTTCATGAAATCCCATTCTTAATGCCTAATAAGCTTGGGGGGGGGGGAAGAGAACATGGAACCCCAAAGCATCTCTTTGCTGCTTTTGATGGAATGTATTAAAAGTGTTGTTGTTTTTAGTCCTGTACTATTTGACTTCTGATCCCTAGGCAATGCTTTCCTCAAAGCTGATTTTCATCCCAACCTTCCCCCCCCACACACACACACACTTGGCAAAGATGAGGCTAAAGAACATTTACGAGCTGAAACAAAAGGTTGATAGGAATAGAGGTTTGTATCCAATGTTACCGCAAATACAAAAACTTTTCTGCAGAAAATATCCCTCTTCCCCAGCCTTTCTGGTCTTAGATCTCTCAGGATCCTGCTTCTCATGGTACATTTGAAGAAATGCATTTGGTTAATATTCATCTTTCCCTGTCTTCTTTTCCCATATCCTTCAACAGCTGATATACAGTTTTCTTGCATTTGTAATACTGGTTGGCATATGTTACCATGGCATAACTTTAATTTATGCCATTGCTATTCATTTATTTGGGACTTTATTGCACCAGTCTGCTAAGATGCCACAATTGGATTAGTGCAGGAAATTCAAACATATTCAAAAAAATTCAAGCAGTTTGAGAGCAGTGAGTTTTGCACAGCTTTTAAAAAGAGCTGTAGTCCTGCTATTCTTCTGCCCATTGGCCTTCATAACCCCACCTTCCTGCCTTACACCTTCCCAGCATGCCTTTCAGACTGTTTTTATAAATCAGTTTCCTTATCTTCAGCCATGCAGTCACAACTATTGATTCAGCAAAAAAGAAAAAAAATGAAAAAGAAAAGAAAAAGAAAAACAGCCTACTTGAGAATAATGTGGGGGATGGGGAGAGGAGGAGAATCATGCCCACTCACACCACGTAACAGCCTGCATGTCGAAATTGAAGCATGAGGAACTTATCACACAAGGATCAATAGTGGAAAAGCAGCATAATTGGATGGCATTGATGGGTTTTGCCTGTCTATGAAAAGGAGTGCTCTAGGAAGGGATAAGCAACGACGGGACAGACACAGTTTCTTGTGATAATGTATGATCACAGACACTATTATCTTGCATTAATTCTGCTTTGGAAGCCTCATTTTTTAAAGTCTTCAGTCATTTGGTAGACCAGAATTGTGTTCTGGCTATGCAAAAACCAAATATTTCCAACTTGGAAACCACTGCCTTATAACAGAGAAGCTTAAATATTTCACAAAACTACAACTCTCAGAATTCCATAACATTGAGCCATGGAGGTTAAAGTGTTGCCAAATTGCATTATTTCTACAATGTTATTGAAGATTATGGGTCTGTATAGACTCCCAGAAATAATCCAGCTTGAGACCATTTCAACTGTCCTGGCTCAGTGTTAAGAAATCGTGGGAATTGTAGTTTTTTCTGAGACATTGAGCCTTCTCTGTCAGAGAGCTCTGGTGCCACAATAAACTACAGTTCCCATGATTCCCTAGTACTGAGCCAGGGTAGTTAAAGTGGCCTCAAAATGGATTATTTCTGGCAGTATCTACAGGCCCTATGACTCTGAGAATACCCCAGTCAGCCTGGCTATAACCACTATGACTTAAGAATTTTGACTGTTGAAATCCAAATAAGTTTTCCATGTGTCAAAAAGATAATTGTAGCCCAATTCCAAGGGCTCTGGGTGTCATTGTGATGTCCTCAGTATAACTTTATACTCCTCATCTCTCTCACCAGATCAAGAACTACACTACCCAAACACATTACCACATCAACAACAGCCGCAACAACATCAACATTCCTCTTTTCTATATTATTGAGTGTTGAATCAAGTTAGCTCTCCTGGTTTTTCTGTAAAATTAAGCTGCAAAATTCAGTAGGAATTATCTATGGCTTACCGTCTGAGGCCTTAGAACAGTGGCGGGAATCATGTGGCCTTCCAGATGTTGTTAGACTTTAGATCCCATCATTCTTCCCCATTGAGTATGATGTTTGGGACTGCTGAGCATTGCTGTGAACCACATCTGAATGGATGCATGTTTCCTACCCTTGGCTTAGAACCATACTTGGGAAACAACCATATTGTTCCTAAATGAGAAGTGAAAATGTGTTTCTATTTTTATTCCTAATCTATGATGTATTTTGGATACAAGGCATCCAGCCCCAATATTCCTTAAACAAAACCCATGCAATTCCTCAGATATCCAAGATAAAAAATCTAAGCTGGTTCAAAACTCATGAGAATCTAAGAAGGAGTTGAGATGAACAGAAAGTGGTTTTTGAAGAATTGGCTCATAAGTATTTATTTATTTGTAACTGGGTTATGGAGTGAGCTCTATTTTGGGGAGGGGGGAGAAAGAAAAGAAAAGATGGAATCAAAGTCCAAGGTATTTTAAAAAGCTATATATGAAGTTTGATGCTGCCAAAGTTTAGTCCAAGTGAGAATCAATAAAGCTAATCATGTATAATCAACACTTATGTTGATTTAAGTCACATGGCCCCAGGGCTTAAAATTGACCTACATTATTCCCAACAACCCTAACCAAGGACTTTACTTAGAGGAGATTTCACAAAAGTGTCTTTGGGGGAATTTTCTCCCCCTTTCCTTTTTTACTGGACAATGCCAAATTGCTGGTCAATCACATCTAAAGACAAAACAAAAAGGTGCATTTGCAGGGGGTGAGTTGTGTTTGAAGTGAGAGATTGTGGAGAGGCTTAAATATATCCTTATGTTGTGCTACAGCTGTGGAAGGAAGGAATAATGTGGCTGGAGAGATGATTTGGAAACTTTGTAATTGGGAGGTTTTTTTTCTTCCTTTCCCTTTTCACAGGCAATTTGTTGGAAGTGGGATCTTGAAAAGAACATGCTGACATCTAGCAAAAGGGCTAACTTTTCAGGAAGCTTTTCAATATTTAAACACTGGAGGACTTCTTAAGACTTCTATGTATTTTCCCCACCTAAGTGGCCTTTTGCAATGTAAATTTGAATTTATCTTTCTTCCCTTGTTTTTACCAGGCTTGAGTTTAAGAATTGGGGTAGACTAGGAGATAGGATCATTTGTAGTTGATGTGTCCTGGAAAGCTGCCAGAAGGGTTGATAGCAGAGGCACTGGAAGTCAGAGCAAGGTCCGAGTTACCAATACAAGGGGTCAGCCAGCAAAGGGTCAAGTAGTCCAAAGGTCTAGGATTCCAGAGAAGCAGAGTGGCGAGGCAGTCCAAAGGTCAAGGGTTCCAGTAATCCAAGATAAATCAGCAGTCCAGGTTCTGGCTCATCCTTTGAGTCCTTGGAGTCCTCCCCCAGGCAGGCCATGACATCACTCCCACTCCCATCATTGTCCCCCTCACCTGGAGGAGGCTGAGGCTGGTAGAGGAAGTGGTGATGGAAGGCCCAGGCCAGACAGGGGGCATGGACATCCATAATATCCTCCCAGGAATGCTCCTCAGGCCCATACCCAACCCAGTCAATGAGGTACTGGAGGCGATCCCAAAGATGGTGGGAGTCCAAAATTTGGGCCACTTCAAACTCCTGTTCCCCATCCACCAGGACCTGGTCAGCTGGTGGAGCTGAGCCAACATCAGGCCAGACCCCCATGGCCAAGAGAAACAAGGAGAAGTGGAAGACAAGGTGGACCTGACATGTCTAGGGAAGTTGGAGTTGGAAGCCACTGAATTGACCTGGGCCACAATCCTGTAGGGTTCCACAAATCAGGCATCCAATTCCAACACAGTTACTGAAAAGGAAAGTGCTGCATTGAAAGTCAGACCAGATCCCCCACCTGCAAATGAGGACCTTCCTGATGTTGCCAATCTGCTCCCTTCTTGTATGCCTTCTTGGCCACCTTGAGCTGCTCCTGCAACAGGTACTGTATGGCCTGGAGTTCCTGGAGCTACTGATCTGCTGCAGGGACCGATGAGGGTGGGGCAACAGCAGGGAACCTTTCAGGATGAAAGCCCCCTATGGCAAAGAAGGGAATCTGCTGGGTTGAAGCATGGACCAAGTTGTTGTAGGCAAACCCAGCCAATGGAAACAAGTCAGCCCAGTTCTCCTGGTGGTAACTGGAGTAGCACCATAGGTACTGCTCCAGAGTCCCATTGGTGTGCTCCATCTGCCCATCTGACTGTGGAGGGTGAGCCAAGGCCGGATAAGGTGCAGTGTCCAGGAGGCACAGCAGATTGGTCCAGAAACAGGTAATGAACTGCAAGCCACGTTCTGAGACTATGCCCTCAGGAAGGCCATGGAGCAGGAAGACATGCTGAATGAACATCTGGGCCATCTCCTTTGCCATAGGGAAGCCAGTACAGGGCACAAAATGGGCCATCTTTGAGAAGAGGTCCACCATCACCCAAATGGTGGTATAGCCAGCAGAGAGAATCAGGTTCATGATAAAGTCTAGGACCCAGAGGGCATCATCAGGGGCATAAGCAAACCCACAAGCCCCCCTGAATGGTCCTTAGCCTAGTGACACACTGGACAAGTGTCAACAGACTTGGCCACCTTTGCCCAAACACGAGGCCACCAAAACTCCCTGGTGAAGAGGTGCAGAGTCTTGTAGAAGCCAAAATGCCCCGCTGGCTTGCTGTCATGGCACAGGCTCACAACCTGCTCCCGACAAGGACCAACTGGCATATAGAGGTGGCCTCAATGGAAGAGCAGGCCATCTCAGGACATAAAGGGAGAGGCGTTCCCCTCCAAAGCATGTTGGACCACCAGTGGGTCCCATCTCTGGAGGTTGCAGATCTGGTCCAGCAAAGTGGCACCCCTTGGGGGGGAGGGCAGCAAAGTTCTCCAAGTGAAAAATGGTGAATTGGAGGTCCCCCTCCAGGTCCATGCCATACTCCAGCTTCTGGGATAGGGCCTCAGCCTGCTGGTTCTGGGCTTGGGGCACATACCGGAGCTGGAAGTTGAAGCAAAGAATATGGACCACTGCTTCTGTCACTGAGAGAGCTTCCATGCCATCTGCAAGTGCTCTAAGGTCTGTGTGCACCTGCACAAGATGAGCCACCCCCTCGAGGAGTTGCCACTAGGTCTCAAAAGCCACCTTGATTGCCAAGAGCTCCTTCTCCCAAATGGTGTAGTTCTGCTCTGGAGGAGTGACCTGCTGGGAGTAAAAAGCGCAAAGCAACAGGTGCACCCGAGGCCTGATCAGCTGGAGTAACACAGCCCTAATGGCAACGTCTAAGGCATCTGCCTCGATGACAAAGGCCATCCATGGGTCCGGATGCTGAAGGATCAGAGTTGAAATGAAGCACGCCTCCAGGACCTCAAAGTATCACTGCACGGCAGCCTTCCACTGAAAACACACCTTCCCTCACAGCAGTTGGGAGATGGGGCTGCTAGGGTTGTGTAGTTCTCGATGAACTTCTGGTAAAAGTTCACAAACCTTAGAAACCGCTGGATGTCCTTCCTGCTGTGAGGGGGCTGCCAAGACAGGAAGTGTCCATGGCCATACCCTGGGCTGAGATGCGGTAGCCCAAGAAGTCCACCTCTCAAAGGTCAAAGGCACAATTCTTGAACTTGGCATAGAGCTGGTGCTCCTGGAGCCTCTGGAAAATGGCATGGATGTGAATGTCATGGGCCACTAGGCTAGGGGAGTAAATAAAAAAAATCATCTAAATAAATGATGACAAAGTGGTCCAGATAGTCCCTGAACACATCATTTACAACATGTTGAAAGACAGCTTGGACATTGCACAATCCAAAGGGCATGATGATGTACTCATAATGCCCACACCGTGTCTGGAATGTCATATTGCACTAGTCTCCAGTCCAGATCCTCACCAAGTTGTAGGCTCCTCAGAGGTCCAATTTAGTGAAGACATTGGCATGGTGGATCCACTCCAGTAGCTCTGGGATCAAAAGCAATGGATAGCAATTCTGGATGGTACTCCGGTTGAGTCCCTGTTCATTGTTACAGAGGTGCAACTTCCCACACTTCTTGTGAACAAACAAGACGAGTGTGCCAGCAGGAGACTTGGAGGAATGGATGAACATCTTATGGAGGTTCTTCTCCAGAAATCCCCTCAGAGCCACCAGCTCAGAGGGAGTAGAGGTACCACACCTGAATAGGGGCCCCTGGCACCAGGCCATTGACACAGTCATATGGCCGGTTTGGTGGGAGCCTGTCTGCCAACTTCTTGTCAAATACATCAATGATGTTCTGGTATTTCATGGGCAGAGTGACAGAGAAGGCCTTGGCATCCTTGGCCACAGCAGCTGGGATCCACTCTGGCTAGCAGTGCTCTTGGCAATACTTTGAGGTGAATAGGACTTCCTGACATGCCCAAGAGATGTGTGGGTCATGCCTCAAAAGCCAGGGCATCCCCAAGAACAAAGGGAAGTGAGGTACGGTGGCCAGCAAAAACTGTATCTCCTCCACATGGTCCTGGATCTCGAGGTGAAGCACGGGCATCTGGTGTGTTACCAGGCCAGACCAAAGGAGCTGTCTGTTGATGGTCTCCACCAGTCTGGGCTCAACTAGGACCTCCAAAGAGATCTGGTGGCACTTCACAAAGCCCAAATCCATACAATTTTTTGAGGCCACTGAGTCTATCATGGCTCCTATGGGGATGAGCTCTGTGGTGGGGAGCCTGAGGTTGGCTTCCCAAAAAGTCACCAAACTGGAGGAAACAGATTCATGTGACTCTCCCAGGTGGTGAACCTGCTATACACCTGGGAGGGCCTGTTTCTCTGCAGCATGGTTCAGCATCCTTTGGTGGGACACTCCCGTGTAAAATGTCCCTGAAGGGTGCAGTATATGCAGAGACCCTCCCTCTTCCTGCATTCCTGTCCTGGAAAACTGACAGGAGGGCTGATAGCAGAGGCAAAGGTTCAAAGCAAGGTCCAAATTGCCAATCCGAGAGGTCAGCCAGTGAAAGGGCAAAGCAGTCTGAAGGTCTAGGATTCCAGAGAAGCAGAATGGCATGGCAGTCCAAAGGTCAAGGGTTCCAGTAGTGCAAGATAAGTCAGCAGTCCGAGGGTCAACGGTTTTGTTAGTCCAAAATAAGTCAGCGGTCCAAGGATCGAGGGTTCAGGTCAAGGAACAAGGAGAGCCAGAGACCAAGGCTTTTGCCAGGAAGCTCAGATAATCTCTGGCACCGAGCTGCAGGAGCTCAGCTGGGGCTCATTACCTCACTGTTTTTCATAAAGCCTCCTTGAGCACCAAAGACCCACACTTTCTGCTCAATGCTGGCTGAAGGTAGGCACCGTCCCTTGATCCTCCTCCATGTCTGAAGGTTCTGCTGCCATGAGGCTTGGCTGTGAAGCATCTTGGGAGGGCACAGGCTCTGCTGGAGGCTCTGCTGGAGCTGGCAAAGCAGAGCTGGGGCTGGGCTGGGGCTCTACTTCTGCAGGCTCAGATCCCAAAGGAGATTCTGGCTCATCCTCTGAGTCCTCTCCAAGGCAGGTCATGACATGATGGTACCTATATTAGATGGGTGATGTGGACTTTAGTACAAACGGAACTAGTTTGGGAGGAAGGATTCAACACCTTGGAAGGTTCTTGTAAAATCTGGAATAAAGTCAAGAGTGGTTTCATTGCTTCCTCTGACACAGATACCATGAGCTGGTCCTGGCTGTGATGAATGTGGCTAGATTCTCCACTGGAATTGCATAGCATATAGAGATATTCTTGGAGTGTGATACACAACTTTTCTATTGAATAGCAGCCTTGTGCATCTTGAACTATCCTTAAATGTATAACAGAATGCACAATAAAATGTGCATGTGCATCCCATGTGCCTTTGTATGTCTCTACATGCACATCCTTATGCACCATGGAGTTCTGGTGGTGCAGTGGTTAATTACCTGTACTGCAGCCATTCAGAGAAACACGGTTGTGAGTTTGATGCCAAGGCTCCAGGATCAACTCAGCCTGACATTCTTCCATGGGTCACTAAAATGAGTACCCAGCTTGTTGGGGGCAATTAGCTTACACATTGCAAACTGCTTAGAGAGTGCTTAAGTGCACTAGTTAGTGGTATAGAAATGTACTTGCTATTGCTATTATTCATCTCAAAGGGTATAGAAATACTTGTACTACTGAATCTGAGCTAATTTAGAAAATGCTTGCATTCCTTTTTAATTGTGTGCCTTAGTTTCAAGCATTTTCCTCTTAGAAAGCTGATGCTGTGAACACTGTATATTAACTGGTTTCAAGTCAATATAATTTATGGCAACCCTATTGATGAGAATCTCCAAGACACTGTGTCCTCAATAATCTTGATGCATATTCAGGGGCGTGGATTCCTTGATTTTGTCTATTCTATATATAAGCCGTATATGGCTTGCGTACAGGTTATTTGAAGGACCATATCTCCTCGTATGAGCCCATTAGGATTTTGCAATAATCTGAAGAGGCCTTCCTCATTGTTCCACCACCTTCTGAGTTCATTTGGTGGGAACAAAGGAAAGGACCTTCGTACTGGCTGCTCCCAGAGTTTGAAATTCCCTCTTCAAAGAGGCCAGGATGGCACCATTTTTGCTGTCTTTTTGATGGCACATTAAAACATTTTTATGCCACCAAAACTTTACAAACAGTTGAGGTTGGGCTCTTAATGCTGTGTGGTGCTGGTTTGGAAGATTTTAAGGGTCTGTATATATTATTTTTATTATTTTAATGTGTTTTAGTATTTTAATTGTTTTAATATGTTCAGTTTTAAGCACTTTCATCACTTTCATGAATGATGTGTTTTAATATCATACTAGTTTAATTCCACTTTAATTATCATATTTGTATGTTTTTCATTGTATTGAGTCATGCCTTCTCAAGATATGGTCAAAATATGACAGTCACAATTTAGACAGTGAATATTGAGTTCACCAGACACATAAACTGTTAAGGGCTTTCCAATAATGAGAACTGGGTTACTTACATGGAAGAAGATTGTAGAAAGCCAGTTTAAACACCTAGCCTGGAGAGCTAACCTGAGCATCTGCAAGAAAGGTTGGTGACAGGGAAAGTTACTTCGTTAGCTTGTAAGGCACTATGGACATTATCACACGTAGGCCAGAAAGCGATAATAAAGTGGAAATGATGCATTCTGAAAATAAACGGAAAATAAACCTTGATTCCGCAAATGGCTTTCACACGTAATTACCTTAATTGCAAATTTACAGTAAATGCACTTAATGTTCACACACAAGTGAGAAATGTACTAGAAATGAGCTTCTTGCACATGCGCAGATAGAGGAATGCTCGCTGGAACCATGGGAAAAGCAGGGAAATGCTCCCAAATGCTCATTTGTCTTAATTTCGCATTTGCATTTCCTCCAAACAACTGAATTTCAAAAGATCTTGGTTAACACCAGTTTCTGTCCACTTTCTGTCCAGTTTCTGTGCGACGTCATGTGAAAACGCGGGGCACAAATCCAGTTGCTGTTTGGGATTTGTGTGGATTAACCAGTAGATTTGCCCCCGTGTGATAACATCCTATCTTAGAATGTATGGATGTTGAATTTAGTTCCTCATTCTATTTGGATTGTGGTCTTTCAGAGTGTGAGACATAATTGCATTTCTTTCAATAAAGTTGGTTTCTTGATTTACCAAGTGTGGTCTTCTCATTTCTAATGGAGTTTCTGGGGAATGGAATTCCCTTTCAATATCTGCATGTGCAACTCTCCTTCTACATCCTTGAACCAACAGACACTTTCTGCATCTGATAACAATATAGAGAAAGAATGCATACATAAGATGACAACAAGACTAGTTTATGAGATGAAGTTGGGAAGATTCAACTTTCAGCAGCCATGAACTCATTGGTTAGCAATGCTTAGCTAATATAGGAATGGCAATATTTATTAGAATAGAATGGTATGGGTATCAATATTTGTTATTGTGTGCCTCTGAGTTATTTTTGACTTATGACAACCCTAAGGTGAACCTATAATAGAATTTTCATAGCAAGTTTCTTCAAAGGGGATTTGCCATTGCCATCCTCTGAGGCTGAAAAAGTATGACTTGCCTGAGGTCACCCAGTGGGTTTTTATGTTTGAGCAGGGAATCAAACCCTGATCTCCAAAAACCATGATCTCCAGAGTTGTAGTCCAATATTTAAACCACTACAATATGCTGGTGTCATTATGAGGGTAAAGTTATTCCCCATTGACAAGGTTGTCAAATCGTGTCTAACCGTGGGGGGTTATCTTTTTGCTGGTAAGCCAAGACCCATTTAACTGTGATCATGTGGCCAGCATGATTGCACAGAACGCTGTTTACCTTCCCACCAAAGTGGTACCTATTTATCTACTTGCATTTGCATGCTTTTGATCTGCTAGGTTGGCAGAAGCTGGGACTAGTGATGGGAGCACACCCCATCACGTGGCACCTGGGCCTCAAACTTCCTATTGTGAGAATGCTTGGAAACTTTAAACTGATTTCTGAATGGCTAGGATTTCTCTTTCATTCATTCATTCATTCATGCTTTTGATTTATGTCATGCCTTTCTCCCAAAAGATAATGCTCAAGGCAGCTAATAATGATAAAATCAAAGAAATACAATTAAAACATGAAAGACATCAAAAACACAACTAAAAACACATCAATAAAAGAACAAAGATCAGAAGGAAAAGAAGCAACCCAGCTTACTGGCCTGAATAAATGGGTCTTGGCTTACCAGCAAAAAGATAATATAGAGGTGTGGGGAAGCTTTATTTTCTTTGGTGGGGGCTTGGGAGTGGACATTGACAAATTGTGACCAGCAGTAGGATAAGAATTATCTTCATGCTAATAGGCAGCATTAGCTTCCAGTGGCATCACAATATATCGAAATCTGATTGGCAACAGAAGTAAAAATAAAAAAAAATCTCATTGGGGTTACTATACTAGAAAAACACTTAAAACCCTATATGAGGCAGGCTGGGCTCTAAGATCAACAGAAGATCAGCCCTTCTCCCAGTCCCACCACCATCGTAAGCATGGTTGGAGGGGATGTGAGAGAGAGCCTTCTTGATGGTTGCCCCTAGAATGATGTAGTAACTCCCTTCCCAGGGAAACCAGAATGCCCCCCTCCTTGTTCTTCTTCCATCAGCAGGCTAAAACCTTTTTATTCAGGAAGGTCTTTGAAACAGAATTTTTTAAAAGAACAGGCTAGGGGGTACAGTACTTTTTAAAATTGTATCATTTTAAAGAGCTATTATCTTTTTAATTGCATTTTATCATTTTAATGTGTGATGTGTGTCAATACCATAATAGTTTGATGCTCACTTTTTCTATGTTTTTAATTGTAATTGTATCTTTCTTTTAAACTGTGAACCACTTTGAGTCTCGGTTTTTCAGGGAAAGCAGGGTGAGGATGAGGATGAGGTTATGTTGTTGTTAACTGCCCTCAAGTTGACTTCAACTCATGGTGACCCTG
>CM034703.1:6427795-6449972 GCA_020142125.1 Phrynosoma platyrhinos | reverse complement strand
CCAGGAGTTCTCAAAGATTATTGCCAATGGTTCTGATATTACATTTGTTTGTTTGTTTGTTTTATCAAAGGCCATTCTTCAAGAAATGGTGAGTCAGTGTGTATTCCCTCTGCCCTTATTCCTTATCTCACCCTTAATTATTTCATAGGAGTAATGGATGGAGCACATGTGAAGCTCACATTCTTTATAATGCCTTCACAAGTTTGTTCTGCATGTATGTATGTATTTGTTGGGAGAGGGTGGCTAAGGATAGGAAAACAAAGCTCTAAGGAGCTCCATGAAATTTCCTGCCTTGCCACTGACCCACACTCAACTTAATCAAGGCAAATCATTTTCTAGACATATAAGAAAAAGGGTTTTTTTTTTTTTTTGGTAAAGCAGTAAGGCCATTTAAATTAGTTTATGGTAACATCATTAGCAGGAAAAATGCTAGTCCTGCCACGTAAACATCCTTCCCAGCAGTCAAACTGGGGATCTGTTTTTGTTGTGACCTCGATTTTGTCTCCAAGTCAGATCCCCCAGCTGCTGCCCTTCAAATGGATATATTGCTTTCATGGTTGTAGGATTGGTATGGGAGTTGCCCATCGAAGCTGAGTAACTGGGAAGTTCAGGGTAAAGTCTGTTCAGGGCACGTAACTCTTCTGGTATAAAATTTTCAGATGTTCTACATGACTGTTGCCTTGAGGAATAGTCATTAACCTTTCTTGGTTCTCTTTGTACAGGTGTCCACACATAGTTCCTTCCCTCATAACATTTGTACTGGAGTGTAAAAGGTTCAAGGATGTCATAAAGGTCCTGTGCCTGAAGAGGAGGAGGTACATCACCAAACAGAATGGCACTGGCACGAATATCCCAACCATAGAACTTGCTATTTGTTTCCTTTCTTTCAATTAAGCAACTCCCTTCTAAAGAGACCCCTGCAAACAGCCCTCGAGATTTGCAGTAAGTATAAACAGCAGCAGAGCTTCTTAAGGCTACATCACCTTCTAGATTTCTCCCCAAAGTTCCAATTGCCACTGTAAAGTTTCCTCCAAGAGTAAGATTTCCACCTTTTGCAAAAGCTTCAACTGCTCTTTCATGATTCAGTATTATTACAAGGTCTGACACCTCGATTTCAATTTCAAATCCACCATCCAGGCCAGCTATTCCTATCACAGATGGAGCCGACCAGCTTCCCACTGCCTCCTCAAGCAGTTACCAAAAATCCAGCCTTTATGACAGACAAGATCGCAAGGCCTTTCGCTTTGGCAATTACATGGGCAGGTATGATCTTGTCAGGACCATTTCTGGATGTTATTTCTGTGAACTCTCTTAAAATCTTAGCTGCTTTTTCAGCTTCTGACTTCAGGTTGGAAGGTATAGGATTATTCACCCTTCCAAGGTGTTGACTTCCAGTTTGCATCCTGTTTGGAACAACAACAACAAAAGTCATCCTGAACCTAAAAAGGGACATTGTATATTTGTTTCAAAAATCTGGGTTCCTCCCATTCCCCATTTGTATGGCCTGTGCTTTCCCCAATTCTGCAAAGCTTGGCAAATTTTGTCAAATGTTAAGTTGCAACCATTTATTTCTTAGGACGAATTCTGTTGGATCACCCCACAACTGTTTTTGACTCCACTGATTTTTGGTGTTACTTTTGCCTAATTTAAGTCCCTGAAGCCAAAATGCTTGTATGTTAGATAATAGTAAATTATGAGAATAGGCATGTTCTAATTCCAGTCCTGCAGCCATCCTAATTATAAACAGAGATAAACTTGAATGCTTGAAAGAAAATGAAAGTATCCAAGTTGCTTATAACTAACTCAGCTGTGTAGGGTTACTGGCTAATACAATCAGGATGAAAGGCAGTCAAGACCCAACTATACCTGCTGTGATGTCATACCTAAGATCTTTGTTTTGGTTGTATGATAGTGCTATTTACATTAATGAGGTACAGTGGAACTCTTTTAGCTGATTGGTTGATTGGAGGTTGGGGAGAGTATGAAACTGAGGCCTTTGGGATATTGTCATGGCCAGCCATGCTGAGGACTCAGAGGACGAGGAGTCTGAGCCAGGCTCTAGCTTTGTTCAGCTGGCTGAGTCAGAACCTAGCTCTTCCATGCCAACTGCAGCAGAGCCCATGACTCAGCAGCCTAGCCTCCCCCTAGCAGAGGCGCCAAGCCTGGGAGACATAGAGGAGCAGGATGAAGAGGTACCTACCTTCAGCCGGAGAAGGACAGAAAGTGTGTGCCTCCAGCGATCCCGGAGATTATATGAGAAACTGCTGTGATTAGGAGCTGGGCCAATATAAACAGCTGTGAGACACCGAGCTTCTTTGTCAGAGTCTAGCTGCGTTCCCTGGTGAAAGCATCTGGCTCTGACTCCCTTGTTGCCTGAAACCTTGCCTCCTAGACCTCGGATTGACTTGGAACTCTTGATCTTGGACTGGACTCACTGATCTACTCTCTGGACTCCTGGACAATTGGTTTGCTCCCTGGTTTTGCTTAGTTGAACATTGGACTGTTACTGTACTTTTGGAATTGCCTTTGCAAAGCCTTGCATTTGAGTGCATCATTCTTATCAGCTACTCCATTGGCTGCTTTCATGCACAGGCATATAATACATTTGGAGTTTTTTGGAGGAAATATGCATATAATAAAATCTTTGATGCAGCCAGAATGTTGCTTGCTATGTACTTTACCGACCACATATCAGTGGTAATGAAACAGCCATATAGGCTTGCATTTTGTTTCCAAGCTTGATTTAACACATTGGTTTTGACCTATAAAGACCTAAATGACTTGAGGTCAGGGCTTTGTTGTTATTGTTGTTGTTAACTGCCTTCTTTTCAATCTTGACCCATGGCAACCCTGTGGATGAAACCTCTCCAAGACTCCCTGCCCTCTATTGCTCTGCCCAACTCCTGCAAACTCATACTCCTGATCTCTTTAATAAAGTCTATCCATCCAGAAAGTCAGGGATATCTTCTGTCAAATGAGTCTGCCCAGAATTTGAGGCATCCAATGGAAAATGTGTTGAATTAACTACCATCCCAAGAGACTAAAGTTGGTGACTATGTAAGACTGTATAGCAGCACCAACTTGAATATGGAACTCCTTCTCAAGGAATGTCAAGCCACCTCCATATTTGAAGAGCTACTGGTGTCTAATCAAAATGGTAGTACTTTTTATATCCTTTGCTTTTTCAAGCCAATTTTCAGAGTTGCCCTTTTTACATTGGTTTAGAGCTTTTTAAATAGCATGTTTTAATCTATTCCAGCTGTACATTGAAATGCATTGTAAATTGACTTGGGAGCTCCAGTGGGCAGAGAAACCATTTATAAATTCTCCAAATAAATAAATAATGGCTTGAGATCATAAATTGTGGTTGCACAGTCTACATCTACATTCATATAGTTATGTTATGGTTGTGCACACACCCCTTCTGCAGAATACAGTGGGTCCTTTGTATCCTCTCGGATTTGGATCTAGGACCTCCCTTGGATACCAAAATCCATGGATGCTCAAGTACCATTATATACAATGATGAAGTAAAATGATGTCCCTTATACAAAATGGCAAAATCAAGGTTTGTCTGGATTATATATATATATATATATATATATATATATATATATATATATATTCAAGCAATGGCCTGTTTAATCCAAGGATGCAGAATCCATGGATATGGAGGGTCAACTGTACTAACATTATGCAACCTATTGTGTATGTGCTGAAGTGTGTACTTATTTTCCTTTTGTGCAATGGTGAAGGTACAGCCCCACTGAATCATACTGAAAGCACAGATGGAGATCAGTGAACCATCAAAGAAGGAACATTTGTATATGAAATGGGTACAATTGTGGAACTCTGCTTATGCAACCATAAACTAAATATATCCATTGTGTAACAGGCAAGAAATCAAACCAGCATGTGTAAGGGAAAATACTTAAGTGTATGACATCAATAAGATTCCGGCTCTAGTGTTGTACTGTGTGGCACTGTGTTGGTTTAGTCAACCTCTGCCTTTTCTCCAAAGTTAGGACTTAAATGCTAAAGTTCTGGAAGCTTTTAGAGAAGAAGAAGGCCAGTGGGAGATGACAGAGAGCTATAGGATGAAGGACTGAGTGGAGAAATCAGAAATTTCCCTTTCTCATAGCCACCTAAGAGAACCATCCTCTAAATTTGGACAGGGTCCCTGTTCCATTATTGTAGAGAGCAGAGGAGGATATAGTGAGTGAAAGAGTGGCTTCTCTGAATGAGTTCATGGTAAAGGTGTTGAATGGCTATCATCAATCACAGTTATCCCAGTGGTTCTGAAACTGTATGGCGGGATCCCCGGGAAGGCAAGAGTTGTTGAAGGGAGGGAGAGGGGAATGAAACTTGAAGGCTCTGAGCTCTCCTCCTCTGCTTCCCAATTTTTTTTCCTCTTGAAAGGCAAGGAGGATGCTTGGAGCCTTTGTCTAAAAAAGAAAAGAAAAGAAAAGAAGAAGAGCTATTATAAAATATTAAAATATGAATATACAAAAATGTGTGAATGAAAATACACACACTAATCAAATGAACTATTTTTATTCATATATTATGTCGAGCTGGGGTGTGTGTGATATCCAAGTGTAGATGGAAAGCGGGTCACAAAGATAAAAAGTTTGAGAACCAGTGGATTATCTTTTTTGCTATTCTGTTGTTTACTAGCTGCCAGTATTAGTATGTCATTGTGAAACTTGTTGCTTTCCATCGCAATACCATTGCTGTTTTGCTACAGTTGAAACATTCAAATGGGCTGCATAATTTCACATTCAGCAAACTTGCTACTTGGAAAGGCTGTTTCAATTCCTTTTTGTTAATCAGTCTTTGATTAATGCATCTATCCATTTTGCTAAAATCTTAATAAGGATTTCTCTGACTCGAAAGCTACAAACAAATAGTGCTTTTAAAATCCCCCACCATTCCCACCCAAGCTATGTGCATTTCATGTCTTTACTAATGTGTGGTTGCAAGGAGCCCTTCTTCCCAACCTCAGCAAAAGGATCTCCCACCCCACCCCTCAAAAAAATCTGAAGATAATTGGAATTACGCCTCATGTCCTGAGCTGATGTCTGCTCCAAATGCATAAAGAGGAGAGATAATGAAAGCAGGGGGCAATTATTCTAATTAGCCACCAAGGTCAGAACAAGAAGGAATGGGATGAAGAAGCAGCAAAGGGGAAATTTAAGTTAATGATTAAGACAAACTTTATAACTATTAGGACAGTTAGAGGTGCTGAACAGGCTGCCAAGGGAGGTCATAGAACCACTTCTGATTCTTGGCTTTCAAGGACAGAGCCTTCATCAGTCTTGGGGTAATGGATGAAAGAAAATGAGTTCAGCCCCACTGCAAAACAAGAACACAGACTGGGCTACCAAATCCAGCTCCTCTCTCAGTTTAAAGATGAAAAGTATATTCATAATTATTCATTCCCAGGCAATTGGGAAACCTCACTAGGCTGATAAGAGACCAACCACAATTTTGTCATTCCCCCTCCCTCCCTAGTATTTGAAATTTTTAAAGATTTGAGAAGGAATTATTCTGGAGAGAAAAATATTGTGGGTTTTGTGCAAAAAAACAACAACAGCTTTTTACACACACAAAATGGGTTTATTTTATTGGTGCATATCCTAACTTTTCTCCAATAATGAGACTTAAGGCAGCTTACAATTACTAAAAATAATACAGATAAACACTATACAAAACTATAAATATTATAATTATTCAAAAATGAAGCTATTTATGAACTTTAGACCATTAAAATTCATTAAAAGACTACATACAGACCAACAAAACAGCACAGAATGCCATTAAAAACCTATCGCAGTCAACTTCCAAAAGCCTAGTGGGATAAATATTTCTTTTTGCCAGAAGGAGAGAAAAGAGGAAGAAGTTCTAGGCTTCCTAAGGAATGAGTTCCAACATATGGGAACAGTCACTAGCTTCATCAACATTGTAATCCAGGTTGACACCACTTTAACTGTCATGGCTCAATGCTATGGAATTCTGGGAATTGTAGTTTATTGTGGCACCAGAATTCTCTGATAAAGAAGGTTAAACATCTCATTTTGTACAGAAGTCCCAAACTGTTAGCAGTCTTTGAAAACTAAGTAGTATGTGAAGACTTCTCATGCAGCGGGAAGAAAACTACTCATTGGTATAGTCTGCACTGGCCAAATGAAGAGGCTTCTAACCACTTTGAAGATGGTATGTTTAGATGATACATGGAGTGAAACAGGGTGAAAAGCGAAATGAAAAAGCACCCGGCACTAAAAACTGGAGCAAAAAAAAAAAAAAAAATCTGGGATACTCCAACTCAAGGTGCAAAATGTGCACTATTGCACTGGCATAGAAACAGCCTGGTGCAAGTGTGGGACTGTGGCAAGGCAAAAATGTGAAAGTCTGTCAAATAGGACAATAATGCAATGGATGTAATTAAAGCATAAACAGGCCAGACAATTCCACAGGAGAGCATGGGGTGAAGGGGGAGGGTGAAGGGGTATGGGCTTCCTCCAAGATTGTGCTTTGTCAATGTATCACTTGGCACACTAATGCACTGTACATTGTAGGTGTGTGGCCAGTCATACTGGCAAACATCCATTGGAATGGCATGTAAGCAAGATAAGGTGGGTTATTGGAGGTTGCCGCAGTGTGTTTGTGCAGTGGTGTGCATGCATGGTAGAGAGGTGACAAAAATAATAATAATCATACAGCACAGCTTGACACCATATACTGTGACAGCCTGTGGGTGTTTGGCCCACTTTGGGAGCAGGCCATGCAGTCATCAGGGTTTTGACCCGCTTTCCGAAAACCCAGGATTGAGCCACTTTTTCCTGCCCTTCTGCTCCAGCCCTTTCTTTCCTTTGAAAATAAAATTAGGAAGGAATGACACCCCTATAAAATATATATATTTCTAAATTTATAGACAATTAAATCAACTTCATAATTTTGTTGGGGTTATTTATTACAAAATTAAGCGGAGACAAAGGGCCTTTATAGACTGTCAGAAATGATGCAGCTCGAGTCCACTTTAACTGCCCTGGGTCACTGCTAGGTGAATCATGGGAACTGTAATTTTTTTCTGAGACATTGAGCCTTTTCTGTCAGAGAGCTCTGGTGCCACAATAAACTATAGTTCCCATGATTCCCTAGCACTGAGCCAGGGCAGTTAAAGTGGACTCAAGCTGCATTATTTCTGGCAGTCCATAAAAGCTTTGAAATGGACATTTGATTTTAATATAAAATGAACAAATGGTATTAGTTAAGTTTAGATAACTAAGGGGCTCTGCAGATAGCCCCTAAGGGGTGGCTCTATGCCTGGGAGTGCTGGATCGAGGTCATGGCAAAAAGCCACCCTTGCCATTATGGTGGCGGCTTTTCTTCTCTCCTTTGTCTCAACATGTCTAAATGCTGTGCCAAGGAAGCACCCTGATTCTGCCTGTCATCTATGTGGACAATGTAGAGGTGGAGTCGGGGAGGCTGGTATGCAATCGCCATGCCCCAACTCCAGCCCCAGGCCAGCCTTTGTGGCTGGTCTGTACAGGGCCTAAGCTTACTAGGATCCTAGGAATAATTCCCAAAGCAGTTTTCAGAGGAAGTGAAACACATTTTCCAATTATTATTTTAATATATTCAATTTTGTGTGCCTTCACATTGTTTCTGACTTATGGTGAACCTAAGAGTTTTCTTGGAGTTATTTTTCCCTGGGGTGGTGGTGGTGTTGTTACCTTTCCTTTACTTTGATTTTACATAGAAACTAACCAGTGTATGTGCTATATGTACAATCTTTCTATGCCTTCAAGTCATTTCACTTCTGACAACCCTAAGGCAAACTTATCATGAGTTTTTCTTGGCAAGATTTGTTCAGAGGGGGATTGCCATTACCTTCATCTCAGGCTGACAGCATGTGACTTACCCAATGTCACTCAGTGGCTTTCATGGCTGAGTGAGGATTTAAAACCTGATCTACAGAATCATTATCCAACATTCAAATCATTGCACCATGCTGGCTCTCATTTTAATAAATGGGTGTGCATTTATTAAGGACTGGAACAGACCGGTCAGTAAAGCTGGCTTCTAGGCAGCTTGGGGGCATGGCATTTCAATGCTGCAAGATGTTCCAGGTCTGTGACATTTACATGCCACTTGCTGCCAGAGTGGCTAGAAGCTGCCCTGGGTTGTGGCCGGGCTGCCTAAGGAGGCTTTTTACCAGATGGGCTTAACAATCACATTCATATCCACATTAATATAGTTATGTTATGATTGTTCACATACCCTTTCTGCAGAATACAGTGGGTCCTTGGTATAGGGTGGATTGGGGCCATGGCATTTGTCTGCCATAGTGCTGGGCCAGCCCCAATCCGCCCTTTCTGGGCAGTCTGTTTCACCCCTAAGATATATTTCTTGGTGGAAAAAGTTTTGTCAGACCCAAATGATGATGTGCATTTTTCTGTTAATTGCCAAGTTGGCTTTGACTTATGGTGTCTCTATGAACGAGAGACCTGGAAGACGCTTTCACTGATGTCCTTCATCAGTTACTTAGGACTTTCAACATGAGACCCGTTCTTGCAGTAGTCATGCTACTAAAATAAAATGGGAACATACCATGCTCAAGGCAGCTATCATCCCATCTCTCTCATTCATGCAACCAAGGCTGATGCCCCCATTGTGTTCTTTTCCTGATTCTCTCTTAACACTGTCTCCCTACTTTATACCCTACCCAGCAGGCTTTTAAGACTGTTTTTAAATTCCCCATTTTTTCATGCAATTCCAGAACTCTGCTACAACAATTGAAATCAAAAGAAAGAACAAAAGGAGAAGGAGGAATTAAGCATAATAAAGGTAACCCAGAATAGAAAGGAGGAGGGAGGGAGAGAGGGATGGACACTGACTCCGTGTAACTCACAATCATGCAGCTGTCTTGGAAGCGATATTTCTCTCCTGGGGACTTGCATGCTTTCCAGGACATTGATGGAGTTTCCCTCATGAATGAAAAGAGATAGTACAGGTATGGGTTAGAGGCATCATTTTGCAATGACTATGGCCAAAGCAGTTTCATTCTTGCTGTAATTGTGGCACAAAAACCATTTATAATAATGTCCTCAATTATGGACGCGTAACTAACATCACCTTTAAGCCCAGTTTAACAGTCAACAGCCACACTGAGCAAATGAACAAGGAGACAAAAAGAGTTTCACATGCTCATAGATTACATTCTGAAGGTTTAAAAGGACACTTAGATAACTGGACACTGGACATCCAATCTAGTTGGGATTAACCAACATGATTCCAGTAAAGATTTAACTCAATATTTTAACCAGGAATAATGAACTTGGTTAGAAGACCACCAATGCCTACCAGGTGCTGTAGGCTATATTTCAAAGGAAAGAATGGGCAAAACCATCTCTGAGGACCAGCTCCTACCTGAAGAAAACCTCATTAAATTCAGAAGAAACCCTCATTAAATTCATAGGGTCACAAGATGTTGACAGGTGACTTGAAGGCACAGCCAATACATATAATGAGAACTTATCAGCTCACTTAAACATATATATAGTCACTCAAAGAAAGAGTGGAAGACAGCACCCTGTACTTGAATCTAAGAGTTAGGAAATAAGATTATATTTCACACTAGATGTATGACTATCATTCCTCAATTTAAAAGAAGCTGAAGTAATATGTATTTCAGTATTGCTTCAGGCTTAGCTTCATGAAGATTAGAAACCTGGATGATTTATTTGCTTTCTAAGGAGAAGATAAAATTATTCATTAAATTAAAAGGTGTATATCAATATCCTATGTCAGTTACTTAGATACAAATATATAACCAAGGGGGGAAGCAGACGGGAGCTTCCCGTGCACCACGGGATGGTGCGCCGCTGGACCGCGGCAGCCACACCGCGACGCACTGTCGGCGACTCTAAAAGTAGCACCAAATTGGCGCTCCTTTTAGATTTCAGGGAAAGTGTGCCCTAAAAGCGGCGGGTGCACTTTCCCTGACTCAAACGCCGCAGTGCGTCCGGTCGCTGCGGCGTGAGGTCATCCCCGGAGCGCCGGCCGTGCGAAGGGCCAGCGACTCTGAGGGCGACCTTGGGAAGAGGAAGGGGTGCCGCTCGTGCGGCTGCCCCTCCTCTTCCAGGCCCGGAAGACAGCTCTATTAGCCGTCTGCCGAGGCCCCAAGTCACATCTCATGGCCTAACTCCCCCAAGACCACCTTAACATCCAGCAGCTGCACCAGGCAAAGGAGGTCTGTAAATCCGTCAACTGGGGTACAAGGAGGAGATTGTTTACAGCTCCTTCCCACTGGCAGGTGAAGTTGCAATGTGGAATTAAAACAGGGGTCCTCCTTCTGATTCTTAAAGCCTTTGTCCTTTGCAGGACAGGGCTGAAGATGTGGTCCTCTTTGCACCCCAATTAGAAAATGAACAGAGCTCCTTTTCTTCATTTAGCTGTTGGCTTTAAGGTGGAAGAGGGGAGCATTTTTACTGTTATTGTCCCCCTACCATGATATTTCAAGCCCAGGAAGTGACCAGAAAATAACACATTTCCTGCATCTTAAGAAGCCTCTCCTTGGCCTGAGGTTGCTTAAATGGGCAACAATATGGTAGAAATGCTCCTGAATCAATAACTGCAATACAAAATGCCAACCATTATTCATATGTGTAGAGTCATCATTTAAACACACCTTCATGAAGACTAAAATCCTAGTTAGTTTGCTGTCAAGCTGAAATGCAAATCTCCATCACAATTAAACATCCAGAGTAGGCAAGAGGGATGTCCTAATGAAGCATGCAGAGTACTGATGGAATTGGAGGGGCGGGAGGAGAATATCAAAAATATTTCTACAGAAATAATGAGAAGATTTTCCTTCCACAGTTTTTTGTTTATTGTCTCCAGTATGGATGAAACTGACAGGATTTAACAAACATGCACCAAGTTTCCAGCTGGTCTGAACTTATATACCACCATTGACTCTGGCACAGCTACATTGATTTATGCCAGTTGAGGATCTGTCTCTATGGGTTTATTGAGTGCACACTGTTGCTTTAATTACAATACTTCCTATTAGAGGAAATTGCCTACCTAGCATCCTTAATAGAAAGTCAAATTCATTTCTCTGTTTGAGGAAACTGAAAGAAAGGCACACAAAAACTCAACAAAGCACCCATGTTGCACAACAAAGTGCTACTTTGGACCATCATTATATTTGATGCTGGGGGAAATTACCCAAAAATCTAAAGACTAGGACCAATGGAAGTTTGCTTTGTAGCATGTGGCTTGATTCACTTGCTTGAAACTCCTGGGCTGTTCTCCTGGATTCACCTTTCTCTAATGCATTTTGCTGCTGTTCCTGAACAGCTATGCAAGATAGTATGACAAAGAAAGAGGTGAATATTTGGTTCCAGCTTGCTGAGTTGAATTCATCTTGAAATCCTTAGACTCTAGTACAATGGTGGGCAAATTATGGGCAAGATGCAGACCCCATTTTTGTAGGCCTGCACCCCCACCGGTTCCCCAAATCTGAAGATCCTGAGCAAATTGCATGTTGTTGTTTTTAAAAATCTGTATGTAGAGAGCTATTGTAGACTTTAAGACTAACTGAAAGAAAGAAGTTGGCAGCATGGGCTTTCATAGGACGTTATCACACGCAGGCCACAAAGCAAAAAGAAAGTGAAAAAGAATCAATCCAGAAATAAACCAAAATAAACCCTAAATTACGGAAATGGCTATCAGACACAAGTAGCATCATTTCGCAATTAAGAAAAGCTCTCCTGGAAACCCTATTTGCCGTTCACACACAAGTGAGAAAATCCCGTACATGTACTAGAAATGCTCTTCTTGCACATGTGCAATACAGCCGCGGCTGTCACTTGCCACAGCTGTCACCCCTTCCCAAGTCGTCCTCGGTGCAGCTGGCCCTCCGCACAGCCGGCGCTCTGAGGAGGACCTCCCACTGCAGCGTTCTCTGAGGAGGTCTTCCTTGGAGCGCTGGCCCCGCGTAGGGTCGGCGCTCCGAGGAGGTCCCCCTTGGAGAGCTGATGCTCCGAGGAGGTCCTCCAAGGAGAGACAGTTCTCTGAGGAGGTCCTCCTTGGAGCGACGGCCCCGTGTAGGGTTGGCGCTCCGAGGAGGTCCTCCTTGGACCACCGGCCCCTCGTTGGATCGGCGCTCCAAGGAGGTCCCCCTCAGAGAGCCGGCGCTCCGAGGAGGTCCTCCTTGGAGATCCAGCTCTCTGAGGAGGTCCTCCTTGGAGTGCAGGCCCCACGCAGGGTCGGCGCTCCGAGGAGGTCCTCCTTGGAGTGCAGGGTCGGCTCTCCGAGGAGTTCCCCCTTGGACAGTCGGCGCTCCAAGGAGGTCCTCCTTGGAGTGCATGCCCCACCCCATCTAGGGTAATGACAGGGAAATGTGCCACAATATGTATTTGGTGATCAGACTTACGGTAAATGTGAAATGATTCCCGTCGCGCAATTGCAATTCCTCAAGGAACTGAAATTCAAAAGATCTCAGTTCTTCCCACTTTCTGTCGGGGTTCTGTGCGACGTCGTGTGGAAACACGGGAAAATAATACGTATTATGTCGGGATTTTTTTTTTGGATTCTGTTTGGATTGGGCCCCGTGTGATAACGTCCATAGAGTAAAGTCTACTTCCTCATATGTATTTGGACTGAGGAAGTAGACTTTATTCTATGAAAGCCCATGCTGTCAATTTCTTTCTTTAGTCTTAAAGGTGCTACAAGATCTCTGTACATACTATTCTACAGACCTAGGGCTCATTCTTACTATGATTTAAAGCAATTTTCTAATTGGATATGTGCCTTGTTTACACTGGAATTGGTTTCCGAACTGACTGTGCTCAGATTCAATTGCAGTGAAGTGAGACAAATGCAAATAAATTGCTTTTTCCTAAGATGGATCATTTGTCGATTCTTTTGAAAAGAAGCGATTTGCAAGTGTGTTCAACAAGTGTGAAAGATGTTCGGATCTGAATCACATCTAACTTGAGGGGAGGGACTATGGCAGTAGGGGTTGGCAGAGGGGTGTAACCCATCCCACCTCTGTTTTTTTGTTTGTTTGTTTATTTGTTTGGAAATCCACCATTTTCTCCCCTCTCAGCACTGCTAATGAGAGTGATGTCTTTTTTCTCCTATGGTGGCCTTGGTTTTTTTTTTTTCCAATTTTAAAAACTGCTAAGTGGTCCCTGTGAATCTGGTCATGACCAGTTAGTTTAACATCTGTCCACTGTGTGTACAGAATACTTTCAAGAGGTAAGACTAATTTTGGGTTGCTTTCCTTGGGGGTGGGGAGGAAATCTAGTGTAATATTTTTTTAAATATTTTGTGACAGATCATATGATCAATCATGGTTCTGGAGGATCACTACAGCAGGTAATGGGTCTCCTAACAGAGATTCCTCACTCTTCTGGTGTGCATTTAACCATGGGTGCCAGCCAAAGGTATTTGGATGGTGGGTGTGACCTATGGGCTCATGGTATGTCTATTTTTATTACCAAAAAACAAAACAAAACAAAACAAAACAAAACAAAACAAAACAAAACAAAACATGACAGTATATCTCCTCCATTATGTTTGCATGCATTTACTTTCACAAGCCATTGCTTCCATGCTGGGAATTTCCTGGCACAGCTGCTCTGGTCCCCATTTAGTGAACATGGTCAGATCCTTAGGTTGGGAGGGCATGATTGATGGCTCCATAGGTGCCATTTGGTAATCCCTGACATGAGTCATACAAGAAGGAAGGGTGTACCCAGCTGGTGTCTTCTTAACAGTCAGGTATCTTGATACAATGTAAAACTTTCCAAGCCTTGGTGCCATGGAGTAACAGAATTTTTGGGAATATTTTCATTGGTCAGAAAGTAGTAGTATGGTGGCTGCAGGGAATCAATAGAACACTTAAGTGCTTCTTTTTCACCAAAAGAGGCTACAAAAGTTTAGCTGGCTAATTGTGTAAAGAAAACATGTTGAGCTATGCACTACAAAGGGTTGCTTATCGTTCAGGTTTGTTGATGCATTATGGAAAAGACACGGCAGATGGATGGGAAATTTATGGAATTTTTCCATTGGTCAGGTGGCAGAAGTACGGTGGCCACGGGGAGTCAATAGATAACATGTATGATTCTTTCCGCGCACCCCCCCCCAAAGAGGGCACAGAAGTGGAGCCAGAATATATATATTGAGATAATCAAACTCATTGGTTGCATAACCTGCAAATTTGTTGATACATTGCAAACATTTTGAAGGCTTGGCACTATGTATAGACTGAGAATTTTTGAAATATTTTAATTGGCTAGGAAATAGGAATATGCAAAGTAATGCAAAGCAACTCCACTTTCTTCACTGTGGCTGCACTGTCTGTCAATGTTGGTTTTCCAGGTCTTGGCTCATCTGTGAGGGACATGTGACCAGTGTGGAAATTCCTTTTCCACTTCAGAATAATGTCATAAAATGGTCAATCATTTCCATAAACTCCCATAATCTCATCATGAATTTGCCAGGCACTATTACCTTTCAAATGCAGGAACTTTATCATGCTGTGAGCCTCAATCTTCCCCAACTTACACTTCAGTCACTTCTGGCACAACCTGTAACAAAAATAACAGACAGAAAGAGCTGATTTTCTCAACATCATCCATTTAAGAATCAATGATGACACTGACAAAATTTGATCAATATACCATAAAACCTCTGGGTGAAAATTATTACTTCACGATACCTCCTCATAATTCTAACAGATGGAAGAGAAGGCTGAGGAGGTGGTCACTGGTTGACATCTGGTCCTCAGCTGGAACTCCTCATCCTCAGTTCTTAATAATGCTAAATAGGTTAGAAATCAATAATATGGACCTTTTAAAACATTTATTTAACATTTGCGTCTGATCTCTTTTTTTTGTACTTGATCATCAAAGGTATTTTTGTGATATAGTTTGATGATGGGACTAGGAAACCACAACAAGAAATAAGGTTTCCTTGGCTGAGATTTCACTTTAGTTCTGAACTAATTTCAAATTAATGTCTATCAGCTTTAATACTGTAACCATAATAATTAGTTCATAGCTGAAAACCCGCCACAGGTGCTCTTGAAATCATTTGTAGGTTGGAGATGTAGGAGAATTTAGCTGCAGTGCTAATCCTGGGTCTGGGCAGTCTGTAGAGTAAGGACAGTCAAAGGTGTTGCTCTCCTTGTCACACCTTGCTGACAATATATAATTTAATGATTAATTTGAAATATATCTGTACCTTGACTATAAACTGAACTCTTAACAATCAATTTAAAATACAATTAATCAGATGATCTGGAATCAGCAAAGAATCCTTCAGGAGGCAGTAGATGAGTGTGGGAAATATATATTTTTGGAGGGATACAATACTAGAATCCTGTCAATGCACTACACCAATGTTACTACACCAGGGTAATTCACTGTCTCTATGGAAATGGATCCACCCTGTATGCAGCTGATTTAAATTGAGGGAAATTATTGCTGCTCTAACTCTTGTTTGAGCCAAAATATTTTTTTTAAATCTTCTTCTTATGGCTGTGTGCCTTTAAGGCTTTTGCCTTCCTCTGAAGCTGAGAGAGTTGTCTAAGGTCACCCAGCGGGTTCCCATAGCTGAGCAGTGATTTGAAGCCTGGTCTTCTTTTCTCTGTCCCACCACTTTCACAGGCACATTGTTTGCAGACATCCTCCATTTTTCTTGTATATTTTAGCCATGTGGAGTTCCCTATGACCCCAGCCTGACCCTTGGGAGATGGCAGCCATAATCCCCTAAATGTAAGGTCAGGTAGGCAATGCTAAAGTTGCTCAAGACCACTAAAGATTTCCTGGACAGGCAGGTTTGGGAGTTGCCCTTGGGAATATCCCATTATACTGGAAAAGATGCACAATGGTGTTTGTTTGTCTTAGCTTCACACTTAATGGGACAGTGATCAGATTTGATTGCACCCCTTTCTCTAGCTTCCTTCCTTTTGAAACCAAATGCATTGTTTAGACTATGCCCAGACTTAGGTACACAATAGTAAACCCATCAAACCTTTGTCTTCTTATTGTTTGACTCATGGCCAGAAGGCAGAAATTCCCTTTAAGAACCCCTGGATTTTGGCAGACCATGTGCTACCTTAGAAGTGCATGCTGAATCTCTGTGCTCTGAGATAGTTCCCACGACCCCCCCTGCCGGTCGTGCCCCTTCCACTGAACTCATCCTCATTCACTGCCAGAAGCCCGGAGGAGTCTCTCGGCCATAAGTATATCCCTCTCTATCCTGGTTTCTCTCTTTGCCTCCCCTGCTCCTGCTCCTTCCCGCTCATTCTTCTAGTGTGTGTGTGTGTGTGTGTGTGTGTGTGCCGTATTTGGGTGTTTGCTTATTGTGTTAATAACTATTTCAGACTTTAATTGGAGTTTGGTCCGTTTCAGTGTCATTCCTTACCAGAATTCTTATATCTCTGATATACATTTGGACAAGATCTCCGAAGTGAAGTTGGGCGCTTCACTAGCATATTTGAGCTAATCATAAATTCCCCAAAATTAGGCTTGATTTCCCAACAACATCTGGTGGAGACATGACCTTCTCAGTGGATGTCCCAAGGCTCTGGAACACCCTTCTTAGAGAGGTTAGACAGGTGGCCCTAATCTCTTTCCCTGTAGGAAGATGAAGACCTTTCTGTTTCAATAAAACTTGGAACATTAAATCTACAAGGCTTTCCCTACTTTTAAAATGTTCTGTAATTTCTATATACTCTTTTCTTTATTCCTTTGTATTTTTATAAGTTTATGTTTTAAACTGGTCTTAATTTTTTGATAGTTTAATCAAACTATCAATCAAGTTAATTAATCGATCAAGTTCTAGCCAGATTTACATTTTGTGAATTTTAAAGTATTTTTTCACACTGTTATAAGGTGCCTTGAGTCCCAAATTGGGGAAAAAGTGGGATATAAATATATAAATAGTAACCAACAACAACACAACAACAACTAAACTTTGGATCAGTGTGCATTCACCAACCCACTTCTGTGGAATCCTCCACCCTGTGTGAGACAGGGAGAAAGTAATGCACTGAGTCTTTTATGGGCTCCTACCCAAGGTTTTCTCCCACCCTTTCTGTGTCTTTCTGTAGCACAAACCACTTCCCTCAATTAGTCCCCTGAACCTCATTTTCTATTATTTTAACTACTGCACTCAGCACTATCCATGCTTCATCGATAAATCTCTCCTACACATTTATCTCCCTGCATATCCTCAGTTTCTGCCTCAGATGATGTCAACTCTGTCAGCTCTCTGTTTCTTCTGCTGGGATATCCTATCATATATTTTGGTAGAATATATGTTTGGAATTTATATATATTCAAAAATATTTTTTCCAAGTTGTAGATGCATTAATCTGTGGATACAGAGGGCCAACTGTACGACTGTCTGGAATCCTATTAACTAGTCCCAACTAGAGTAGACCCACTGAATCCATTGCTGAATGGTGAGTCAACACATAAGTAAATCTCACTAACTCAATGGGTCTACACTTGATGAGACCTGCAATGGGGTTCAGGCTTGTATCTCTTTTTCACTGTCCATTTCCCCAAAGGTCCAGATCCTCCAGATGTCTGCACCCCAAGGATTTGTCCTTTGCATTCCCAGCCATGCTAGGCATCTTTTTTGATGATGGAACAAGCTTATTTTCTGGTGCTCCAGAGACTAGGACATGGGGCAATGGATTCAAACTACATGAAGAAATTCCACTTACACATTAGGAAGTTCCTGACAGAAAGAGCTATTTGACAGTGGAATAGACTGCCTTGGAGGGTGGTGGAATCTCCTTCTTTGTAGGTTTATTAATAGAAGCTGGATGGCCATCTGATTGTGTCTTACTGCATGGCAGCAAGTGGGAGTTAATGGTGCTTTTTCATCTCTTCCAATTCTATGATTCTATGATTCTCTTGCAACATGGCAAGAAGCAAAGTTCTAGCCAGGGAATTTATAATTTTCTAAAACTTTAGCATGCTTCTCTCTTCTTTTCAAGCCTCAGCTTCTCAATGGGAGACATTACAACCTCTTGAATCATCTCATTTGCCCTTTTATGAGTGCTATGGACATTTCTTTGGTTCCCTGGTGGGAACCACTTGCTCCATGATGAGCCTGGGCCTGTGAATCAAGTTTTTCTGTGAATGAATATTCAGTTCAGCTTTGGATACCTGCCTTCACTTTCTTTGGCAATCAAAC
This sequence comes from Phrynosoma platyrhinos, assembly GCA_020142125.1. NCBI lineage: Eukaryota > Metazoa > Chordata > Lepidosauria > Squamata > Phrynosomatidae > Phrynosoma > Phrynosoma platyrhinos. The sequence continues at coordinate 6,431,741 of CM034703.1, read as the reverse complement.
ACAGGCTGTGCAAACAGTTTGTTCTATTTGAAATTAAAGAGCTCAATTAAACCTGACATTTCCTCGAGTCTCAACAGCAGCTTCCTTATATGGAGAGAGGGTACATCCTGTTATCTAGCTCTACATCCTGTGCTGTCTTAGTCTTTGTCTTCCTGCATATGGTCTTCTCCTTTATTTTCCCCTTTCAAATATTTACAGTCCCATTTGGAGGGAGGAATTATGATTATTACCCCATTTTATCTCCAGTTGCACTTTAAATAGTGTTTATGCATGAGGAATTGCACCAGGCGGTTGGTGGGAATGCTTATGCAAATGCTCAGCCCACTGAAATAAGCATAGTGCTGATAGATAGTATGCATGCCTACAAGTGCATTGTGTGCAGGAATTCATGAAGAGACAGAAATGGTAGCTGGGATTAATGAAGTACAGGCTAGAATCTTGTGGGTGTCATACTATAGAATCATAGAATCAGCCATCTGGAAGAAACTACAAGGGTAATCCAGTCTTCAACTGGCCATTCAGGTATACAGTCCTGAACATCTTTTTTAAAGACATATTGGATTTCAGAAGAAGTGGCTTTTTGTATTGCTAGTGGAATATAAATTGTATCCCCTTGACTTTGGAATGCTTTGTCCCCAGTGCCACATGGTCAGAAAGTTTTCACAGATATCCCTCCAGACTATGTCAGTTCAGAACACAACCATCAACATCTTGATTAACATCATCATATTTTTTAAGTGTGTATGATTTTAAACATCTTTGCCTGATGAAGAAGCCAATAGAGCATTAAAAAGTTGCATCATGTATTTTATACATGTACATGTATCACTGTTTTGTGGATGTTGGATGTTATTGTACAGCCAATAGTTGTGCATCAGTCCTACGCCAGGAACTAACACTTTGAGTATCCCTGAAATAGAGTACCTCAAAAGGTAGAGGATTCTCCTTCACTGGAGGATTTTAAATAGTGTTTGGAGAGCCATCTCTTTGGGGTACTTTAGGTGTAAATGTAGCACTTTCTTCCTCCATGTACTCCAGGGCATGGCATGCAGTTTGACTAGATGGCTTTTGGAGCTCCTTCCAACTCTATGCTTCTGTGATTAGAAGCATACCTATAATTAGAACCATTGAGTCCAATTCCCTGCCATGCAGGAACTCAAAATCAAAACACCCCTGACAACTGCCCATTCAGCTTCTGTTTAAAGACCTCCAAGGAAGGAGACTCCACTACTCTCCGAGGGAGTGTGTTCCACTGTCGAACCGCCCTTACTGTCAGGAAGTTCCTCCTAATGTTGAAGTGGAATCTCTTTTCTTGCAGCTTGCATCCAATGTTTTGGGTCCTAGTCTCTGGAGCAGCAGAAAACAAGCTTGTTCCCTTCTCAATATGACATCCCTTCAAATATTTAAACATGGCTATCATATCACCTCTCAACCTACTCTTCTCCAGGCTAAACATTCCCAGCTCCCTACGTCGTTCCTTGTAGGGCTTCATGGTTTCCAGACCCTTCACCATTTTAGTCGCCCTCGTTTGGACACACTCCAGTTTTTCAACATCCTTTTTGAACTGTGGTGTCCAGAACTGGACACAGTATTCCAGATGGGGCCTGACCAATGCAGAATATAGTGGCATTATTACTTCCCTTGATCTAGATACTATACTTTTATTAATGCAGCCTAAAATTGCATTGGTCTTTTTAGCTGCTGCATCACACTGTTGACTCTTGTTCAACTTGAGGTCTACTAGGACTCCTAGATCTCTAGTTTCATTAAGCCAGGTGTCCCCCATCTTATATCTATGGATTTCATTTTTATTTATTTATTTTTATTTATTTATTTATTTATTTATTTATTTGCCCTAAGTGCAATACCTTACATTTCTCCATGTTGAAATTCATTTTGTTAGCTTTGGCTCAGCTTTCTAATCTATTAAGGTCATTTTGAATTTTCATTTTGTCTTCTGGGGTATTAGCTATTCCTCCTAATTTGGTGTTGTCTACAAATTTGATAACACTGAATAGCACTGGGCCCAGGACATAACCCTGTGGCACCCACTGGTCTTTTCTCTCCAGGATGAAAAAGAGGAGCCATTGCTGAGCACCCTTTGGGTTCGGTCAGTCAACCAGTTACTAATCCACCTAACAGTTGTATTGTCTAGCCCACATTTTACTATTTTGTTTGCAAGAATATCGTGAGGGCCTTGTCAAAAGCCTTATTGAAATCAAGATATGTTATGTCTATTGCATTCCCTTCATCCAGCAAGCTGATAATTTTATCAAAAAAAGAGATTAGATTAGTCTGGCATGACTTGTTTTTGAAAAAGCCATGTTGATTTTTGTGATTATGGCAATCCTTTCTAGGGATTTCCAGGGATTAGGGATTATATGTCATTTTTTTACAAGAGCCCTGGAATACTGAAAGAGACCAACACACTTTCATGATTCTTTAGATGATGTGTTAGGTTCCTTGCAAATGTTTCCTCCTATTGCTTATCCTTTTTGTCTCCACTGCCCCTTCTGTTGTGTCCACCAGAAAATGGGCAGTTTACATTAGTTGCATCAGGTCATGTTTTTCACTTCTTTGACATCTGATGATGAGCAGTAAAGCATTACATGTAAAATGCAATGACAGTGAGGTAAAAAGGAGGACTAGTTTTCTAGTAGAGAGGAGAGAAAAATCCTATTCTCTTTTACACTAGTTTCTATTACTTTAAAACTTCTCTGGCATTTTATTGCTAATAAAAGGAGTAAATAAAAACAGTAGGCTTTTGTGAAGGGAAAAAAGAATGCCCTAAACAGTTGTTCTGTTTTAAAACCAAAATTTCTTCTTCTAACAGTAACATAATTACTTTCTCTTCCCAAGTTCCATTAGTTGTCCTCCATTTCCTCCACTGTTTGGAATAACCAAGCTAATTGTAGTTGCTTCTCACCACACTCAGCACTTGACTTCATAAAGCAAAAGGAAAGACTAAAAAGAATGTAAAGGTGTCATTGGGAATAGTAGACTCTCTTAGCTGTCTCTGGAGTATTCTGGTCCTGAAGTTGACCAGCAAGCGGCTATCTACACAGCATCTTGCTGTGGCATCTTTGCTCCTGGTGTGAGTTGCTCCCTCTGAGGCATCCTGCATCAATCACATGGTTGGGTGCCTCATTCCGATGTCAGAGGAGTAACTCATGCCAATGGCAGTGGGCAGCAAAGTGCAATGATGTGTAAACAGTCTACCAGCATTGTGCTAGAGTGCACCAGGTTTACTTGGAAGATCCAGAGCAAATCATAATGTGAATTTTTAAATCACATTAAGAGATGGATGACCTAGATTCACTGAAGGGACGTTATCAAACGTGGGCCAGTTTCATTGTTAAAGAGAAAATAAAGTGGAAATAAACCATCCTGAAATTAAAGCAAAAATAGAGGTTAATTATGCAAAAGGATTTCACACATAATTACAGTAAAAGCATAATTACAGGAAACATGGAAAAAAGACGTTTTTAACTTTCACACACAAGTGAGAAAAACCCGTAAATGTACTAGAAATGGTTTCCTTACACATGTGCAGGTAGAGGTATGCTGGCCACATTTGTGGGATCTTGCTTGCATCACTTCCTTTGCGACTATGTTTCTTCAGTCCATTGACACTGTCTTATCATCATTACAGTGATCATGTTATTACTGTGCTTGAGTGTTATTGCCATTACAGTAATCCCACTGTGCTCTTTCTATCAATATGAGTATGGAAGTTGTGTTGTCTATGATGCATATGTATATGTATATGTATGTGTATGTGTATGTGTATATATATGTGTGTGTGTGTGTGTGTGTGTGTGTGTGTAATAATAATAATAATAATAATAATAAAATTTATTTGTATCCCACTTATTGCCAGACAATCCAAGTGCCTTATAATAAAACCCGTATAACATATCCCCAAAAAGAAAAACCAACCCATCCC
>CM034703.1:6349315-6374317 GCA_020142125.1 Phrynosoma platyrhinos | reverse complement strand
TGTTCCGGCGACCAACCTGGCTGCCGCATTTTGGACCAGTTGAAGCTTTCGAACTTGGTGCAAAGGTAGCCCCATGTAGAGTGCATTACAGTAATCCAAGCAAGAGATTACCAGGGCAAGTACTACTGCTTCAAGGTCCCTCTGGTCCAGGTAGGGGCGCAGTTGGTGAATCAGCCAAAGTTGGTACCAAGCACTCCTGGCCATCGCATCCCCTTGAGATGACAACTGTAGAGATGAATCCAGGAGTACTCCCAAACTGAGTACTTTGTCCTTTAGGGGAAGTGTGACCCCATTCAGGACTGAAAGACAAAACTCCCTTCCCAGGCCAGTTCCTATTGCAAGTACCTCTGTTTTCTCTGGATTTAGCCTGAGTTTGTTTTCCCTCATCCAGCCTATTACCGACCCAAGGCAGGCATCCAGAGGAGTGACACCATCCTTAGTCACTGCAGTAGTCAGAAACATAGAGAAAAGGAGTTGGCTGTCATCGGCATATTGATAACCATATCTCTGGATGATCTCTCCCAGTGGCTCCATGTAAATGTTAAACAGCATGGGGGACAGTATGGCACCCTGCGGGATGCCAAATGACAGCTCCCTTTCAGAGGAGCAACTATCCCCCAGCCTCACCATCTGGGATCTGCCCGAGAGGTAGGACCGGAGCCACTGGAGTGCAGTGTCCCCAATCCCTAACTCCCTCAGGCATCCCAGAAGGATACCATGGTCTATGGTATCGAATGCCGCTGAGATGTCCAAGAGCACCAACAGGGTCACACTTCCCCTGTCGATACCCAGACAGAGGTCACTGACTAAGGCGACCATGGCAGTCTCAACTCTGTATCCCACCCTGAAGCAAGTTTGAAATGGGTCCACTCTAGGAACGATTCAATGTATCCACTCTAGGAATGATTCAGTGTATCCACTTTAGGAATCAAAATAAGATTTTAATAACATTTTTTAAATAGTCAAAACATTTTTTGTTTAATGTTGAGAAACTCTGACAAGAAAAATCCTGGACTGATGAGAATCTTGGCAGTTTAGGTCTTAATCTGTTCAAAATATACATGTAGTGATTGAAACAGCATTTTCTGCATGAAAAATAATATTTCAATGCAGGAATATTGATTCCTGTGCAACAAACCCTGTTTTCTGCACAGAAAATGCTGAAATTGAAGATTTATTCTGCATAAAATGTACACATTGTTGATTTACAAAGAAAACAGCATTTTCTGCAGAGAAAACTGCATTTGCTATGCAGGAATTAATAGTTTCATGTCAAAATATTATTTTCCACATAGAAAATGCAAACCAACCCTATGCTAATTTTGTATAGAATGAGTCCAAAATTGTGACTAGCCATCAAAAACTGCAGACTCTCAAAGACTTTCTTGCAGCAAGAAGAACATTACTGAAATCACTCCTTTTTACCTTCTGGAAGAAGCTTAGTGAAGAATTATATTCTTAGTCAACTCTAGTTATGACTAGCAATAGGACATGGGACTATATTATTGGAAGAAGGTTCTGCAGATCATACAAGTAATGTTATCAGTCCATTTCCCAGTGGCCCAGGACTATGTGGGAACATACACAATCAAATCAAAACAGCCAAGTTGGGTTCCCTTTTAAATTTAGTGGAATTTTGTTCCAGAAAAAAAATTCCTAGAGGATCAGGCTGCTGGGCACAGTTTGGAAGTTTTGGAGAACTTGACAGGAGTCATCTATTACAGTGTATGTTATATAACTTTACAGTAGTACAGGCACTAAGAAACTCTGTTGGTGAACTGCAAAGATGTGTAACAGTACACTGGCAACAGTGTTTCAATGTCAATGAGTTTCTACCAGTACAAACTGGCTCTTCCTAGCCAGTGTCCCAATGCACAAGAGGACAGCATTAGTCCTTATTCTGCATTAGTCACTGCAATGAACAATGGGACTGATGACAACCATTCCATTGTGCATCAATCCCATTGTGCATTGGCCCTATTATGCATCAATCCCAATGTGCATCAGTTAAATTTGCTGGCTCCCCTATGTTTAATGGAACAGCAGTCCTTTACTGGATATGGACATTATGGAACCCAATTCTAATCTCCAAAAATGCCCACTTATAAAAAGACCTAATTCCCCTAATGGATTCCAGCCATGTGTTATGTGTTACATATGTAAACTGTAATTCAAAATGTTCGTTTCAAAGTAGAGTATAAAAACCAAATAAATAAGTAGCCATTCATTTTCCAGGGGGATCAAATTGATTGATATCCATCAAATTATCTTCTAAATGATTTTTAGAGTTTCCTCAAGGAACCTGTTATGTTTATATAATGTAGCCTTTCCCAAAATTCACAGACATCCAATTTGTGTGCATGGTTGAGCTCCATGAAAAAAAAAATGGATGCAGGGTGCAATAGAACTACTAATGAGATGATGTTATCTTGAAACCCATTTAGAATTCTGTCTTCTCCTCCTTTTACATTGTTGGGCTTCTAATTTAAAAGCACCCATACTTTGCTTTTCACTCTCCCTTTGCTATTCTTTTCCTGCTGTTTTGATCCTATCACACAGAAACTATCAGCAAGTTGTGTCTGCATACACACTCATGCACACACATAGACAAGGTGTATACACTGCTACACCAAATTGCCTTAGCTCAAAAGGCTCACTTTTGCTTCAGTGCTCTGGGATTTTGCTTCCCTTTGATAGTTCTTGGGGTTCTTTTATTTCTCAGATGACCGAAGCAGTAATGTCTTCTCAGAGCATTCAGTTGGAAGAAGAAGAGTGAAGGGAGGGGAGTGACTTATAAGGGCCAAAATGAAGAAGGAAGAGGGGAAATAATAATATGATGGGAGGTGGGAGAAAAGAAATCAAGCACACCTCTCCATCTTCCAAGAGCACCTCAGGTACCTCTTGTGGTGAATTTAATTATCAGAGAGGACGGGAGGAACTGACAAGGAGGAATGTAGCATTGATTCTGTACAAGGCATCCCAAGCATCAAACCATTTTTATTGCTTTAATAATTCTAAAGCAAGTGACCAGGAGCAGCCATCTGGCAATAGGTTTATGATGATTATAGACTCCTTGATCTCATCCACTCCCATTTAATCTCCTTATGCACTGTCAACCTATGGAACATTGCAAGCCTTTTCCAGATCATGCCAGGTGGACACTGCTTTGGGGGGGAGAGTGCATCTATTTTATTTTAGTTAGCTACAATATTCAGCAGAGCTTGAGAAGTGACTTTCAAAGGGAAGACATCCTTTTATAGTTGCAAGTTTTCCCCAGCAATAGGTAGCTGCCATTATGAGTGTAATTTTCAAAATGGAATCCTTTTGTTCATCCCAGCTGAAGTACAGCCATGAAAATAAACTGAATTTACTTAGATGATGACTCACATTTCAATAATTGATTTAATAGGTTTGTTCTAGTTGGGATTAACCAATAGGATTCCAGCTGTTTCCCCCCGTTTCTTGAAAGTAACTAAATTATTAGTTTTTGGTCTAATCTGCAATGCAGAATTCATGCAGTTTGATACTGCTTTAACTACCATGGCTCAATACTATGGAAATCTGGGACTTGTAGTTTTGTGAGATATTTAACCTTCTCTGTCGGAGAGCTTTGGTGCCACAACAAACTACAATCCCACAATTCCACAGGATAGAACCATGACAGTTAAAGTAGTGTCAAACTCCATCAGTTCTGCAGTGCAGATTAGACCTTTGTTGCTTTTCAAACAGTCTGAATGCTGATGATCAGTGATAGAGGATGGATTATTCTCCTGTTTGCCATTGTCATAACAGTTCCAATAGAACATGACTCAAAAGGATGAAGAGCATGGGAAGTTACTTCTCCACAATTCAGCACAACAAGACTCCCAGAGCTATAAAACAGGGGTGGCCAAATGTGATGGATCAGAGGACCAGTTTCTTTCCCATGGACCCTGGGGGCCACATAGACTAAAATAAATAAATAAATAAATAAATAAATAAATGGAAGTGGCGAGGGTTCTACTTTGTGCCTGGAGAAACTGGCTTTTTCACATTTTTAAAATGAGGGAATACAACTTATTTAAAAGGTGAATTACTTTTCATGGGAACTTTCAAAGGAGTAAATTCACTTTCTTGAGAGCTAGCAAAAATGGCATTCTGGGGTGTCTTGAGGGACCAAGGGTCATGTAAACCACATAGGATAAACATCTGCCCTACTCAATAGTTGCAATTTGCCCAACCCTTCTATAAAAGTAATTCAAACAGCATCAAAACCACCCAGAAAAATAATAATCCAAAATCCATCTTGCAAAACCTTACAGGGCCAACTGAAAGGCATAAAATACATCATACTAGCTTTCAAAGCTTCACAGGCTTCCTTATTAGTCAGTTATTTTTCCCCTCAATACATAGACAAGGGGGAAAAGTGATCATGTTTTGGCCTACATCCTGCTTTGGATGTTACAGAACGTATGTATAGAAGGTGAATGAGAACAGAGGTAATATAGGGGCAATAGAGTTTGGCTTCCCCATATGAAGTTGCAAAGCATGCCTCTCTGAGAACTTTATTTGCAGTTTTATTTGAAGACAAAAACCACTATGACAGAATTCATTTAGTCACAAAAAATTCAGTAAAAAGCACAGTCTCTGGATAAATTACAATTATACAATAATGTAGGAAGTCGGAATTGGGAACTATCAAAACTGGCCCACCAAAATATAATTCAAATGTTAATATCATTAGGAAGATGAATGTTCAGGTCCTCCAAAACTCTTCAATAGATCGGGCATCACAGAACTACCTGGGATCGGAGAAGAAGACATGTTCAAAATTATTTCTGGTCTACAATATTAGTGTCATGGGATGTGCAGGCATCAATACATACACTTGACAAAGGTGTTCAAGTTGGAAAAAATATGGATTAAATGAGATTCAACGATGTGACGTAGTGGTTTAAATGTTGCAATATGGCTCTGGAGATCAGGATTCCATTCCCTGCTCAACCATAAAACCTGCTGAGTGATCTCGGGCTCTTAGCCTCAGGGGAAGCCAATGGCAAACCTCCTCTGAACAAATCTTGTCAAGAAAATCTATTACAGGGTTACAATAAGTTGGAAACAACAAATAATATAACGGTTTGAGTGTTGGACTATGGCTCTGGAGAACAGGGTCTGAATTTCCACTCAGCCATGAAAACTTTGAGCAAGTCACACCCCCTTACCCTTAAAGAAAGGCAAAGGCAACCTCCCTCTGAGAAAACCCCATGATAGATTTGCCTTAGGGTTGCTCTAAATTGGAAATAACTTGAAGGCATACAGCAGCAACAATAACAACAACATTGAGAAAATACACTAAATAGGGATGGACCTGACAATCTCTGTGTGTATAAACATATTTAGCATTTAATTTATGTCTCCTTTTTATGTTTTCTGCTCTGTCCCCCACCCCGAGCATTAGGAAAGGGTCAAAAGAGACTCCTACGTAGAACTGATAATTAAATTCATGAACAAATGCAACCTCCCTCCACATTTCTTTTGAAGGTACCAAAGCCAAGCAAACCTCCTATATTTACAACAACATGACAATCTCTCTCCTACCCCAGTGTCAATTTAATTTGAAGAAATTTGACAATCTTGATATGAATGCAGGATGGGACAGCACAATGTTGGTACAACATCCTTCTCTTGTTAAGGCTCCAGCACCTGCTATTGCCTTTTACAGTAATTGCCCTAGATCAAGAGACCAATTGTAAATGTGTTAAGTTTTGCTGACAACACAGTGCAGAGAAGAAGTGAAAACCAGGCTTAAGAGGCACAGAAAATGCAACACGATTTGTCACCTCTTTGGGTGGTTCTGCAGCAAATGAAATTCAGTATCGACAAACACATATTAATGTGATTGGCCAGGGAAAAGGAAAGAACAGCAAAGCTGGAATGCAACCCACATCTGTAAAGTGAGAATCAGAATCTTTGAAGCAGAGATGATGGGAAATATTTTACATAGAAGAGATCTTCTCTGGATGGGATATATTAATGCATTTTCACTCACCAGCCTTCTCCAAGTGATGAGCAGCCAAACGGAGAAATTATGGTATGAACAGGCAACTAGTGTGAACATGATCTGACATGAGATAAGGACTTCACAGGATGCATCTGCACTTTAAAAATTGTACAGTTTCACACCACTTTAAGTGCTGTAGCTCTATTCTATGGACTACTGGGATCTGAAATGTGCTGGTGACTCACAAAACTATACTTCCCAGGATTCTGTAGGATAGAGCCAAGATAGTTAAAGTGGTGTCAAATTGCATTATTTCGAGAGTATAGATGCACCCTGAAATACATTTGCTGATATCCTACTAAACAATGTCTCCTGGCCTAACACCCAAAACCTATGTTAACAGCCAGTACCCATATTGGGTGAAGGAGGTCTTCAGTGAAGGAGACCTTCTACTGATTGAAGGTGGATAATGGTTCCAGGCTGTGATTCTAGTAAGTAGTACATCACAGGCAATGCCAAATAATTATGTATCATCCAAGAATGCACAACTGCATGGGAAATGCAAAGGGATCTTGTAGCTCCTTTGAGACCAACTGCATGAAAGAAATTGTAGCAATGTCCCTTGAACAGAAAATAACAACAAAGGGAGACTGGGAAGAGAAACAGCTGAATTAGAATATATCCACAAACTTTAATCCATCAACAGTATGCTGAATGGAGAGAAGGGCTTCCAACCTGGCACACTACACATATTATGGGCCTCGGCAGACGGAGGCCCTGGAGCCGCCGCCGGACGGAGCGCCGGCGGAGCGGAGCCTCCGCACCGCGGTGCACCGTCGGCACATCTAAAAGGAGCACCAAATTGGCGCTCCTTTTAGATCTAAGGGAAAGTGCGCCCCAAAAGCGGCGGGCGCACTTTCCCTGGCTCAAACGGCGCAGCGCATGTGGGCGCTGCGCCGTGAGGTCACCCCCGGTGCGCCGGCCGTGCGGACGGCCGGCGCTTCTGGGGGCGACCTCGGGGAGAGGAAGGGGCGCCGCTCGTGCGGCTGCCCCTCCTCTTCCCTGCCCGGAAGACGACTTTATTAGTCGTCTGCCGAGGCCCTAAATCACTGTTAGCAACTCAGGTTCATGTGGGTGCTCTTGATGAGTTTATCATATTTTCTTTCTGATTCCCAACCTGCATGGATCACATTTCCAAACTTCCTCCACCATTATTATGGTCATCAACCCACTCCAGCCTTAGGCAACCTCTTTCTACCTGCCTTTGTCACTCAAAGACCATAGTTAAAACTGAGCTTGTCACTTCAACACCATACCCACAAGTTTCATATTTCTATGTCTTTCCATACAGTCTGATTATTTTTTTTATTTATATACCGCTTCATATCACACTATGGGATGTCTAAGCAGTTTACAACTGTGAGCTGATGGCCCCCCAACAATCTGGGTACTCATTTTAGCGACCTCGGAAGGATGCAGGCCTGAGTCGAGCCTCAGCCCTGGCTGGTATTGAACTCGCAACCTTGTGGTCTATGAGTGAGTGGCTGCAGTACAGGCATCCTGATTATAAAGGTCCTTGGGCAACGTTTCACTCCATGCATCTGCAGAAGTAGACCAAGTCTATGGATGCTTATGCTACAACTTCTTTTACACAGTTAGTCCCAAAGATGCTACAAGATCCCATTACATACTAATATTCCAGATTAACATGGTTGTGTCTCTGAGTTCTGCCTACAGAAATGGTTATACTTGCAACAGTCCATTTGCACAACCAAGCACAATGGCCAAAATGCAGCACAAGGATTCTGGCTATTGTCATCAACATCATCATCACCCACCATCTTTTGTCTAGCCCTGGGACTCAAGGTGGTGACAAAAATTAAAACAAATATAGGTGAAATCATCTCACTCAAGTGGACTTTGATCAGCCTTGACTACAGCTATGAAAAGGGAAACCTCTGTTATCATTTCCAAATAAGCTGAAAAATTTCATGGAATGCAACAGCAACTACATTTTTCCTGATGCTTTCCTGTTGTGAAAGATCTTCCAGATCTATTATACGAATTTGTTATTGTCCAACTCATTTTCACTCATGCAGGGAAGCATGAGGACAGAGGAAAGCTGATTTCCTACCAGTAGTGGGAAGAGGCTATACTGGTCTTTGCTTATTACTTCAGCTATTAGTTAATTTCAGCAGCAGGAAGGCGATTAACTGACCAGCTAGATTTCCTGCCCAGCATCTGCTAATCAATGAGCTGTGAGCTGGGCAATAAAAATGGAATTGTGTCTGGACAATAAATTATGGCTGGCATCCTGTTGGTATTTTATGCACATGTAAGTTTCTTTTACACATGTGGTAGCACTTTTGGGGGGCATGGCATAATGTCCATATTCAGTTCAGTTGCATAAGCTGGATTCTGAAAGCGTGTTGCACATTCAGTTGTACATTCATCCATGGTACGCAACTACTCTCTAGTGCTTCCGATGGGCCATTTGATTCATTAGGATTATGGAAACAGGAAGCACATTTTCAGGTATGAAGTTGGTTGCACGGTGCTGGTATCCAGCAGAAGGGTGGTGTGTGTACACAACTACCACTTGGCATGTGTTGAACTATACAAATGCACTGTTCATAAGCATGACATGGGATCTCAGCTCATATGGTTTATTTTACAGCAGGCATAGAAAAGAATTTACAGTTCTAGAAAGAATATGAAGTATAGAATGGGCAAATTAGAAAAAAAATAATTTTTGGACCATAACTCCCAGAATTCCCTGGTGCGCAAGCTGGCTAGGCTAGGGGAAGCTGGGAACATCAATCTGGAAAGTAACATTTCAGAATTCTGAGTCTGATTTAAAGCAGAGTCCAGCAAAGTTCATCTCAAGCATAATCCAATGATTTACTCAAGGGTAATGAGCTGGAAAGTGAGTTAGAAAGAGTAGTGAGTTGGAGGTTCAGTAGAATCTGGAAAAAGAGATGGTCACAGCTAGAGCTAGAAGTAGTAAGCTGGAAGAATGCCTTGGGCTATGTGTTTACATTGTGTGGAGTCATTTGAAGATATTAGCAGAGGAGCAAAGTCATACTAAACAGATAAAGCCATGTGTTAGGTATGCTCTTCACAAGTCACAAAATACTGGTGGGACTTGCTTTTAGGAACATGTTACCTCTGTCTTGTAAAGGTTTCACTAGTTTAAGTTTATTTCCAGTCATTTTTCTAAATTAATGATGACTTTTAAAGCCCCATACAACTAAGGCCCTAAGCAGACGACTAATAAAGTCGTCTTCTGGGCAGAGAAGAGGAGGGGCAGCCACACGAACGGCGCCCCTTCCTCTCTCCGAGGTCGCCCCCAGATGCGCCGGCCGTCCTCACGACCGGCGCATTGGGGATGACCTCACGCCGCGGCGACCACATGCGCCGCGGCGGAAAAGACAGCGAAAGTGCGCCCGCCGCTTTTAGTGCGCACTTTCGCTGTCTTGAGGAAGGAGCGCTGATTTAGCGCTCCTTCCAGGGTCGCCGACGGTGCGCCGCGGTGCGGCTGCCGCGGTCCAGCGGCGCTCCGTCCCGCGGCGCACGGGAAGCTCCCGTCTGCTTCCCCCCTAAGATCTATGAGCTTAAAGATGATTTACTCTAATTTCAACCAGCCCATGCTTCAAGATCTGCTGGTTAGGTCCTACACTCTGTCCCAACTATAATGGACATACAGATGGGAATGATTAAAGTCTCTTCACAGAGAAGCCTATATGTAGAATTATTTGCCCCTGGCAAGTTGGATTGCCCCCAGTCCCACAGGAGTCTGCACATGGCAAGGACTTTTCTGTCCAGACAAGCATTTATTGCAGAAATTTAACTCATCCCTCATTGTATTCATTGGACAACTTAATTTCTTCTCATTTGTTAGACTTGGGACACTAGCACAAAAGCCTTGATCTCACTCCAATCACAACAGTTATAGGAAATGGAAACATACCAGTTTAGGAGCATTTATTTTCACTCATCTCTGTAATAGTGTGACTGGAACTTTTTGTGTAATTGATGGTTCCTCACACTCCTTCATAACCCCATCTTCTGTTCTAATTTCAATGTACTCAATGTACAATGTACATATTCAATGTACCTTTCATTTTTATTTTTTTTTATTTGTAACACAAATGTGGAGTTAATGTGAATTTAATAAGAAAAGGAAAAAAGAAGAGAACATGAGAAAACCATCCTGCCTGGGAATAGTGAGGTGAGGGAAAGGAGAATCATACCTAGTGATTCCATGTGACAGCCCAATATCAAGAGAGGAACTTATCACACCTATGGAGTAATGGGAAAGCAGTGTGACTGCAAACTTATTGATAGGTTTTCCCACCAATGAAAAGGAACTCTCTACCAATGGTTTCAAGGCAGGCAGTGACAAGGCAGACAGTATTGTGTGCTAGGCATGGCCAAAGAATGCTATTCTCTCATTTTAACTGTGGTTGAAAAGCCTTGTGTTATAATCTTCTTAGTCTTTATTATTTCAATTACATATTGTCAAAATGTTTTATGCTTCATAACATCACCAAAGCTCATTCTATGAGACATCAACTGTGGACATCCTGAGGTCTCTAAAATATCAGACCCTGCTGATAGTTCTAACCTGACAGCCTTAGGAGCAAAGTACAGTAAGATGAATAGTTGTGGGGAAAACACAGTTGTAGATCCACACAAACAAGTTTAATAGTTTCTCAAACATCAGGCAGGAAGAAAGACAAGGAGGGGGGCATCCTAATTTCCTTAGGGAGTTCCAAAGCCTAGGGGCAGCCACCCAGAAGGATCTCCCTCTTGTTCTCACCAAGTCAGTTTAAGAAGGTGGTAGGACAGAGAGAAGGGTCTGTCCTGATGATATTAGGGCTCTGATGGGCATATAAAGGGAGATACAGTCCTTCAAATCTCCTGGAACAAGATGTATAGGATTTTCTAAGTCATCACAAGCACTTTCTGGGTGTATCTACATCCGCTGCTTAATCAGAAGCTTGTTCAGTGTATTATGACCCATAGAGCCCTGGACCAACCACAATGGTGACCACACATACCAAGCCAAGTCCAGAGTGACATCACATTGTTATACACATGGGCTAGCCATGCTGACACTGCAGTTGTTCCTCTGGCATATCCTCTGTATCCTCCATATAGAGCCTGCACAGTGCACTTCTGCTGAGGACAGAAACAGGTAGCCAGACATGTGCTCAACTAGAAGTCCTGGTGATAATTTCTGTCCTCAGTGGTGGCATGCTGGGCAGGCTTTGCATGGAGGTCTCGCCCATGCAGAAGTGGCAGTAGCTCTAGAAACAGGCTATGCCCTTTCCCTGCATTGCTCAGCATGGCAAAAGGGGATGGTGCAACTCTTGCCATCTATACAACTGGATCAGCCCAAATCCTGACTTGATCCAGCTGTTCACATATAAAAAAAATATGTGAGGTCACTCCGAGGTCACTGGGAAACACAAGGATTTCTCCCAACTGTCTGTTAATATCTTTGGTTCACAGCAACTGATGGTTTGGGGTTTTGGTAGAGTCATCCCTAAATGACTTGGCTCTTCAAATCTAAAAAAAATGCTAATAAAGAAGCAAAAAAAAAAAAAAATCTGCAATTATTTAGGAAGGGGGGAAAGCAAAACAAATTGAAATGGGTAGAACAATTTGGATCTAGCCTTAGTCATGATAGCCTTTTATAATCTCTTTTCATTCTTGTTTTCTTTCTAAAGAGCCTTTTGGGGAGGGGGGGAGCAATTTTGTAGCTCATTACCAGACTCTTTGGGCTAGCATCTTCTCCCCAGAGTTTGCTGATTTACTTCATCAGTACTAAAAACATGATTATTTATTTATCTACATGCTGGAGTTACATAATTTCCTGGATATTTTTATAGCACTAAAGAGAAGGCAAAAGAAAAGAAGGTGGGAGGCAGGCACACTCTCTTTTTAACCCTCTGGAAATCAGTTCAGATTCTGACGGCCGCTTAACAGGATTTGATTAAAAAGAACAACAAGCAGTAAACTAATTACAATGGAAATGCAGCTTGGCAAAACTTTTAAGAAGGAAAAAAGCCCTCACCACCATGTATTATATTGTTTTAAGGTTCAGTTAATATATGTTCATTTATCATCTTTATAGGAGATATGCAGGGTGATGATGAATAATCCCAGGCTTCCAATCAGGAAATGTAAATTATCCTGTCTTTAAAAAATGAATAATGAACACTAGCAAATTTGAAACTAAAATATATAGGCCCCTAGTAAGCAATGGCACAGAGGGGAATCATCTGATTTGGCCCTGAAAAGTGCCGAGAGAAAAAAAAAAGTGCCCCTGTTGCAATGACAGACACTTTACAGCTTTTTTCACCTAATACTTCTTGAGAGTTACCCAGTTTTGCTATTTCACTATTGTGTTGATGCCCAAGTCTATGAAAGCGTATGTTAGAACTTCTTCTGCACAGTTCGTCGGAAAGGTACTACAGGATCCCTTTGCTATCTCCCTAATTTGGCTATATCTCTGGATATTACAAAAGCATTTTTTGCTATTGTATAAGCAGGATGTCTCACTGATACAAACTTATGTTTTGCTATTGTGTTAGCAAAATGTTTTGCTGTTGCAAACCCATGTTTCTCTATTATATTTTGAGAAGGTCTTGGTATTTCAAACCAGTGTTTCACTGTTGAATTACCAAAACTATCTTGTTCTCTTTTGATATTTGAAGAGTTAATCCCTCCCATAGAAAAATAAAAAATCATATCCTTCAAACAATATTGCAGAATTTCTCAGTCCCATCAGCTCACACAACCACTTAAATTCTTTAATGTGCAGTTGAGTTGCTTCAGAAATTATAACCAAAGTGGAATTCACAGTGAATATCAGTCTGTTCTTGGCTAACAAATCCAAAAAGAAAGAAAAGGGGAAAAGAAAAAGAAAAAGGTCAATCTGATTGATTCACTGATTCTAATCTAGTCAGAAGTAACAATAGGATTTTGGTCACTATCTCTAGGACTCTTTTCATCCTTTTTTTTTTAAATACTTTTTAATTAAACATAAAACCCACCATGCACATGTTTTATCTCTTTAAAATACACACACACCAACAATGGCTGCTGTCACACTGCAGAATTAAGGTGTATATTGAACATTTCATTCATTTCCTACATTCTTCCTCCTTCTCCCACAAACATGTCACACAGTATCAGTCTGCAAAGGGATCTTTGTGGAAGCAGATCAAGTCTTCAAAAGTTTATGCTACAACTTCTTTTGCACTGTTAGTCTCAACAGTGCTACACAATCCCTTTGCAGATTGATATTTTATTAACATGGCTATAGAGTTTATCACATGGGGGAAATCCCGTGTGGAAATGGGGCTTTAAATTAAACAAAACCCGCAAAAGCAGGTGTTTTTTCAGATGATGTCACTGCTAAAAGGAGGTTAATCCAAATGGAAATTAGACAAAAACTACTTCTTTTTACTTTCAGAAGATCCTGAAAGTAAAAAGAAGCAGTTTTTGTCTAATTTCCATTTGGATTAACCTCCTTTTCACTGCACTGGAGTTTATCACACTCCCGTTGATAAATTACTTCTGCTTTTGAGGGTTTTTTTCCCCCCAATTTAAAGCAGCATTTCTGCACGGGGCTCCCCATGTGATAAACTTCTATGTCTCTGAATGACATGCAGTAGATACTCAACAGCTGGCCAGGCATATACTAGGGATGTACTTGTTTAAATTATTCACCCCTGCAGGGAGAATTATTAATTTAAACTTCTTTCCCCACTTTGGGAATGTCTTTGAAAACTGCACTTTTTGGAGATGTTCTCACATGCAGGAGAAAGTTTCCTGCTGATTAATTTTTCTCCTGCCCCAACCTGTGGTAGCAGCTGGTGGGCCTGCAACTAAACAAGGAGAATCACCTATCACTAGGTATCATGTACAGCAGGGGTAGGCAACCTTTCCCCTTTAAGGGCCGAAGGACTTCAGCTCCCAGAATCTCAGGAGCTATTGGCCAACATGGGACTATTGGCCAACATGGGACTATTGGCCAACATGACTGAGGCTTCTGGGAGCTGAAGTCCCTCGGCCCTTAAAGGGGAAAGGTTGCCTACCCCTGATGTACAGTAATGACACAACATTTTGAATGTTGTTTTGGGAGAAAGGCTTCATATAAATGCAAATAAATAAATATCATCATCATCATCATCATCCTAGGCAGCCATGGATGAAACTCACTCAGCTGTCCTTGTTCCATTTCCACAGTGGTAGGGGGTGAGGTGAATAGGTGACCGAGGAGGATAGTGCATCATTGACTGTAACCTGATAGTAAAGGGATCCTGTAGCACCTTTGAGACTAACAGTACAAAAATAGTTGTAGCATAAGCTTTAGTAGACTTGGGTCCAAAACATACTGCAGAAATAAACCAGTTTGAGACTACTATAACTGCCCTTGCTCAGTGCTAGGGAATCCTGGGAATTGTAATTTATTGTGGCACCAGAGTTTTCTGACAGAGAAGGCTAAATGTCTCCCAAACCTACAGTTCCCAGAATTCCCTAGCATTGAGCCAGGGCAGTTAAAGCAGTTTCAAACTAAATTATTTCTGTAGTGTGCTCTGGACCTCAGTCTACTTTCTCAGATGCATGGAGTAAACTGAAGCTCAGGAAGGACCCTTGATAATCACCCTTTATGAATAGACATTGAAATGCAAAACTTGTGGGCATAGTGATGAGGTGACAAATTCAGTTTTAATATTGGTCATTGAAGGACAAGGGCAAGAGGAAAGATGTTACCTGAGGTCAGGTAGGATGGATGACCATTTAAATGGTGGAGGGAGTTTTGGCTGGGAATCAGAAAGGAGATATGATAAACTGGCTAAGAGGCAGCTTGTGAGGCTACTTAGATTGTTGTTGTTGTTGTTGTTGTTGTTGTGTGCCTTCAGGTCATTTCCATATGATGCCCCTAAGCCAACCCTATCATGGGGTTTTCTTGGCAAGAGTTATCCAGAAGAGGTTTGCCATTGCCATCCTCTAAGGCTGAGAGAGTATGAATTGCCCAAGGCCACCCAGTTGGTTTCAATGGCCAAGTCGGAGTTTGAACCCTAGTCTCCCAGTGTCCTAACCCAATATTCAAAACTGCTACTTCATGCTAGCCAGTGTTATCATATATGTAGTGTCCTAGGAAGCCATTCAATCCATTGATGATGGATTGGAGTTTGAAGATATATTCTAATCCAGCTCTTTCTCCTTCTTGTCTTTCTGCCTGGCTACAGATTCTGTTGAGACACAGAGTAGTCTGACATTGTGAGGATGCTGCTCCAGTAAAAGCAGATTCTATGACAGATTTTAACAGCATCCTTATAAGGAATGAAAAGAATATTCTAAAATATTCTAAAATTGTTTTAGAAAAATTTTCTACAGCATTGAGAAGAATCCTAGACTCAGTGAATCTTCCCAACTTTGGACTGCTTCTAAGCAAAAATTGTGGTGGCTTTTTTGTACAGTAATATTAGAAATATTAGAAATATTACTGTTGTTTCTTGTGCAGAAAATGCTATACAATTGTCCTTCCCTTTTCATGGACTTGGAAGCCATGGTCTTGCTCTTTGCAGGAGGGGGAAGAGGCTATAAACAAAATGGCCTTGTGCACCTGCATGTGTCCCCATGCACCCCATGTGCACACCATTATTTCCTATGGGACTCAAATATCCATGAGTCACCATTTTTGTGGGGAGGTCTGGAATGGATCACTTGCAAATTGAGAGGGGTTAGTGTAGTTGGAGACTTATTCTGTGAAAAAAATGTATGTGGTTGTTTTGTGCAAGAAACAGAATTTTCTATGCAGGAAACAAAATTTTCTGCACATATTATAATGTTTGATCACATTATTTTCTGCATAAAAAATGGTGTTTTCTGCACATGAAAATATTGTGTGCAAGTTGCACAGAATAAGTGTGGATATTTCTTTGAAAACTGCTTCACTTTCAAATACTTTCTCAGATCAGCAAGAAAAGTGTGAAAATTACTTGTTTCCTTTGAGAAGAAGGTTAGTAAATAATTGCATTCCTATTGGTGAAAAAATGAGCAGTTTCTTAACCTTGAAAGGGACCATTGGAGCAGGCTACTTGTTGGGGTTTCATTTCTTTTGTTTTTACACTCATTCCCAGTACATCAACCCTTGCATTATCCTTTTCTCACATGCTATAGGCCAAGATGAACAAAGTGTAGATGAGAAAGATTGGGTATTGCCATCTGGCAACATCTGCATAGCTGTACTATGTCCTTCCTTCTGTTAATTACTTTAACTTATACATTTTTTATGTTTCACAATATAACATTTTAAGATGAGAATATGCAAAATATACTGTAGATAATGAGATGTTGATGTCTTTTGCATATGTAAGTTCCCTTACAGAATAGGTAGAACTTTTTTGTTTTATGAGGAATTTCTAGTTCCAATTCAAGGTTGTAGAGATGGAGCTGTGAATGTAGATGCTGAAGCAGTGGAGGCACACACATATGGAATTTGCATCTATGCACATGTGAACTCAGAGAGCCAGCTGGTACACAGAGAGTGTACTAGTTTGGGTGTTGGACTAGGTTCATATCCCTGCTCCATCATGGAAATTCCCCCTTGGGTGACCTTGGGCAAGTCTTAGCCTTCGAGGAAGGCAAAAGCAACCCTCTCTGAACAAATCTTGCTAAGAAAACCTTGAGATAGATTTGCTTTATGGTCTCCTGAAGATGGAAATGATTTGAAGACACAAAACAACAACTTCTGTACACATGTAGAGGCACATATGCATTCAGTTGCACATTTAGGTCTGCATTCATGAGCAAACTTTATCATTCAACATAAGGGTTCAGTTGTACAATCAATGCATGACTGTTCATGTGAGGACTGAAAAAACCCAATGCCTGTGTGCAATTTTGACCAATGTGTTGTATATAACAAAAGCGTGCAACTTTATTTCTCTCTCTCTCTCTTTGGGTGATCTGTCTCCACTGTAATAAGAGACACAGAAACATTTTAGATTGAAAAACAAGCACATGCCCTGCCATGGATTGCAAAGGTAATTTTAGGGGCATCTCATGAGTCAATGTGAGGGAAATGACAATATTTATAAAGATGCAGGGAAACAATTTACTTAGAAACGAATGGAGGTTGCAGAGTGCCAGCGCTTGGTGGATTACGCTCCAGGCAGCCAACCAGCCTCAGTTGACTTTAAATGCTGTTTAGCACCACAATGCTTAGGAGCTCCCGCCAAGCAGAATACTTGCTGATTATGACTTCCATTACGCACCAAAGTAACTGCCTGTAAACTTGTTCAGTTATTTTCCTCTTTTTACGAGCCTGTAAAAGCATAAAATATAAATACATAAATAAATATTTATAATGCATGGATAGGAGTGCTAAATGCACGCTTAAAGAAACTCGGAAAGAGAAGAAATAGAAATCAATCATGCACAGATTCATCACCTAGCTGGCTTGGCATTAACCATCAGTATGCTCTGAGCAAAAGAGAGGAGCTGGGATATCAAAGCTATGCTCAGGACAGAGCTAAAAGAAGTCACTGGTCAGAGCCAAGAGAGGGCAGGCTCAGGGGTTAGACACAGTATCAGAACGAGATGCCACCTTCAAAAGTGAGTTTTGTTGCCAGGACAAAATCCCAATTTGAACACAAATCCCATACCTGTTGAGGAGAGCAAACATCATCTTTGTATAGGGCAGGGGTAGGCAACCTTTCCCCTTTAAGGGCCGAGGGACTTCAGCTCCCAGAATCCCAGGAGCTATTGGCCAACATGGGAGTATTGGCCAACATGGCTGAGGCTTCTGGGAGCTGAAGTCCCTCGGCCCTTAAAGGGGAAAGGTTGCCTACCCCTGGTATAGGGCTTATTCATACCATATCTGTGAATCCTTGGTCTGAACAAACATCCTTCCCCTTTCCCTTTTGCTACCCAAAGAAAGGTGGGAGGAATGGGGGGGTGTCCCCATTCAGTATGTCAGTGTTACCATAAATGTTGCAGAAATTATCTTTTGGAGAAGCTAGGTAACATTCAAGAGTCTTGGCACCTATGTATACCAGTTAATAACTGAGGAGGATTCTAGGTTTGGATGAATGGAGAGGGTTTTATTTTGCAAAATGCAGAATGCAATCACAGACACCAGATAGCAATTCACACAGACACAGCATTCAGAGCTAACCAAACTGGTAATATGGAAACAGGATAATGGAGTTTGAAGGATTTAAAAGGGTGATATCTATCTATCCAAAGAGTAGACCATGGAAAGCAAGAGTGGCTCAGACTGACATTTGAGGGTGACACAGAACATACACAGAACTCAACCTGGGACAACTCTATGCATACTGTGTGTGCAGAGGCTAGGTTTCTGAGAGCAATATTTATAGCTGAAAGCTAGCCTCTGGAGATGGGCTATCTTCTAAAGTAACAAAGACTTGATGTTCTTTTCCAGGAGTTGACAATGGAGTTTCAGACTGGTTGGTGGCTTTAACTTTAGGGTGACAAAAATAGAGATTGGATTAGGACAACCCCAGGGTGACTGGACAGGGAGGTTGGTACAAAACACAACAGGAGGGGAGACAGAGAGAACTGGCTTACCACTTTGGTGCAATGAGACCTCCTTTGTCTCTTGGTGCAAGAAGAAATGCAGCGGACTTAGGGAAAGGAAGAAGCAATTAGTAGCCATTTAGCCTTGATTCTATTATTACCTCAATCATCCATATACCTTGGGTCTTCACTCCTTTTCTCTTGGGAACCTTAGCTAGTGTTCCAAAAGGGTCACTGCGATCTCTTAAAAATGTGTTGGCTGTAGATATGAAATATGAAAATATGGGGACCCCAAATCCAGCACGAATGTATGTCGAATGTGCTAATACCTTTCCCCTTCCATGGAACTGCCATGGCTCCAGCCTACAGAATCCTGGGATTTATAATTTTGTGAGGCACCAGTACTCTTTGGCAGTAGAGGCTAATTACAAATCCCAGGATTCCATAAAATGGAGATACTGAGATTCAATCAGTGACCCTTTATTCCCTATAAAGATTCCCTGGAAAACCTAGCCCATCCCATCAAACCTGAAAAAAATATAGCAAAAATTATTTGTTGTTGAGTAGTGTATGTGTGGATTTTTACTACATCTATTTTCAGTAGAAACACAGATATGGACAATTTGAAATGAAAATCCAAACTTACAGAAATTTACCTCCATACCCACAAAATTATTATGAACTTTTGCTCACAGAGAAGTGCTTTTGGGAAAATATTGAGCTGAGAACCATTCTTTTTGAAAGAATACAGACCCAGAATCATGGTCATGAAATATTCCTGTCCAAAAAGGGAAGTTTTTTTTTTTTAAAAAGTAATGAACTTGTTCTTGTCATTTCAATCAGTTCTCATTGTCATCTTCAGATTTTTCTCTCCTGAGTTATTTCTATAGAAAGCGATTGAGAGATATCTCAAAACTTTTTCAAAGAAAGACAAACAACAACAATAAGAAAAAGAAAGCTTCTTGTTCAAAAAAGGAACTTTTCCGAAATCTGGGGAAACAATTCTCACATGACTGTTAAATCAGTGTTTGAACTGGGTCAAATTAATCTCCAAGTTGAAGTAATTAATATAATTAGTTTACATAATTAAGCAATAACACAAATAACCTCCTCCCCATCCCCAAAATTCTTGCACAGAGAAAGCTGGCATTTAACTGACAGTGAATCTCCATTTTAGAAATGCAGTTTGACACCACTTTTGGTGATGCAGCTTCATCCTATGGAATCCTGGGATTTGTAGCTTTGCAAGGTCTTTAGCCTTCACTGCCAAAGAATGCTAGTGCCTCTCCAAGCTACAAATCCCAGGATGGAGCCATGGCAGTTAACATGGTGTCAAAGTGCATTATTTCTACCATGTAGATGCACTCAGAGAAGCCAATATAAAAATCTGTCTTCAGCTTCCACACTTGCACTTTGAACTCTGAAGTTGCATACAGTTTTACTTGCATATTGACCCTCTGTCCTTCATCTCTTATCAACCGTGCTCCTTGTTAAAAATTTTGCACTTAAAACTTCATCCTGTCACTCTCTTTCAGTGGGTCTAAATGTGAAAAAATCTTACAAAGATATGTTCCACTAGAGTTTCTTTCACCTCTCCCTCTGCTGGCCACTTTTGAAATAGTTCTTTGTTCCCTGAAGAATTTCCCAATTTCACCGTTTGCTTTTTCCAACATAAAATGCATGCTTCATTCTGTGATATATTATTTTTTTTCTTGTCATTAAAGACTATTCAGAATTAACCAATATGTTCTGACAGTGCATCAAAAAATATCCTCCCCTCTTTGTCCTTATTTGCAGCTATCAATTCCCATTAAGCTTTGTTCTCAGTTAATCTCTAGCCGGATATTACCATATTGCTCTTCTCAGGGAAGGCATCTTTTTCATACTCATGGAAAGCTTGTGTTCCCCAGCTTTGTTTTAACAATCCTAGAAAGCTTACTTTTATTTTCTTTATTTCATTTCGTGACATAGGTTGTTGTTGTTGTTGTTGTTGTTGTGTGCCTTTGAGTTGTTTGCGATTTAAGGCCACCCTAAGGCAAACCTTTCATGGGGTTTTCTTGGCAAGATTTGTTCAATGGAGGTTTGCTGTTGCCTTCTCCTGAGGCTGAGAGCATGTCACTTGCCCAAGGTCACTCAGTGGGTTTCATAGCCAAGCTGGGAATTGAACCTTGGTCTCCAGAGTTGTAGTCCAACGCACAAACTGCACAGGGCTTCATATCTACCAGTCTTTGTCATGTATATATATATATATATATATATATATATATATATATATATATATATATATATATATATATATATATATATATATATAGGAGTTGCTTATTGTAGGACATAATAAATAAATACTTTAGACAGTTTTCAAAGAAGTAGCCATGCTAGTCTCTTGCAGTGTAAAAAGGAGGAAGGAAGGGAGAATGAGGAGAACACTTTTAAGAATGTTTTTTTTTAGCATGAGCTTTCATAAATATAAACCTATTTGTTCAGTACAGAGTAGTACTCTACTGCATCTGAAGAAGTGGGTTTATATCCATGAAAGCTTATGCTAAAATAAAAATCATTTATTCTTAAAAGTGCTGGCACATTCCTTCCCCCCCCCCACCCTTCTCCTCCTTTTATACTTCAGAAAGGTATTTTGATATCATCCTCCAATAACAAGATAGGCTACCAACTTCCTTAACTCATTTTACCCAGCTGGGCTAGGTTCTGTAACACTTTCAAAAGTCTCTCCATCTTGTTCTTTTCTCCCTTTTGAGAATGGATAGAAATCTGGAAGGGAAAATCTGAAGATGATGAAAACAGGTCAAAAGGATAGAAACTGTTTTAAAATTATTTAAAAATTTTTAAAAAATACCCAAAACCATCAATTACATCATTCACTTTAAAAGAACTCTCCTTAGTCCTGTTCTGTACATGCATTTCTACATATGCAATCACATTAATCAACTAGTGTGCTGTTATGGTTTCATTGTTAGACTAGAACTTCAGGAGATCAGAGTTCGAATCCTTGCTCAGTGCTGGAAACCACACCTTCTCAGCCTTAGAGGAAACCACACCTTCTCAGCCTCAGAAGAAGGCAATTGCAAACCTCCATTGCAAGGAAACATCTACGAGAGGGTTGCCATAATTCAGCATTTACTTGAAGGATCATAACCACTACAACAACTGCAACAATAGCAAATTACCTTAATTCAGAACTTTGAAGTAACAAGCACAAGTAAATTGTTCTTAGGGTGATAGTTATGGTCATGTGCCATCAAGGTGAATTTGATTTATGGCAACATTCCCATGGGGATTTCTTAACAACATTTATTGAGAGAAGTATGCAAAGGGATTGTATAGCACCTTTGAGACAAAATACATTGTAGCATAAACTTTCATAGACTTGGTCAGTCTACAAAAGCTTATGTTACAACCTTTTTTGCTCACTTGCTACAAGATCCATATGCATCTTATATTCCAGACTAACATGGGTATGTCTCTGAACCTATTCAGAGAAGGTTCACCATTGCCTTCTATTTAAGACTGAAAATATGTGACTCATCCAGTGTGCTCCAATGCATTTCTAAGGCTGAGCAGAGTGTGAAATCTGGCCTCTCAGAATACTAGTCCAATACTCAACATGCTTTCTGGGCATCATTTCTTTCTTTTTTTCTTTTCTTTTCTTTCTCTTTCTTTCTTTCTTTCTTTCTTTCTTTCTTTCTTTCTTTCTTTCTTTCTTTCTTTTTGGGGGGGGAGGGGGTTGAAGAAAATTTGTATAGTCTACAGGAGACAATGGACTGGACTCTAGACTGGACAAGATCCATTCAGTCAATAGGATTTACCTATATATTGACACAACATTCAACAACTGAATTGGTTATTCTAGGGGAAACTAACTAACAGGATCCTAACCAATTTTTTTGCACAAAACAAACAAACAAACAAACAAACAAACAAACAAACTCTTATCTCTTGTACATTTTTTTCTACAGATAAGATATCTTTATTTCTGCAAAGAATAATTAGCTGAAATACTTGCAAGAATGTCACAGAAGTCTTTCTTTCCCCTCACAGCAGGGAGAACAGTACAGAGAATATTTGTTCTTGCATGTCAAGATGACAAATATGAAGATTTATAATTGCTATGTTGATGTACCACTGGTTGCACCCATGGCAGTAATTTCTTTATCACTCTGGGGATATATTTATACAAGCAACATTAGCACTTGGGGATGGTTCCATAATCAGTTGACCACTCCAACTGAGTAATCCCTTGTTTAGGCAGCTGATTGTGAGTCTTTGTAAAGCAGAGATCACAGACTCAAGATTCCCCTTGTGTGATCACTAGAAAAACCATGCAGTCCACCACAACTGGACAAATGGCTATATTGGAGGTGTTTGGAAATGTTTGTATGAGGAGGGTCTTAGAGGGGTTGTTTGGGTCAAACTACTACATTTTGCTATGTTTTTTTTTTAAACCTTTGAGGGAATGAGTGAAAATTCACCTGGAAAAAGGAATAATTGTTTGGAGGGGAAATAGTGTCTAGCTCCAGGACTGCTTGTAATGCTTCCCCCATTTATACTCCTCATTGCCCATACATTTGGTAACTATGGGGAGGTATACATGGGCTTATGTATAAATACAGCCTCATCATACAAAGGGAGATCTGGAATGATCTAGAAATCCTCTCATATTGAAAACATATATTTCTATATTTCTACACATGCATAAAGATCCTTTCACAGAAATAAAACACATGGCCAGTAAGGTTGGTATGAGTATCAGCAGTGAAGTGTGGAGTGTAGCCCATT
This sequence comes from Phrynosoma platyrhinos, assembly GCA_020142125.1. Taxonomy (NCBI): domain Eukaryota; kingdom Metazoa; phylum Chordata; class Lepidosauria; order Squamata; family Phrynosomatidae; genus Phrynosoma; species Phrynosoma platyrhinos. Next base: position 6,350,976 of record CM034703.1, on the reverse strand, counting down.
TGGCTCCATCATATTTCCTTTCATTGTATGAGCAGGTTCATCTGAAGCTCCTTTGTGTGGTTTGTATTGTGTATTTTTGCTAGTACTTGTGAGATTTGCCAGAGCACTTTCAAGAAACATTCTGAACTTCAGGGCCTCCTGACCTGGCCCCAGTCTAAGGACCTCCTTCACAATAGAATAGATGTGCTTCTGTAGTTAAATTAGGACTATCTCAGACACTGATGAATTGAAAATTTTCTTCCTTCGTGGAGCTTAGTGCACAACAGGAGAGTCACATTGAAGCAGACCAACAGTCAAGTATTCTTGTCAAAATGGTAGCCAAGCAGATGCTTTTGGGAATTTCAGAAGGAGAACATCAACTCAACAGCAACCTCCAGAGGATATAAGCTCATGCCCCCCCTCCATCACCATTGCTGAATATTTTCTTTGGAGAAATACTAATGGAACACCAGCTGCAGACATGATTTTATAAACTGGTGGCTCTGCTGCAGGGGTGGGCTTCCTATATTCACCAGGTCTATTTGTGTGGCCCCAAGGGTTCCCAGTAAAATTGAAATGGGTCCCAAATGCACCCTAGAGGGTGTGGAGACAATTTCACCATGTTTTTGCAACCATAGACCATTTTTGGTCCAGAAGAGTCCTCTTTTTTAACAATGGGGAGTGGCCTTAATGCTGATTTCTCAGTCGCTTCCTGTTGGGAAAAGACAAAGGCCTCTCCTTGTCCTAAAATGGCTCAGAGAAACCCAGATCATAGTAAATTTGTCTCCAGTGCCTTACAGGGAGTGCTATAGTACATTGTGGGACAAAAAAACCCCAAAACAATCTGGTGGCTTTTGTGGGATGAAGCCATAAGCATGCACAAGCCCATGGATACCTTCACATAGTTGTCAAATGTATGGCCAATGAGGAATGAGCTGCCCCTTGAATTCTAATGGTTATCCACCTTTTCTCTACAGGCTGACAACCCTATTTCATCAGCCTCTGCTTTGTGCTGGTCTACCAATCTTCTCAGTCCTTGGACAACAGATATGCTTCAAAAATGCAGATATGCTTCAAAAACGGAAGCTGGAGATGAATGTCCATCTCTTAGCAGTTGCCTCCTGCAGTGTCTGCACCAGGGATGGAATCATGACATACATGAAAAATAATCCCATCAGTCTCCCATTGGCGTAATCAAAACACATGCTTATGTTGTCCTTGTAACTTTGTGGGCTTTTTATTTTTGTTTTGATTTGTTATTTTTTTTTCCTCTCTCTCTTTTCCTCCCACCCCCATCATAAAAGCCTTGGTTGAGTATGAATGCAGAATATCAGGCCATCTTCTAATATATGCAGTATAATCTTCTTAAAATGAGTTTTCACTTCAAGGAACAGAAGGGCTTAGAGATGAGCAGCATGGCTCCCCCCTCCTCACATTCGGCATCTCATTATACTTCCAACCATTTTATTCCTAAGAACATTTCAATATCATTAGTGAAGACAAAAAGTTGTCTGCTAGGCCTGATCCAATCGTCTGTCACTGTATGCTACGCAAAGAATCAAGAACATTCTCTGTACTAAGAGCACAACTTTGTGCTAAATTCCTGGGTTTGTGTGTGTATGTATGTATGTAAGGAGATGCCCCACCACACCAATGGTTCATAAACATAGGGCCTCGGCAGA
>CM034703.1:6328852-6339297 GCA_020142125.1 Phrynosoma platyrhinos | reverse complement strand
CCTCTTGTCCTGAGTACAGATTCCTCATCAGAACTATCAGATGTCTTGAAATTCCCATGTCTTGAAAGGCATTCCATAGCCTTTCATGATCTGTGCAGGCAAAGGCTTTGCTGTAGTCTATAAAGCACAGATTGATTTTCTTTTGGAATTCCTTGGTGTGTTTCATTAGCCATTGTATGTTTGCAATGTGGTCCTTCATGTGTCTTCCTTTCCTGAACCCTGCTTGGACCTCTGGGATTTCTCCATGTATATTTGGAGTCTATGTTGCAGAATTGTAAGCATAATTTTGCTTGCATGGGAGATCAGTGCTATGGTCCTATAGTTGCAGCAGTCTTTTGCATCTCCTTTTTTGTAGATGAGGTGTATATTGATTGCTTCCAATCTGTTGGCCATCATTTCATTTTCCATATCTGTTGACATATGTTGATTAGTACTAGAGTTAACTCTGCCAATGTAGATTAGAGCAGTTCAATTGGAATATCACCTGTTCCTGGTGATTTGTTTTTCATTATTTCTCTTTTTGCAGTTTCCACCTCATTTTTTTAGAATTTGGGGTACATTTTCATATGGCTCTTCATTCCATGTGCCCTTCATATTTTTTTTTTCATTTCTTTTGTATAATTCCTCTCCGAGAGACCTAGTAAAATGCTCAAACCTCTACACTATGCTGGCTCTCTATTTAATTTAGTGAATTTGAAATAGTATAACAGTAAAAAATGATGTTGAAAGGCTAAAAAGCATTTTGAAGTATTTAACCAGTTTAAAAGACTTGTTAAAACTGGCTAAAATAGTCTAAAATGATGAAAAACCCTACACTTATGAGGTTTGGGCAAAACGAGTTTGGTCCCAGAGGCTTTAGTGAACAGTCAGGTTTTCACTTGGTGCTAGAATGAGAACAACATTGGCTCAGATCAGGCCTCTCTGGGGAGGGTGTTTTCCCCTATTAGATGTGTAAGGAGGGAAAAGCCAAAGCGGGTGGCCTCCCCTTGACCTCTTCCTCATCTTCACTCAGTATGACACCCCTTCAAATATTTAAACATTGCTATTATATCACCTTTTAACCATCTCTTCTCCAGGCTTAATATACCCAGCTTCCTAAGCCACTCCTCATAGAACATGGTTTCTTTCACCATTTTGCTTACCCTTTTCTGGATATGTCCATCTAAATATGTCTCCTGTTTGTGACACATGAAGATGGAGAATACAAAGTGGTTATATTCAGCTCATGGCAGTGAAAGCAGGGTTCTAAATTTTGTGTCAGTGGTGGACAGGATGCAAAGGTTGACGGTGAGAAAGGATATGAGAAGTGGTGTCATTCAACAAGCAAAATATTTATTTTATATCTCTGCAATGTAGGATCTCAGTCCTAATCACAAATGATAAAGTGTGCCAGTGTGTATATTTCCTGAGATGCAGAACTGGCCTTCACCTCTCTATTTATTGATTTAGAAGTTTTCCTTCCTGGAGGATTTTAATGAGTTGAGACACACCAATCCTTGCACACCACAGCCCGGCCTTCAAGACAGAAAAACTGCTGCTGTTAGGAGATAAGTTCCTATTTGGTACCCCCACCAACAAAAGAATTTACTGTATCAACACTGATGCTAAAAGCCAAATAGGCAAACAGTCCCACGTACGGCTGGCAAGTGCTTAAATCAATGCCCGTGTGGTCTGCTGAGGTTTGCCAAGAAATTAAATATGTAAAACCTTCACTATTATGGTACTTATATTCACATGCTGAGTCTGTATCATTTGATACAACAGGATTTTATGCTCTGGGATCCTCAGCAGACACTGCAGTCCTTCCAATAAAACTGCAATTTTATACCTTCCGGGATAACATTAGATGTGGACTACCTTGCCAAGTGTTGCATAATGGGAAGCGCCTGATCCTGATCTTCCCACTAAATCCAGATGGATGGACTCCACTGAGAATACAGTCGGATTCACTCATCCAGCAGACTGTGTGCTTAAAACTGGAAGGTGTGGGCAGTGAGGGCCTTGATCCAAATACAGTTGTTTTTGAGTAGTTGTTGTGTAACCAGCAGATGAATTCAAGGATGCACAATTTCAACTGAACTAGACATTTTCACCCTGAATAAAATTCTGAGATTTGTAGTTTTATGAGACATTTAGCCTTCTCTGTCAGAGAGTGCTGATGCCACAACAAACAACAAATCCCAGGATTCCATAGCATTAAGCCATGGCAGTTAAAGTGTTACCAAAGTGCATTATTTCTATATTGCAGATGCTGCACTACTCTGAGTGAGACAGAGAAAATACTATCCTGTTGAATTCCCTGGATCTCGCAGGAAATTTTCCTTATTATCTGTGCTTGATGACTAGCTCTGTCCATGAATAGTCAAAAGGCTCACCATCATAATTGACGGGCAGCAGCCTGTTAGAGGCTGGTTCTATAGGAAGCTAGCTATATCTTTGAGGCCTAGCTTTGAAAGACTATTAGACCCAAGGTACTATCTGAGAGATAGAGTTGGAAAGTTTCAGAGTCAAGCAATGAAGATACTGGATTCAGGAAAGAAAGAGGAGATTATCACATAGAAGCTTACTGCCCATAAAACTTCCCTAAATCGTCCAGCAAGCATGAAAGTGTGATAGTTGGTCACACTTGTCCCCGTGATTAAATCATCATGGAGGCATCTCTTTACCTCCCTCATCATTAAAGTGTTCACTGAGCTACCATTTGTTAATAGCAATAGTTCCCATTATTAACAAATGGCAGGCTCCACGAATGCTTTAATGATGGGAGAGACAAGGGGATGCCCCCATGACGATTTAATCACGGGGACAAGCACAACTGACTATTATACCTTTGTGCTTGCTGGATGATTTAGGGATGTTTTATGGATGGCAAGCCTCCATATGATAATCTTGAAAGATATTATTGCTTATTTTGCAAACATACATTGACTAATGGGGCAAACCAAAGAATTTCAAAGAATTTGACTATATAGATAATGCAAAACTATGGATTGCTGTAAAACAAACCAGACTACCATGACATTTGGTTATCCTGACACAATATGGAGAAACAGGATGACTTTCAGTTGGCAAGAGGTCAGACAATGCTGCACTTTATTTCCCTATCTGTTTTAATTATATGCAGAACATGTAATATAATACAACAGCAGGATTACTCTTGGAGGAAGGAGGTATGAAGAGTAGGGAAGGAACAGCAGTAATTTGAGATATGCAAAAGACATCATATTAGTAGCTGAAAATAACTAAAAGTTTGGAATGACAGCTGATGAAGGTTAAAGAAGGAAGCTGAAAAGTTGTCTTACAGCTGAATATTAGAACTATGGTAAAATAATGACTACAAAAGATTTACATACTTTTAAAATGGGAAATTAAGACAAAGTTTTTAAATACCTTTTGTTCAGCTATCAATCAAAATGGGGACTGTAGCCAAGAAATCAGAAAACTAACTGGGGAGGCACCTGTAAAGGACAAGTAGAGTAGATCCTCAGGTGTAAAGATATATAATTGAATATCAAAGATAGGATCATCCATGCCACTATATTTCCAATATCTATGTATGGTTATGAAAACTGGACAGTGAAAAAGGCAGATAGGAAGAATATAAATTCATTTGAAATGTGGTGCTGGAAGAGATTTCTCCTGATACCATGGGCTGTCAAAGGATACATTAATGAGTTTGGGAATGGTAGAAGCCAAAATGATTAAATGGAGGCTATCATACTTTGGACCTATCTTGACTCTTTGGAAAAGATAAAAATGGTTGGTAAAGTCAAAAGCAGGGAGTGGTGGAAGAAGAAGAAGACAGTCAAGAAAGTCACAGCCCTGAATTTGCAAGGGCCAAGCAGGCTGTTCATAACTGAAGCACTCAGAGGACTCTCATTCATAGGATCACCAAGAGCCAACTTGATGGCACATTACAACACAAAAATGCAAAGTTGATATGTTGCAGGGAAACTGTACTGGTCTGTATCTTCTTTTCTGCTACTGGTGGACATGGAGGGGTTCTGTGGGTGGGTAGATATGCCTACTGCTGTTTCTCACTTTCAGCTGTACAATGGGTTGTGGATACCTCAGTGCAAGACTGATTAAAGCAGGGGTAGTCAACCTTTCCCCTTTAAGGGCTGAGGGACTTTAGCTCCCAAAAGCCTCAGCCATGTTGGCCAATAGTCCCATGTTGGCCAATAGCTCCTGGGACTCTGGGAGCTGAAGTCCCTCAGCCCTTAAAGGGGAAAGGTTGCCTACCCCTGGATTAAAGTTTCTAACTACTCAGGCACTGTGTGAGCAGTGTGACACCATAGAATTTCCCCTTGCATTTGTCTGTAGACTTTCCTCTGGTTCTGGCATCATGAGAAAAAGCAACAATCTATGGACAGCTAACATATATATATTTCCCAGCATGTTTTCATGAATACCCAGACCTTTGCATGCTTTAACTAAATGAGAAGACAACCAGGAGGCTGAGCTCTGTATCTAATGCATCCATTATTCACCTGCATATCTCCCTCTCTCTTTCCCTCTCTCTCTGCATCTTACACACACATCTACTAAGCCCTGCTTATGACCCTTGCCATTTAAGCTATTTAATGCTGTCATCCAAGAATTAAGAAGCAGATCTATGAGCTACAAGTTTCTTCTTCACAGGAGCCCATCTTCCAACCAAAAATGATGTCAGCTGTGTGGTTCTCAACTACAGACCTTTCATCACAGGTAAAGTCATCTTCCCCCAGAGGCTTTTCCTCCAGCCCAATCAATTGCTTCACTTTCAATCTCTTGACTGTGGTTACAGGAGGTCCGTGAGATTTCCCTGTCTGGGGTTGCCTGGTTTTGTCAATTCCAATTTACCCAGATATTGTTTTACCTTTTCCTAGACAACAAAAGGTTTAGGATCAATACAAAGCCTTATAAATGCTCTAGAAGGTATTGCTAAGCCTCCTTGCTTGTGTTACCAATCCCCTCTAGGGTGCATGGAAGAGGGTTCTTAAGCATCTCAGCTGGTTGGCTTTTAACTGACATAGAGGGTAACTATTTGCCTTGTTATTCTTAGACTCCTTCCCAGAACACATTTGTTTTAAAGGGTATCTCTTCTCTCATTGCCTCTGGAAGATTTTTTAAAGCCTTGTGTCTCCTCATGAATTTCATAGGGTTTTCATAGGCAAGGAGTACTCAGAGGTGGTTTTGCCAGTGCCTTCCTCTGAAATACAGTTTCATACCCTTATACTGATATAAAATATGAACAAACTACACCTTCAAACTTTGACTTTTCTCTATCCAGAATTTTCTCCATCTGTGAAGTGATTTTTTGACCTTACAGCTGAATTTTGCCAATATCCTGATGCTGGGCTGAGATTTCTATCCAATGATCTTTCAGCATTTGGAGGGCGAGGAAAAATCTATAGCTCATCAGGTGGCAAGAGGACTTACTACTAGAGAGGAACTCACAGATGGCTCAAGTCTGGTTTCTTTCATTTTATTTTCAAAATTTCACAGTGTCAAGAATTCTGTTAATAACACATGGAACTGTAAATTGTGCTACACATGCAGAGTGACATGGGGGCAGGGGGAATACAGAACTAGCCTGTCTAGCTGGTGGTGACAGAAACAGAGTTCTTCATGCAAACAATTTCAATGGCACTCCACACAAACCTGGAGTAGTATCTCAATATGCACTGAGCATTGTGCATTTCTTCTTTCCATTGCTCTGTCCATTGTGGAATGGATATACAAAGGGTAAGACTTTTATTTGAATGATCTTAATTCCTCTATTAAATATTATTTGCAGGTGTCCTCCTGGGACCCAGCTTTTTGAGTAACATCTGAACTAAGGCCTTTCTTGACTGCCTGAGTTGGTAGAGCCAAGATAGACTAAGGGTGCATCTACACTGTAGATGCAGTTTTATACCACTTTAACTTCCATGGCTCCATCCTACAGAATTCTGAGATCTGAATTTTGATGACATACCAGCACTTTTTGGCAGAGAAGGCTAAACACCTTGTAGAACTACAAATTGCAGGAATCCATAGGATGGTACTACAGTACTACAGTCATTTTACTGTGTGTGTGTGTGTGTGTGTGTTTTAGGAAGGGAGCAAAATGTTTCCTTCACCTACCATCCAGTTTCTCTTTCTTTTCTCTTATAATAATAGCTCTTCCTAAATGTCTTAAGGCCTAAGCAGACTGCCAGAAATAGTGCACATTAAATTGATGCACTGCCCTGGCTCAGTGCTAGGGAATCATGAGAATTGTATTTTTTTCTGAGACATTGAGCCTTCTCTGTCAGAGAGCTCTGGTGCCACAATAAATTACAGTTCACATGATTCCCTAGCACTGAGCCAGGGCAGTGCCTCAATTTAATGTGCACTATTTCTGGCAATCTGCTTAGGCCCTTGGTCTCAGGTAGCTGCCATCCCCTCTCCGAATAATTTTCTTTCTAGGGGGAAGTCTGCAGCCATTATCCTATTCTTATTGGCTTCATGATGATACCACATGATGTCTTTTACCCTCATTCGCAATTTCATTTCACACACAGGCAGACATACAAAGGCCTCATTATCACTTATATTTAAACCAGTTTGCGATGCACCTTTGCTCTGTGTCAGTAAATCGGTTCCAAAAGGTCTGTCGTTCCCACTATGAAAGTGGATCTTTTCATTATTCCCTTGTAATCACTTTTTTTTTGGCATGATTATAAATCCCACTAGTTTGTGCCTCTTCAAAATGCATGTCAATCATCTGCACGTCATTGGTGATGCAAGTGGCAACACGGTGAGGATGGGGCTGTTCCTCTTTTTTGCAAGCGATCAGCCTTGGGGAAAGTTGTGGCAAAGAGAGGAAAATCGGGGATCTATGCCCTCCTTTTTGCAAGCCATCGGCCTTGGGGAAAGTTGTGGAGAAGGGAGGAAAATTGCCCATAGATCACACTGCAAAGCAAAGGCAGCACTGAGAGGAGGGGGGAAAAATGGCTGATTTTCCAAAAAGTGAGACAGGATGGTAAACACCCCTCTGCCAACCCCCTCTGCCATTAGTCCCTCTTCTCCAGTATGATACATCTCAGATCTGTTGTTCCCACTTGTTGAACACACTTTTGAATCAGTTCTTTTCAAAAGAATTGCCAGCAAACTGCTGTCAGAAAAGACTGGGTTTTTTGCATTTGCCTTGCTTCATCTTGACTGAAACAGAGCTCAATAGGATCGAAAGCGGTTTCAATTGGGGCTGAGGCACATACAATCCAATAAGCAATCTGAGTTAAATCAAAGTGGGAATGGGGCCAGACACACTTCACAGCTTGTGAAATGAAGAGTGAAATTTAGGGAGGATTTTAGTTTATCAGTCTTCATTCACTCTGAATGGCTCTTTAAAAACAATTTGACCCCAAGAAAAAAATGCACAGGGCATCTTTGGGAGATTTCACTAGTCTCCTCTCCCTCTTCCTTTCTCAAACCTTCTAAGTCATTCTCACTTTTTACTTCATGTGAAATTTGGTCAATCACTCAAGACACAATGCAGCTACCATTTTACTGTCCCTTTGATGTTCATTCAAAATGACTTTGTAGAACAGCAAGATGCTAAGTCCTAAATTTTTATTCTATTTCTTTCCACATTTGATGTCGGGTTCCTTTAAGTCCTGTAACTATTCCATGAATAAATGCTCAGGCAGTGGGAAAAAAAGCTAATCCTTTAGTCTTACAACAAAGCAGCTGAGGTCTTACATCAAGAAAATGGAGCATTCATTTTATGTTCATGGAGAGTTATGTAATGGTTGTACAACAAAACCTTGTTAATGAACCAAATGTGCAACCCATGCAACCTGCAATGAGAAATGCAGGTCCATGCACAATGCACACCCATGTGGAATAATACCATGTGTGAAGCTCTGCTTCCACAAATTTGAACTGAATGTCCAACCACTTTTATAGAGGAACCTATGCATGTTTAGAGAGTCAGCATAGTGTAGTGTTTTGAGTGTTGGATTGCAACTCTGGAGATAAAGGTTTGACTCCCTGCTTGGCCATGAAACCCACTAATGACCTTGGGCAAATCACATGCTCTCAGCCTCAGGCAAGGACAATTACAAACCTCCTCTAAACAAAATGGGCCAAAAAAATTTGGCCTTAGGGTCACCATAAGTCAGAAATAACTTGAAGGTACACTGCAACAAATTTCATGTTTATAATACCTGACATGATTACAGTCAGAGAGAGTAGGCTGAAATCCTTTTTATCATTCATGCTGATATTACTGGAAACTATATCAACATAAGCATATTTAGTTTCAAAACAAGGAAAATTGCTATGAATTGTCAGCTAGATAGCACAAAGGTGCATCTCTTCTCCCCACACATATGAATGGCAATACGTATCCTCTACTAACTTCAAAGCAAGAAAAGTCAGTTTTCTTCCTGCAAAAATGTACTATTGCCATCTACATTTCAGATTATGTATTTGAGGACAAGAAAAATTTACCAACTTTCTATTTTAATTGAATTCAGTTTTAAACTAGAAAAACATGTAGGAGATCACGGCTCAAATCTTATCAGATGAAATCTTGTTGATGTCTTATATGTGTATAAATTCCCCATAGAAGGACTTGCACATTTTTATCCAATGTAGAAAGGCCTCATTACATTCATTACATTGCTTAATACTACCAAAAGGGTTCATTTCAGCTTACTTATTTGGCAACAAGGAGCATGTATCAAGCTCTCACTTTCAAACATTAAGCAGAAACTAAAATTGGAGGAGATCATGCTTCCTGCCCTCCCCTTGGTCTCTCAGTGAAGCATATTGATTGGGAGTTCCTGCATGGCAGGGGGTTGGACTGGATGGCCCTTGTGGTCTCTTCCAACTCTATGATTCTATGATTCTATGATATTTATATTAGGAACAGAGTCAGCCTCTGAGCATCTGAGCAAATGACACCTCTTCTTCAAATAAACCTAGATAGGAGAAGATTTTCCAGTCCTTTAGTGAGTTGCACTTGAGACAGCAAATATTCCTAGGATGCTCTGACAGAAGACGTACTGCTCAAGTGTCCAATTGGAGCAGATCAAGATCTCCTCCCACCCTCAAATCAGATTATTTCAACCCATACTTTATTTAAATTGCCCCTTGAGGATAATAGAAAAGGTTTTAAATACCCCTACATTTGCAAATGCTGAATGAGCTCAGAGTCTCTGCTGTATTACTGATTCCCTCAATTATTTTATCAAAAACAAACAGATCCACTGGAAGATGGGATTTCTGCAGAATTTTACAATGGGCAAATGCTGTTTTCTGTGCAAATCAACCATGTGTGCATTTTGCACAGAATGAAAACTGAATTGTGAATGGGCTTTGAAAAGTGTGAGATTTTCAAAGACTTTCTCACAGTGGGAAGAAAATTACTACATGCTGCTTCATTTGAAAAGAGACTCAATGAAGAATTGCATCCTTGAACATCATGATTCTTTGAAACAGATACTTTCAAAACTTTACTCACAATCACTTGTGAATAAGAACACAATACTTTCTGTACATTTGTACAATTTTTGAGTTTTTCTTCACAAAATACATGGGTTGTTTTTTTTTGGGGGGGGGAAGGTAAACTGCAAAACTCAAAATGTGAAAATCTGACAGCAGTTGTCCATTTTACCAATGAGATATTTCAATATGTGAGACTAGTTGTAATAATAATAATAATAATAAATAATAAAATTTATTTGTATCCCACTTATTGACAGACAATCCAAGCAGCTTACAATAAAACCTGTATAACATATCCCAAAAAGAAAAGCCAACCCACCCCCTTAAAACAGTATTAAACAATACATAGTTAAAATAGCAATAAGCATAAAATTAAAACATAACAATATAAGACATTTTACATTCAACATTTAAAACAGGTTGCAGTGCCCTAATCAACCTCTACTGCATTCCTCATCCATCAACAACTGATGGGGCCATGAGAGGAATGCAGGAGTTAAGGAACCCAAGGCCGAGGTGATTAGTCTGGAAAGGCCTGCCGAAAGAGATCTGTCTTGACAGCTTTTTTAAAGCTGTCCAGTGATGTCAACTGACGGATCTCATCTGGAAGGCCATTCCAGAGTTTGGGGACGACAACAGAAAAAGCCCTCTGGGAGGTCGCCACAAGCCTAGATTTTTGAGGCTGCAACAAATTCCTCCCAGAGGACTGGAAAGTGTGGGGAGGATTGTATGGAAGGAGGTGATCCCTGAGATAGCTTGGACCCAAGCCATTTAGGGCTTTAAAGGTAATAACCAACACCTTGTACTGGGCCCCTTGTACCCTTACTCATCAGAACGTTCATGTATTCTTTACATTTTTAGCTGAAGAAAGGAGTAGGATTGAACCCTCCATTTTGCAATGACAGCACTGGGGCATGGCCAGAGAGTGTAATGGTTGCTACCAGAAATTAAATAATAATAATAATAATAATAATAATAATAATAAT
>CM034703.1:6294749-6315215 GCA_020142125.1 Phrynosoma platyrhinos | reverse complement strand
TAGAGCCAGAGGTGAAGAGCTACAACTCCCATCATCCCTGACATCCTGAATGCCTGTAACAGAGTTCAAGAAGAGAGATGTGCTTTACTGGCTTGTGCAGTGGCTACTTCTGCAGGAGATGATCTCTGCCATATAGGTTTGGAAAGGGTAATGAATGAGGACATTCTGTCATGTTTTGAAGGTAAATCACTGATGGTCTTTGAAAGTGACACAGTGTTTCATTCATTCCTGATTAGTCTACTTGGTATTTCACTTTGAACCTAACCTCTCCTGAAAAAATACAGCCCGCTGAGTCAAACGCAGAGTCACAAGAGGTGAAGAATCTGTTGTGACATTAATTAGAAGGGAGTTGCTTGGGAGGCACATTTTCTTCCATTATATGTGCCAGCAATCAATGAAATCCCGGGGATGATGGAGCAATCTCTGGTTTACTGCAGGGCTGCTTACATACCAGGTCTGGATGAGGTGGGGTGTTGGGGGAGGAACAAAGAAGTTTGCAGCTCTCAAGAAATTCTTTTCCCATTGCTGATTGCAGACACCAAGCTGACAAGAAAACAACACATAGACTTTCTGAATCTTCAGCAGAGAGCTCAGGCTCAGATGCACAGTTTGGAAAAGATGATGATGATGATTACAATACCTTCAACCCTACAGCCAGTGAAACCAGTGTGGGCTAGGACTGATGGTAGCTATAGTCTAAATATATCTGAAGGGGCACAGGATGCTCATTGCTGCTATATATCCATGCAACAGAATGCAATTAGTTCTTCCTTTGCACAAATCCCCTCACTGTTTCACTGACTTAAACCTCCCCCCATCCCCCAACACACACAGCGAAGTGGGAGGCACAAGCCAGATTCTTCCTGGTGCAATGTAATAAGAGTTGCACCTTTTCCAAGGATGCACAGTACAAGACAAAACAGACAAGGGTTAGAATCCTGTTGATGTCATGCACATCCCCAGGCTATCCTAAGGAGGTGTTTGGACATTTTTTTGTTTGATAGGAAGCACACATGGATGAGGAAGCAAAGTTGTGCAAGCAAGGCCATCACACATGCAGATGTGCATTGGTGCATATTTTGGGTGCATGCACATTTGGTAGAGTGTTTTCATCCACAATTCCTCTGCATGACCATTCAATACCAGAACAAGTGATCTATCTACAACTCAGCATGAGGAGCCTTATGCTATGAAAAGTGAGCTCTCCACCAAAATCTGTCAGCTCTATTCAGCCTATTTTCCCAATGTCTAAAGGGCTCTACAGATTGGCCAAAAGGGCCAGCCTGGAGGTGGAGTGGGGGCATGGTGACCGCATGTCAGCCACCCTGACTCCATTCTAATGCCACCATCATGGTGCCCACTCAAACAGATGGTAGTTGGTGCTATGGCACTCCCTTGGTGTTGCATTCACACATGCTGCACCAAAGGAGTGCCGAAAAGCTGCCGTTGCCAAGGCAAGCGTGGCTTTTTGTCACTCTAAAAAGGAGCGGAATTTGCTAGCTCTTTTAGAGTGGTAAAGTACCAGATCGGGGCCACATCATGCAGTTGCCATGGCCCCGATCAAGCAAGGAAAGGGTTGGCAGGATGCCACCCCTTAGGGGCCACCTGCACAGCCCCTTAATTCCTTCATGGCCCCAACATACATGACCTTTCTTCTTCTGCCAACAGCACCTCCACTAGTGAATTGAACAGGTAGACCACCTTTGAGGGCTGCAGACAGGGGGAAAGAAAGGTCCAGGTTGAGTCTCCCTTCTTTGAAATGCTTGAGATAAGAGGTGTTAGGGATTCTGGGATGATGATGAGGATGATGATGATGATTGGATTTTGGAATATTTTCATATACATAATGAGATATCTTGGAGATAGGACCGAAGTCTAAACACAAATGTACAACTTATACACATAGCCTGAATATGTATATGCATATGAAAATGTATAGAATATTTTATACATAATATTTTTAATAATTTTCTGCATGAAACAAAGTTTGTGTACACTGGACCATGAAAGTAAAGGTCTCATTATCTCACCCACCCATGTGGACAATTTTGTACTTTGGAGTATTTTGGATTTTGAAATTCCAGATAAGGTACACACTCAAACCTGTATAATAAAGGGATTTCTCTCTTCCTGTTCCCCACTCTGTGGCTTATGGGGGCTTTGTGGGAAAATTTAATTCAGGAGGAAAAGGTGCTGTTTCAACCACAACAGGGATCACTTAGTACTCTGACATGCAGGTTCCCATTTCAGTGAGAAGCAGGTCCAGTGGCTGGATGGAGGAACTACCCTGCTGTGCTTTCTTCACACCCATGGCAGACCTGAACTTTTTAATAAAGTCATACAAGGTGGCCACAGTTTAAAAGTATTAAGTGACAATTATCCACTCGAGGCTTTTGAAAACTGTCTGGAGAATGTAAAATACTTGACCAATCATATCTTTGTTATTTAATGGAGAGCTATGATAATTTAGTTGGCTGGCCTGTCATATAATGGGACACAGTAAATTCACTTGAGAAAGTGAGTCTCGAGGCAGGATATATGCCACTGTAGGGGCTTTAAGGAGCCTAAATTTATGGTTTTCTATAACAGCGAAGAGGTTTGTTAGCTCATTTTCCATTCCAAAACCTTAATCCTCAGGACTGAGCCAAACCCATGCTCGTAAATTTCCTATGGCAAACAAAGTGGTGAGTGGGTATATGTGAAATGTAGATTTAATAAATATCCCTCAAATATTGAGAAACCCTTGCTGCATAGGCATCTCCCATCTTGCTGGGTAGATGGCTGGTTACAGGACTTCACATTTGGTGAGATCCAGTATTTTGTACCTTCTGATTGGGTCACTAGAATGAAATTAATGCTTGCTTATAAACATTATATGACGACAATAATTAGCATACTCTACCTCGAAAGGTGATGGATCTCTTTCTTTGGAAGTTTTTAAACAGAGGTTGGATGGGCATCTGTCAAAAATGTTTAGTTGTGCATTCTTGCAGAGGCCTTTGTGGCCCCTTCCAACTCTATAATCCAAGGACAATAATGATAATAACCATGATGGCAATGTCAACAACAATGATAGTGATGATGATAATGATTATGATGTTTCTCAGAGTCTATGACAAAGAACAAGCTACCCTTCCCTGTGTTTCTATGTTACCTTGGCATCCTAAACAAGTTGACTGTGGAATTAGTCTTGCTCAAATTTAAATGAAGGCTTTGTTTTCCACATCTGCTCCTATTCTGCCTATCTAGCTTCCTCTGGTCCTCAATACTGTCCAGGCTTAAGAAAAAGGATGAGAAAATGAATCCCATCTTGTAATATTAATCTGCAAATTTAATTGGTAGTGTCAGAACCCAAAAGGGTTTTGATTCTGCCATTGTGTATGAAGTTGGTTAATGTATATATAAATTCTGTATTGGTTTGTGTTATATGTATATATACATATAGAATGTGTTATCTATATTAGGCGAGCTTAAATTTTGGCACCAATTTCAAAGAACAGTTCAGAGGAGTTTTTCTGCAGTTGCCAAGCAGAAATCAAAAGGTTACATCACAGTTACTAGGCAGAAAAACAAAAGGTTGAGGTACAGTCATCAGGCAGAAATCAAGTGGTTACATAGAAGTTACCAGGTAGAAGTCAAATTGTTACAATGCAGACTGGCGGGGCTAGGAACAAGAAGGCAGAGAAGCACAGTATCAACCTAAATGCTGACTGATCGTTATTATCCTTGGTCTGCAATAAAGTATTTTTGTTCTTTCACCAAGACTATCCTTGGAATAGAGCTGAATGGTACATGACAGATAGATATATCAAACCCAAAACTTATGGCCTTATATTTAAGTGATATATTAAATACAAGATATGAGACTGGTTTGAGGCAAAGATGGAACTCGTATGTTTACGAACTTGTAATCCCATCATATCTCAGCATTAACCATACTGGCATAGACTGATGGAGATTGCACATCTGGCTTGGAACATTACCACATCTGGAGATCTAAAGGCTCCCCAGCTTTGGTTACTCTACAGCAGGAGTAAGCAACCTAAGGCCCGGAGGCCAGATGTGGCCCCCCAACGCCTTTGGACCAGCCCCAGGCTGGTCATGCCGCCGTCGCTGCCACTGCCCCCCACAGCCCCCCGCCGCCACCGTCCCCCATCATGATGATATTGATTATTGTTATTACTTGTTCTTGGGGTTTTCTTAGCAAAATCTCCACAGGGGTATTGCCATGGCTTTTCTGGGACTGAGAGAGTGTGCATATATATATAATTTTTTATTTTATTTTTTACATTTTATTTATTTATTTATTTATTTATTTATTTTTGGTGCTTCGGCCCCCCAACTGTCTGAGGGACAGCAACCCGGCTGCCAGCTCAAAAAGGTTGCCTACCCCTGCTCCACAACTACACCTAGGAGGTTCAGGTAGCTGATCCATGGAGTCCTTTCTTGTTCTTATCATGCTTACCCTGCCCATGTAATTTGGAAGCATTGAAAATATGGCTGAGATACTACATCATGTGCAAATGTGCACATACATTAAGTGGCTGGTGAGCTGCTCCACATTTCTTCTGAATAACAATGTTGCATGATTGACACTATTGATTGTATTGTCTACACATGTGCTTCCATAGTGTTCCATTGTCCAATGTGGAATGAGCAATGGCTGTCACAGCAGTGAATCAAGTGACACATTGAAGGCATTGATAAATAGTTCTGCACAATCCAATAACACACAACTGCTTGTGTGGTGGCTATATTAGCAGAACTTCACTTATGCAGCCATGAACTGAATATGTCTATTGTGCAATGGCAAAAAAGTACCCTTGATACATTGAATGCATAGACATCTCTAAATGTCGTCAGTTTTCCTGTAGTGAGGGGTTCAAGCAGACCTACTGCTGTTGTTGTGTATGTCCAAATCAATTCTGACTTATGGCAACTCTCTCCTAAGGTTTTCTTGGCAAAATTGATGGGGGGGGGCATAAAGCTGAAAGAGTGTGACTTGCCCAAGGTGGTTTCTATGGCTGAATGGAGATTTGAACCCTGGTCTCCAGAGTCATAGCCCAATGCTCAAACCACTGCATCATGCTTTCATGGCCATCTTCTTGCTCATAGAACAGTGTTTATTTTCTCCTTTGGTACATCTTCAGCTTCAAGCTATGAACTTTGTCTGTGTCTCATGCTTAGTGCCCAGGTTTTGTGTGTATGTGTCTATGTGCATACACATGGCTAAAACTGAGTCTTTACTTCTGCAATCTCAATGCTGGCAAAAGACTATGCTTCCCTCATTGGCCTTCCCTTTCTTTCTGGTTATCATCAGAAAACACATCCTCTATCTAATGCCACTTAATTCCTCCCACTCCATTATGGGCCCCTGAGCTCGCTTCAGAGCTGTAATTTATGTGCCCTGCCAAAGCTCCACAGTCCCCTTTCCTTTAATTTGTAAATTATACCAGCAGCTCTCTTTGATGATTTAAGCCCATGAACCTCTTTGGGGATGTGGTCTTTATTCTACAAATCCTTGGCCACCTAGGACTATTGGCTCTTGGCTTTGCTGCATGGTATGTCCACCTTGACACAAACAGAGGCTCGGGATTGAGAAAGCAAAAGGACCCAAGGATTGCATTTCCAGAAGCTAGGAGTGCTTATACACACTCAAAAGCTAACACACCAACTGTGTCAGTTGGAAACACAGATGCATCCCTGGAGACATCTGATCTGGCCACTGCAACAAATGCCTTTGTTACAGCCCATTTGGATTACTGTAACATGCTCTATGTAGGGCTGCCATGGAAGAGTGTTCAGAAATTTCAGTTGGTATAAACAGCTGAAGTCATGTTAGTATCTGGGGAAAACTGGAGGGACCATGCAGCTTCCTTGCTGCAACAACTCAATTTTCTAGTTTCCAGGCTCAATAGAAAGTGTTGTGATGACTCATAAAGCCCTATATGGCTTATTTCAAGACTAACTGACAGTTATTGTTTGGGACATTCACATACACAAGTTTTTCTTATGCATGTAGAGGTCCTTTTTCAGTCACTGTGGGACTTGGTATTCTCTTCCACAGTGCTCAAAGCCTTCCCCCTAACCTATTGATGAGCCCATAATACCACCCTGCATTGCCATTCTGTGTTTCTTGGTGAGCAGTAGAAAACCATCAAGCTGCATCCCTATTTGCTGTTGTCATTTGCCTTCAAGTTGACTTGGACTTATGGCAACCTTGTGAATGAGACTCCTACAAGCCCCTCTATCATCAACTGCTCTGCTCAAATCCTGCAGAGTAGAAAGAAGTCAAGGCCATGATGTTCTTGGTTAGGTCTATCAATTTCTTAAATGGTCTACCTCTCTTTCTACTGTACCCCCCACCTTTCCCAGTACCACTGTCTTTCCTAGTGAGTCATGACTTCTATGATGTGGCCAAAGTACTATAGCCTCAATGTAGTCATCTTGGCTTCCAGGGAGAGCTCAGGCTTGATCTGTTCTAAGGCCCATTTGTTTGTCCTTTTGGCTGTACTTGGTACTCTTAGCACTCTTCTCTAGCACAGCATCTCAAATGAGCTGATTTTCTTTCTATTGGCTTCACTCTCCAGCTCTAACAGTGGTACACGATGATGGAAAATACTATGACTTGGTGATCCCAGTTTTGGTATTTAGTTAAGTATCTTTGCACTTTAAGATCTAGTTTTGTTTCAAGACTCTCCTTCCCAATCCCCTGTTTGACTGTAATCCCCATTATGATCAATGTCTGAGCCAAGGTATGGGAAATCCTTAGCTAATTCAATTTCTCCATAGTCAGATGCAAAATGATGACATCAGCACTGAGATTATCAGGGTCTTCCATGGATATCAACTCAGCTATAAATTATATAATGCTTGACTAGAAGGACATAGCCAAATGTTACTTTGAGCTTGCCTGCTGCCTGCAAAACACAGAATGGAGTACAGGATAACACCATAGACTTGTTGATAAGTCAGTGGGAGGGTATATAGTTCAGCATATTGTAGGTACTCATGGCTATTTACACTATTTATTTATTTACTTAATTTCTATGCCACCTTTCTCCAGAAAGGGATCAAAGGCAGCTTACAAGATAAAACATCTAAAAAACAAAACATCACAATACAAATTTTAAATAATTAGAATCCTCTATTTAAAACAATATAAAGTTAACATTAAACATACAAAATACCTCATATAAACCACCTCTCTTAATGATACATTAAAAAGCTTGCTTGAATAAAAATGTTTTTGTTTGCTGGCGAAAAGCAAGCAGGGAGGGGGCCAGCCTTGCTTCTCATGAAAGAACATTCCAGAGGGTGGGAGCAGCCACTGAGAAGGCTCTCTCTTGTGTCCTCACCAAGTGAGACTATGAACTTGGCGGGACCAAGAGAAAGCCTTCCCCGGAAGAACTTAAGGCTCTAGCTGGTTCATATGGGAAGATACGATCTCTTAAATAGTCTGGACCTAAGCTGTATAGGACTTTATAGGTCATAACCAGGACTTTGAATTGTGCCTGGAAATGAACTAGTAGCCAGTGAAGCTGTTTCAATATAGGAGTTATATGCTCCCTGTAATGGGCCCTGGTCAGCATTCTAGCTGTGGCATTTGGAACCCACTGAATTTTCCAAACAGTTTCCAAAGGCAGCCCCATATAGAATGCCTTACAGTAATCCAAACGGAATATAATCAAGGCATGTATCACCATAGCCAGATCTGATGTCTCAAGGAACAGGAGCGGCTGGTGCACTAGTTTTAACTGTGTCAATGTACTTCTGGCCACTGCTGAAACCTGGGCATCCAGGCTTAGAGTAGAATCCAGGAGCACACCTAAGCTGTGAGCCTGAGATTTCAGGGGGAAGGTAACCCTATCCAGCACAGGCAAGGTTCCTATCCCCTGATCTACCTTATGACTAACCAGGAACCAGAAGCACCTCTGTCTTGTCTGGATTAAGTTTCATTTTGTTTGCTCTCATCCAGTCCATTACTGACAGCAGACACTGATTCAGCATGGACACAGCTTCCTTGGAATCAAATGGAAAGGAGAGATAGAGCTGTCATTCACATACTGGTGACATCTCACCCCCAAACTTTGGATGATCTCTCCCAGTGATTTCATGTAGATGTTGAATAACATGGGGGACAGAACAGAACCCTGAGGGACCCCACAGGGCAAAATCCAGGGAGTGAAACAGGAAGCCCCCAACACCACGTCCCTCCAAGGAAGACCAGAGCCACTGCATAACAGTGCCCCCAAATCCCATCTCAGAGAGGCAGCCCAGAAGGATACCATGGTTGATGGTATCAAATACCACCAAGAGGTCTAGTAGGACCAACTGGGACACACTGTTCCCTGCAGAGGTCATCCACCAAGGCAACCAAAGCTGTCTCTGTCCCATAGTCAGGTCTGAAGCCAGTCTGAAATGGATCTAGATAATCTATTTTACCCAAAAAAACCCTGGAGCTGAAGTGACATTGGGTAGAGCTTGAACCTTCCCATATCAGCCTGCCTGGAACCTGAAATCCTCAAGAGAGGTTCTTGGATGCAGAAACAATGCAGTTTGATTCCATGTAAAGTGCTGTAGCTGCATCCTATAGAATCCTGAGATTTGCACTTTTACAATGTGTTTAGCCTTCTCTGCCAAAGAGTGATGGTGCCTTACCAAACTACAAATTCCAGGATTCTGTAGAATAATGCCCTGGTAGTTAAAAGTGATGTCAAACTGTATTATTTCTACAGTGTAGATGTATCCCTCCTCTCAGTCCCACCATCTTTATAGATGTTGTTGATGGCAATGCAAGATAAAACTTTTTCAGTGGCTGCTCCAAGAATCTGGAATTCACATTATTGGAAGAATGCCTTCCACCTTGATTTCCCAGAAAAGTCCCGCAAAGTCATTATTATTATTATTATTATTATTATTATTATTATTATTATTATTCCAATGGGCTTTTAGAATTGAAGAGTGTCTATACTTGTGTACACAATGGTGTAATGTTTCCAGTTGTACTGTTTCCAACTGTACTGTTTGTAAACTCTTCCCCCTCCATTTTCATTATATGATTTAACTAATTTTAAATGTGAATAGTTCATTGTTTATTGTTGATCTTTTGTATATTTTCTGTGTATATTCTGAATACAGAGCAGGAAAGAAATATTTACTCCACTTTCTCCCTCATTTGCTCTGGCATGACATGCTGGGCCAGAAGTGATGTGACATCACTTTTGGTAGTCATTTATAGTGTTGGACAGGGAAAAAGAGTAATATTGGCAAGAATAATCACAGTATAAATGTATAAGTAGGCTTTCAGAGTCTTTGATTTATTAATCTGGCTTTCTTCAGAAATGTGGAAAATAGAAACATTATACCTGTACTACTTCACTACTATATTCCTTCTAAAGAGCTTTTTCCCTCATTGCCTACCACACCAATTTGTTTTGTGGTAATGTTGTGCAAAGTTATTCCAATAATTGGTTTGTTCCAAGCACAGACCCTGCAAACTAGCTGACCATACTGAGCATTTTTAATAAATGAATAAATAAATAAATTCATTGATCCAGAAAACTTGTTTCATACTGCATTTTGCTTCTTTTTGTAACTCTCATTCATGTTAATCTCCTGCATATTTTTCAAAAGGAAACATCATAGCTCTTCTGTATCAGTAACTTCAATGCCTTCCATTCAACTGACTCATAAAATTTAGTCATTCTGGATGTATTACTCTTTAATGGTGCTACCTCTGCCTAATTTCAGTCTGATAGGATGCCTCCTTGAAAAGAACTATTCAAAACACCATCTAGTCATACATTTTCAATCATAGGCTCCATCTGTATTACAGAATTAATGCAGCTTGATACATCTTTAACTGACATGGCTCAATGCTATGGGATTCTGAGATTTGTAGTTTTGTGAAAGATTTAGCCATTTCTGTCAGACAGCTCTAGTGCCACAACAAACTACAAATCCCATGATTCCGTAGGATAGAGTCATGAGAATTAAAGCAGAGCCAAATGGCATTCAATGTGCAGCATGGCAGCAGCTTAGGAAAAACATAGGCTTACAGAGGAGGAGGAGGAAGAGGAGGAGGAAAGAGGGTCACTGTGAAAAAAAATCTTTCTTCAGTAAGCTTCTCAAGCTTTTTCATTTGAGTTTAACGATAGAATCAGTGGTGACTGTTGGATGCACTGTTAGTGGGGTTGTGGATTTGCTCTGGATTTCTGTCTGAACTTTAAAGGTGATAGCCAAGATCTTGAACCAACTAGGAGAAAGGGTTCACTACTTGGAATAATTTCTTTAAAGTTTAAATGCAAGAGTAGTTTCATTACCCAGTGAGCTTGCCAGAGTTATAAGTGTTCATAAAGAATAATTAGAGAAATAAGAAATAATAGGGATCCTCATAAAGGAGATGCTACACACTTTTTTAAAAAAACAAAACTTTTCTTTCACTAAAGAAAGTCACTCTTCCATATAAAAAATTGGTTTTGTAATGCTTTTCCAGTGCCTAGTGGCTTGCCATGCTACCAGAGGAATTGGGAAGTAAGCTAGGTTCTGCTGCTTGAGAAATGAAATTCAAAGACACCCTCCATTTCACAGTACCTGCTTCTGCGGACATATGCTGCATTTTTCAGCATATGTCAGCACGAAGATAGAAGGGCTAACCTCATTCCTAACCTCCCTGACCTCCCCTGCTCATCCCCCAGCATGCATTTGCTTGACATTCATGAGATAAAGGGGTCTGCTACAAAACCAGTGTAGATGTTTCCTCCCGACACAGGAAAGTTAGAGACAGAAGGTGTATCCACACTGCAGAAATAAAGCAGTTTGAGCCCTCTAACTGTCATCGCTCCATCCTGTGGAATTCTGAAATCTGAAGTTTGGTGAATCACCAGAGCTCTCTTAACAGACCAAGCTGAATACATTTCCAAACTATAATCCCAGGATTAAATGGGAGCCATGATAGTTAAAGTGATGCCAAACTGCTTTATTTCTGCAGTGTGGAAATAGCTAGAGAAGATATGGCTGACATTCACAGAGATTTGGGGATCCCGATCCATGACTCTTACATACCTCCTGTCCAGCCACAAAACCCAAACTACACATGCTACCTACCTTATGAATAATTTGAAATTTGCTCAAATAAACTGAGGGGGGATGCAGGCAGGTGGTCATGGGCCGCCCTGGAAGTGGAGGATTGGAGCTGAGGCTGCCCCACGCTTCAGCCCCAATCCTCCCTTTTGGCCCCTGGGAAAGGAGTGCCAAAAGAGAGCTCCTTTCCCAGGCAGCGAAAAGGACAGCTGAAGAGCCACCATGTGGCTCTTTTGCACCTGTTCTGGCACAGTGTGTCCAGACACTGCACCTGGAGGATGTCATCAGAGCACTCGCCATGTGCAACGGCGCGCACTCTGATGACGTCCTGGGAAGGGGTTGGGGTGTCCGGCATTTGGCTGCTTCTCCCCTTCCCTGGCTCTAAGATGGTGCTTTGCACCATCTGCACAGCCCCTGAGTCTCACTTGCTTTGTTTCTCATGCTGCACTATCAACATGGCTATCAAGATTAGCATATTCTTTATTGACCCCTTTTATAGCTGCTAAAATTTGAGGGTTCTCTTCCCCCCTCCACTTCTCACCTTTTCCCTTTTTGCTCTTTCCCTGAACTTGGAAGATACACCTAACTTGGGAGTTGAGAGTTCATTGAACCTTTGCTTAGTCTCTGAAATGGCTCCCAATTGACAACCTAATGCAGTCAATTCCCCAACCTATTGCTCTCAAGAGAGTTATTACAAGCTTAGGTGTCTTATTACCAAACTCCAGGACTGACTTGCAGGTCCATTAAGAAACCATGCCTGCTTAAAGGAGGTCTGTGAAGTTCTGCAGGCAATTCTTTCTAGGTCGATTACATGACTAGAGACCTGTAGCCAAAGACAGGGCATACCATTAGAAAGGAATATGCAAAACACACCATTCCTTGCATCACTTTGCCTCTCTAGCCCTATTGCTTCCATTCCCTGCTCACTCTCTTCACTTTGTACACAATTTCTCATTTTTAGAGTTTCCACTGCCTAGCTCATTGTATGCTTTGTGTGTTTGTTTTCTTTCATCTTTGTACTCTAATGTTGCATACAAAAGATGACAGTTATCTAGGCTAGAATCCTGTTGGTGTCATACAGGTTTAAAGGTTCCCTTATGCTTGTAGTTGCACTTTTGGGGTTATTATGCAATTTGGGATGTATGCAGTTCATGTCTGCTATGTCAAAAGCCTTCTTTACTGTGGTTCCTTGGAATCTTACCCTTGGTTTACTTGCCACCCACCTCACCTTTGGACCACAACATCCTTATTTAGATCCTAACCAAGGCTTTAAAGTACTACAGATCATTGGCAAGAGCCAGCATGGCATAGTGGTTTGAGTGTTGGACTAGGATTTGATTCCCAGCATGAAACCCACTGTGAGCAAGTCACATGCTCTCAGCCTCAGAGAAAGGAAATGGCAAGTTATATCTGAACAAATCTTGCTAAGAAAATTCTGTAACAGTTGCCTTAGATCACCATAACTTGGAAATGACTTGACACACAACAACAAGACCATTGGTTTGGATGGTAGGATGTATTCATGTGGGTTCACTGATAGTAGAAATTTGATCTGGTGGTATAGATCCCAAAACTGAAATTCAGTGCAGTCAAGAGGTACCCAAAAACAAATTTCTAGAAATTTCATTCCTAGTTTCACAAGAATAACTTTATACTTTTAGAAAAGCTTTAGGCATCAGTAGGAATACTAGGTTTATAGAGTAACATTCTTTTCTCATAATGTTATGATTCAAACTGTTCTTTACTTAAACATCCATCTCTCTACCTTCCTCCCCCCATTTCCTAGCTACACCTCTTTCTCCTCCTCCTCTTTAGTTGGAGCTTCAGCTTTTCTGTATGTTCTAAAAACTCTGATCGGCACTCTTAGCTCCAGTCTCCCTCAGCAAATTAAACCTGCCATCATAGTTGCAAACTTGGAGTTTCAGAAGTGCAACTATTTCCTACAGGGCTAAACTGCTTTATATGTTCTAAGTAGAACCATTGAATCAATTTGGATCTATCTATCTATCTGCCTTATATCCCAACTTACTCCCAATATGACACCCAAGGTGGTTCACACTTTGACTTAAAACAAAAATAGAATTAAAGCAATGGGTAATAAAAAAAAAAGGTCAGGGGTAAAAACAATGAAACAGCCATATTAAAATATTAATTTAAAACTGTTTTTACAAAGGCAACTATGATATCATGATAAAAATTCAGATATAGATACAACACACTGCAGTTAAATAGTTAGATGCTGACTTACCCTTCAATAGCTGATACAATGGGACTGGGACTCTCCACCCAGAAGATGGTGTTTTATTTGGCCCATGCAGACAGGGCCTGATTGGGACTGGCCAAGAATATTCCATCCATGAAGTTGTCCATTTTTGTGTGGCATGTAATTATTTGTTGGTTGCCTTCAACATCCACTTTCTTCTCTGAGATTGCAGTAACAACCTTTGTGTAGTCTCCATTCCAGTGGGGCAATAAGCAAGAACAATGGCAGTTACACAGAATTTCACAGTGTCAGTACTTGTCCTAAAGTCAGTGTAACACAATCACCACTTCACCATGTATGTGTAATTTCCCGTTACACAAGTGTAATGTAGCATATTGGCCTTAGTGTTGTCATGAGGACATGTGTTTCTTTATTTTCCACTGCCAGTACCCAACAGTGTGAAATATAATAATAATAATTAATAATAATAATAATAATAATAATAATAATAATAATAATAATAATAATCCAACAAAGAAAAGCACACTGTGACATCACAACATAAGGTCAAGCCTAAAAAGTAATATGGAGGGAGAGACAAAAACCAGGCATGTGGCTGCTGGCTTTAGCACCAATGACATTCACATCCATACTAGCTTTCAAACAAAGTCAAGTTTGGGCTTTTTTTAATGGCCTCATCCTAAATTAATTGATAATATATATGTATTGGAGGCAATAAAGAGGTCAGCTGTATTTCTTTAGCCTTTCCCAGCTTGGGGAGTCTACCTGGCAACAGCCATTACTAAATCAGTATGTGGCAAATTGGTGGTAGGGGTGGAAAAAAGAGATATAATCACAGTGTACATACCACCTGCATGGGCTACTCCAGGGGTGTGAGTGATGCCAACAATTATAGACTTCAGGTGCCATGAGATATCATTTTTCCCCAAACTTCTGCCAGGGTGAAAAAGACCAGTTTGGATCTGATATCTAGAGGCTGTAAGAATTATTTTTGTCCTTGAAGTCTAATACTGGGTTATCAGTAATTATAGGAAAAAAAACAATAAGGCAGAAAGAGAGGGTGGGGTGTCACTTCCCCTCTCTCCACCTCCCCTTACAATTCCTCCTTTAACAATACTTTGGGGGTTTAGTACTTTTCTGTAGAGCCTTTACTACCATCATTATTTCAATGGGTGAGGGGGGGAATTGTGACTGTCCTATGAGGTACTGTTGTTATTTTTCAAGTTGGAATTTTTTTATAACTGATATAATTTCTTTTTAAAGTGCTGCACAGGGCTCTGATGATAATGCCAAAGCAAGCAGGTTGCATTTTACACAGTGGTGCTGTATTCTGACGGTTGGGGAGGAAGATCCCCCTGTGGTGAGGAAGATGGTGGGGGACTTTGTGAGGGAGGGGAAGGGAGGGCAGGGGCAGAGAGGGGAAGGAGGCGTAAAAATGGAGGAGGAGAAGGGAAAGATGGGGGATACAGAGAGATTTCTATGAAGGCAAAGAAGGTGGAAAGCTTTGTTTGTTTCACTTTCTGCACAGTATTGCAAAGGATATTGGAAAAGGATTTTGTAGCATCTTTTCTAACTGAAAGAAAGAAGTTGGTAGCATGATCTTTAGTAGACTTGCTCCTACTTCCTCAGATGCATGTTTGGACCACATGCGTCTGAAGAAATAGGCTCAAGTCTAAAAAAAAGCTCATGATACCAAAAGCTCTTTCACTTAGGGCTGATGCACATGGTTGCCCCTAGGAGTGGTGGATTGGGGCCATGGCAATCACATGCTGTGGCCCCAATCCTCCTTTCTGCCACCCCCCAAAGAGTGGGCAAATGCCATGCCTTTTGGGAGTGGGAAAAAGCCGCCTTTTGAGCCGTGGTGGCGGTGGCTCTTTTGTGCCCTTTTGGTACAGCGTGTCTACACAGTGCACCAAGAGGGCTCCCTGATGCTGTGTGCAATGCAGATGGGTGCACAGCATCAGGGCATTGTCAGGGTGAAGTCAGAGCAGCTGGTATGCAGTTACCCCAACCCAACTCCATCCCCAGGACAGCCCTTTAGTCTGGTCTGCATCGGCCCTCAGTCTCCAGGGTGCTGCAAGATCCCTTTGCATACTGATTTTCCAGACTAACACAGCTATGTCTTTGAATTCTACCACCAAGGGATATTGGAGAAAATGTGGTCTCATCGTTTCAATATTGGACTAGGCTTTCAGAGTTCAAATCTCCGTTCAGCCATGGAAATGCACTGAGTGAGCTTGGGAAAGTCACCATCTCTTAGGGCTTGTCTACACTGGCCAAAAATTTGGGGTCAGCCTGAAGTGTTATGCTCCAGATTAACGCTAGATGGTGGCTACATGCACCAGGCTGAACTCAAAGGGAGACTGCAGTGGTGTCCACATGGGACAGCCAGGGAAAGGGTTTCAGTGTAAGGAAGTTGAAGGTGCATCTCTTGGCATGTAGATGACTGGTTCTGCCCAAATTGTACCCAATCTAGTTGTCCGCAAGCCAAAAACCCAGTGCCCACCGCAGAGATTTGGGGAAACACCAGCAGTCTCTCTGACTTTGCTTACTCTGAGGCAAAAAATGATTAACTAGTAAAACCTGTGGTATTTCCTCAGAAACAGTCATACATTGCAGGGAGAAACAGGCTTTGGGGTGAGTTTGGAGGGTTTTTTTTTTCCACAAATGTAGACAAGCCCTCAGCCTCAGAGAAAGAAAATGACAAAACTTGTTTGTACAAATCTTACCAAGAAAACCCTATGACAGCTCAACTTTAGGGTCTCCATAACAACAACAATGAAAACAACAACAATTGCAAGGGACAGGCAAAACAGGATGTGATGGCAGCTAAAATTTTACTTCTTGTTTCCATAATCTAAATCCAAACTCACATAATGAAGTGATGGTTGTTCCACACTACCCATCTGCTGAGTACCAGCATTGCACACCTGCATATCTGTGAATGTGCCTCCTGTTTCTGCAATCTCAAAGAATCAAGTGGACCATTGAAGGCACCAGTGAGTAATTTACACCAATCAAGAATGTGAAACTGATTGTGCAACATTTACTCTTGCAGCCCTTTGCTTATATTTATTACAAAAACTAAATAGACATTACAGTTAACTGGCATGATTAAAAATCCAACAAAACCCACATACTGGTTCCATTAGCCAAAATAGCTTCCTTTCTGTAGAAGAAACAACTTTCAAACCACTAGAAAGTATTTTTCTCCCTTGCTCTCAGAGCCTGTTTCTGCCTTCCAGTATTTCCCAGACATATTGCAGGAATTTTCAAAATGATCATCTGTTCTGATACAATCTGCAGGTAGACAGGAGAATGGACCAAAATCTTTACATGTATTACATATAGTGGTCAACCCAACTTTCAGAAAACATCAATCCAAAATGATGTGTGAAATAATGAACCTGATCTCCAAAAGAAATAGGTTTGTACCAGCAATAGCTTTGCATTAAAATCTAAAAATGACTCATTGATCCATTGAAATGGGAGCCACCTACTCACACAGGATGCAACACACACACACACAAACATATCAAATAGGTTTAGGACCATGATGTAAAGTGAAGTGCCTTAGATGTTTGCTCCCCTCTCATAATCCTAACATATAACCACTTCTCTGAAAATGATATTAGGGAACGTCAATGCTACATGCTTCCCCCATTCCTCAATAAATGTTTGCATTGTAACTCTAATACAGCAGTATGTGTAGTAGT
This sequence comes from Phrynosoma platyrhinos, assembly GCA_020142125.1. Classification (NCBI taxonomy): domain Eukaryota; kingdom Metazoa; phylum Chordata; class Lepidosauria; order Squamata; family Phrynosomatidae; genus Phrynosoma; species Phrynosoma platyrhinos. The sequence continues at coordinate 6,298,190 of CM034703.1, read as the reverse complement.
GATGAAAATAACATTCATGACTATTCCAATGTCTGACAAGGAAAAAAAGACAGGGCATCCTGACACTCAGAAAATCCTGCCAATTAACAAAAGACTAGTTGTCTGATTCATCATTGTCTGGGGCTATTCTTTCACTGTCTGCAGAAATAATGCAGTTCAATGCCACTTTAATTGTTGTGTCTTCATTCTACAGAATCCTGAGATCTGTAGTTTTGTGAGGTGCCAGCACTCTTTCTTCGTGAAGGCTATGGACTTTGTCAGACTTTAACTCTTATGATTATAAAGGATAGAGCTACAACAGTATCTGTTAAATGGCATTATTTCTACAGTGTAGATGCACCCCTTGTTGCATTTTGTCTTTACAGAAATACATTACAGAAGTTGGATGGCCATCTCTCAGAAATGTTTTAGCTATAGATGTCTTCAACACAGCACTTCGGACAGAATAGGCTCTGCAGTCCCTTACAGCTGTCTGATTCTAGGATTCTTTGTCTCAATAGGCAAATCAGAGGGTTTTATTTTTGAGAATTGCAAATCCTCAGTTTTTCTTAGTATCCTATGCAAGAACAAGATGTCTGGCAACTGTTCTCCTCAAGCAGCACTATATAAATACCGGTAAAGGTGATGGTGGTGGAAGAGGTGGAGGCAGTTGGAAACAGTGAAAATGCATCCACACTGTAGAAATAATACAGTTTGACACCATTTTAAATCTTGTAGTTCCATCCTGGGATGTGTGGTTTTACAAGGTCTAGCTTGTAAACTCATTGAACTTATATGCAGAACATATTGTAAGGAAGGAAGGCTTGGACATGGAAGAGGGAGGAGTGAAAATAGGAGTAAGAAATATCAACAATGTGAGATATGCTGATGAAACCATAAGACTAGCAGAGAACTTCACTAAAGAAGACATCTACTAAAGAAGACAAAAAAAGAAAGTGCAAAGGCAGGCTTACTGTTGAACATAAAGAAAACAAAAATAATGACCATCAAGGACCTTCACAAGTTCAACCTAGACAATGAAGAAATAGAAATAGTAAAAAAATTCCCATACCTTGAATCAAACATGGAAAGAAATGGGGACTGCAGCCAGGAAATCAGGAGAAGATTAAAAATGGGGAGGGTGGCTATGAAAGAATTAGAAAAGATTCTAAAATGCAAAGACATACAACTCAGCATAAAAGTTAGAATCATACAAATCATCGTATTCCCCATTACCATGGATGGATATGAGAGCTGGACAGTTAAGAAAGATGATAGGAAGAAAATCAATGCATTTGAGAGAATGTGGGGCTGGAGAAGAGTGCTGAGGATCCCATGGACAGCCGAAAGGACAAACAAAGGGGTTCTAAAGCAGATCAAGCTAGAGATATCCCTAGAAGCCAAGATGACAAGACAGAAGGCATGAATCATTGGGAAAGTCAATCATGTTAGGAAAGGTGGAGGGAAATAGAAAGACAGGAAGGCCACATGATAGATGGGTGGAATATATTAGAGAGACCATGAATATGAGTTTGCAGGAGCTGGGCAGAGCAGTAGAGGACAGGGGGGCCTGAAGATGTCTCATCCATAGGGTTGCCCTCGATCAAGATCAATGTGAAGACAGTTAACAACAACAAAGCTTTCTCTGCCAAAGACTGCCTGTGCATCTGAGAAATGGCTTGATTACTTCTATTCAATAACTTCCAGTGAAAGAGAGATCACCACCTTCTGAGGTAATCTTTTCCACCATCAAACAGCTCTTAACATCAGAAAATTCTCCCTCAAACGATTCTTCTTTCTTGAAATTTGAATTGATTTATTCAAGTCCAACCTCTAAAGCAGCAAATAAACTCACTCCATTTTCCACATGGCAGTCCTTCAGACATTTAAAGTTTCCTTCCTTTGATTTATATCCTGCTTTTCTGCCAACATTTGTACCCAAAGCTGCTTAAAATATAAGCTAAAACAAAATAGCTAACAAGACAAGGAACAAAAGTTTAAAAAGCATCAGACAAGCAATCCAATTAAAACATCAATTGTAAATCATTTAAAACATATGAAACACATATTACATATTTAAAATTACAAACTGCCCATCTTAGCCCAACCAGTTAAAGTCTGGTCAACTAATTGAGTAGGAAGGTCTTTGTCTCCTAGCAAAAAGACAATATAGAGGGGAGCCATTAAGGACTAACACACCAGTCTCGTGTTTTGGCAATCATGTTATGAAAGGAATCAGGAACATATATTGTTGTTATGTGCCTCCAAGTCATTTTTCACTTACGACAACTCTACGGTAAACCTATCATAGACTTTTCTTGGCACGTTTCTGCAGAGAGGGGTTGTCATTGCCATCTTCTGGGGCGGAGAGCATGTGACTTACCCAATGTCACCCAGTGGGTTTTTATGCTCAAATGGGGAATTGAACCCTAGTCTCCAAAGTCATAGTCCAATACTCAAACCACTTTACCATGCTGGCTCAACAGGAACATAACCGTTTGAAAATGTTTCTTATCACACCTCTCTTCTTTCATGCACATGTACTGTTTTAAACTCCACCAACACAGGTGTAGTAAGTCTCCTTTTTCTATAAGTGATGAGACGGTCTAATTCCCCTCCTCCCCCTACCTCCCTTTCACTGTTCCAAAGCAGGGTAACTCTGTGCATGTTGCCTTCTTTTTAATTTTACTGTATTTACATAATTATGGCAAAAACAATTTTAAATATTTTTATTTTATTGTTTTGACGCAAACACAGCAAAGATAAAAAAATAATTAATTAAGAAACGACAGGCACAGAGGTAGCCTATTTTGAAATAGCAAGTGGGAGGGAGAAAGAGGAGGAGGATCAGGCCACATCCTTCTATGTGATTGTTATAATATTGGAATTGAAATGAAGAGACTTTTCATACTTGTGCAGCTGCATTATAATAGTGACATTTAAAACTATTGATGAGTTTTGCCCATCAATGAAAAGGTAGTGGTTTGAATACATAGCAGCTACAGTTCAGTCATAGCATCGCGTGATATGCCATAGGCACTACTTTCCTGCTTTAATTCCACTTTTTAGCCTCCTTTGGGATATCCATAGTTCAGAAGGCTGCCTGCCATGTCCTCACCAGATGAGCCAGGGAGGGTGGTGAGGTGGAGAGAACCAAATGGCTATCTTATCACACCAGTCTTCTTTTCTCCAAGCTAAAGATACTCTGAAATGTTTCTCTGAATTGTTCTTCTAGACCTTTCACCATCTTGGTCACCTTGCACTGGACACATCCAAGCTTCTTGAGTAAGCTGCTCAATAGTAATGTGTGTTTGTGGATGTCCCATCTTCTTCATGGTCACCTGCCTCATGGGCTTCCGTACTTCAGTTAAAGCTCAGGAGATGATTTGATAACATAGTTCTTACTCTGGTGTTTTGTTTTTCTTTTTTCAGAGGAAGACAGGGAGGCTGCTGTTGTGCACG
>CM034703.1:6243982-6260438 GCA_020142125.1 Phrynosoma platyrhinos | reverse complement strand
TGCCATATTTTGAACTAATTGCAATTTCCGGGTTAAGCACAAGGGTAGGCCCATGTAGAGTGCATTACAGAAATCCAGTCATGAGGTTACCAGAGCATGTACCACAGTTTCCAGATCCCTCATGTCCAGCTGAACACCAAGAAAAAAAAATTATGACCACAGAGTTGATGATGAAAAGATTTAAATAGTCCAAGATTTTCCAAACTTAGGGTCTCTACAGACTGGCCCAAAGGGCCAGCTTGGAATCAGAAGATGGTGCAGGGCAGCTGCACACCGGCCACCCCAACCCCACGCCAATGGCATCCTGATGCCCTCCCAGTGCAGCGTCCTGACACACTGTTCTGGAAGGGGCAATGAAGAGCCACGTGCCAGGTCTTAGGGTTCCCTTTTGCTGCCCCTAAAAGGAGTGGCATTTTGCCACTATTTTTGCGGCAGCAAAGGGGAGGATCGGGGCCATGGCGTGGGGTAGCCATGGCCCTGATCCACCACTTCCCAGGGCAGCTCTGCCACTCATCTGCAGCCCCTCTTAGGGCTTTTGCAGACTGCCAGAAATAGTGCAAGTTGAGTTCACTTTAAGGGTTAGAGTTAGTGCTAGGGAATCATGGGATTTTTTTTCCAGAGACATTGAGCCTTCTCTGTCAGAGAGCTCTGGTGCCACAATAAAATACAGTTTCCATGATTCCCTAACCCTAACCCTTAAAGTGGACTCAATTTGCACTATTTCTGGCAGTCTGCAAAGGCCCTTAGTCTCAATCATCAATCAGAGTGAAGACTGCAGTCAAGAAATCAGAAAAGTAAGATTTGGAAGGGCAGCTATGACAGAAGTTAACAAGATTCTGAAGTGTAAAGATATCACCCCCTCACATATAATCTGCCCTCTGGTCCTCTGGTGGATATTTGCTCCAGTCAGCCAGGACTAGGTTGACACCTGTCAGCCAGAGGACTTTTTCTTCAGCTGCCCTTAGACTTTGGAATCACCTGCTAGAGGAGATGTCTGAATATAAAAGAGCATTAAAGACAAGCTTCTTCCAGCAGGCTTATCCAGACGATTTTTAAATTGTGAATTGTTAATGATGAATTTCAAATATGGATTGTTTCAATATGTGTAAATCTGGAAGCAAAGATGATTAAACTGAGGCTGTCATATATTGGCCATATCATGAGAAGAAAGGACTCACTAGAAAAGACTATAATGTTTGGTAAAGGAAGTGGTGTCATTAGGACTGGTGTCATCTGGTGTAGTAACTTATCATGTCATTCCCTCATTGAAGACATTTCATACCACACCATACAAAATCCTAAGTAATGTTTTTATACTAATATTACTCATAAATTGCAATTCATGTATATCACTGTATGTAATGGTAATAGTTGTGACATAAACAATTAGCAAAATTAAAAGTATATCTTCATATTACAATAACATATGCACAGCCTGAATGTATTTATGTGTACATTGTTTCATGTGGTTAAAGTGAAAATTTGGAAAGATGTGATGTTATTAAAGAAAATTTTAAAATAATTTAAAAAACACTTTTTATAGATTCCAAGGGGTTTCTTTAAAATGTGGCCCCTCCTTTTTCTTCCCATTGAACTTTGCCCCACTCACATCATCTCTCCAGCATTTTAAAGTGACTCAGGAAAAAGCCACAACCCATGTCTGCCAAAAGGTGGACATTTGGGGAGCAGTGATGTCACCCCTCTTTAGGGTGACATCTGGTGCACCCTGAACCCCCAACATCCTCCTAGTGATGTTGTAGGAAAGGGGATGGCAATAGGAAAAGAAAACTGCATTACGGATAGATAGACTCAATCAAAGAAACCTTGACCATGAATCTGCAGGAACTGAGCAGTGAGACTGAGGATAAGCTCATTCATAGGGCCACCATGGGCCAAAGTTGACTTGAAGTCAGTTAACAGCAATGTAGATTTACTCATTCATAACAATTCCATATTCACAATTTCTACTTAATCATGATTCTGACATTATTGCTATGATTGTAACTCCTCCTCCCAATCTACTTTACCAGTCATCATATGCTTGGTGAGGAGGTTTATTCTGCTAGTGATCAGAGCACAGGTGAATGATATTTGCACCAGGTTGGGGGGAAGTCAGGCCAGGAGAGTTTATTTAGAGGCTATAGAGACTGGCCAAAAGGGCCAGCCTGGGGGTGGAGTTGGGGCATGGTGACCACACACTGGCCACCTGACTCCACCCCAATGCTGCCGTCATGCCGTGTATGGAAACTACATGCTGCACAAAAAAGGAGCATGGAAAAGCTGCCACCATGGTGACAAGGGTGGCTTTTTGCCGCTCTAAAAAAGAGTGGCATTTGCCAGCTCTTTTTAGAGTGGCAAAGTGCCGGATCAGGGCTGTGGCATGCTGTTGCTGCAGCCCCGATCCAGCAAGGTGCTGTCTGTATAGCCTCTCAGTTAGATACATATAATTTTGTTAACAAAGGGCCTAAACAGACTGCCAGAAAAAAATCGAGTTTAAGACTACTTTAACTGTCCTGGCTCAGTGCTAGGGAATCATGGGAATTGTAGTTTTTTTCTGAGACATTGAGCCTTCTCTTTTAGAGAACTCTGGTGCCATAATAAACTAAAGTTCCCATGATTCCCTAGCACTGAGCCAGGGCAGTTAAAGTGGTCTCAAGCTGGATTATATTTGGCAGTCTGTTCAGGCCCTAAGTAGCAGATGTAGTGTACTGGCCATTTCCCCCCCCAGAGTAAAAGGAATGCTTAAATGATCATGCACTGGATTTCCAAATTGGTTCCATGGAAATCTCTAGAAGACTTATATTCTGCCCCACTGAAGAATAAATATCACTAATGTTTTATGTTCTTCTGTAGTCAATGTGTATTATGCAAATTGGAGAATTTTGTCAACGTGTCATGTTTGAGTGTCACATTCCATTCCTTGAACCATTGCAGTACACAACCATCTCTGTACAATATTTCGATTATGAAAACAAACTCTCACATTTCCCTTTTCCAGGTCAGGAGATAGAGCTTTCTTAATGTCAGTGAGCCAATGGATGTTTCATATTTCCCATCCTCTGGAGACTTCTAAATTGTCTCCAAGTAGGTGACATCTCTCTAATTAGCAAATGCATTGCATTGTGATGCCATGTGCATATAGAAATTAGCAAGGGAATTTGGGCTGAAGGAGCTGAGTCCTTCTGTTAAGTGGGAAAAAATACTGTATAATTAATATTGAAGGCAATAACAATGCATAATGCTTCTTATCCTTGAAATTTCAGTGACTGGAGAAATTAGCCTTCTGTTTCTTTGGCTTTCCTCCCCCTTTCTTTTTTTAATCATAACTTACAGAGACACTAGATAATACCCTTTAATCTCTTTAATAACTACGCTATCCTAGATTTCTCCAAGAATCCCCTTTACACTGTATCCACAAATCCAAGAACGAATTGCTCTTAAGATTGACTGACTGGCTGATCTCTCTGAGCTTCACTAATTTACTGATCCAGTGCTTATTCCTTCAGCTTCAGAGATTCAGGATGAAGTTTAAAGTGGGGAGGGCAAGAGAAAAGATCTCATCCTTAAGATAAGGCTATTGTCATAAGTTAAAATGGCTTCTTGCAGAGTATGGCATACGTTGGAGAATGCTTGAGTCCACGAACTGATAAAGAGTCCATGTTGAACTTGGTGCTGTTCAGTATTCAAAGCAGACACCATTTGGTTCCCCTATAACAAGGATGGAAATTGTGTGGCCAAAAGACTATGGGGCTAAGCAGACGGCGCAAAGTGCTGTCTTCAAGGCAAGGAAGGGGAGGGGCAGCCACACGCTGGGCGCCCCAACCCCTTCCCGAAGACATCGTCGGAGTGGCCAGCCCTCCGCATGGCTAGCGCTCTGAGGATGCCTTTCTGCTGCAGCATCCGCACACGCTGCAGCGGAAGAGGTGCCGAAGGTGCGCTCGCAGCCTTTTGTGGTGCACCTTCAGCGATTTGTGGAAGGAGCGCTATTATAGCGCTCCTTCCTGGGGGGGGGTCGAAGCTGCACCGCGGGGCCAAGGAATGCGGATGCCTCATCCCCAATCCGCAGCTTCCTGGAGCGGCCCTGTGCCGCCCGTCTGCTTAGTCTCTATGTATGGGCATTGAGGTCCAATATAGTCCTCAGTTCCCTTCTCCATCTCTTAAGACATTTTAAAGGGTAAAAACATTATTTAGCTGAAAATAAATGTATCTGGGACAGTGGCTTGCCCCTTAAATGTTGTTTTGGGTTCTTACACTAAAAACAGCTCACAACAGCTCTAGTGATTGAAAGTCACCAGAAATTCACTATCAGTCATGAAATATGGCAGCAGGTGTGATCTGTGTACAATACCAGAATTGCCCTCTAATCCTCAGAGATGGACTCTAGAGAACAGAATACCAGCAAAATTAGAAATAATTCCATGTGCTATATTTTTTTTTAATGAACAAAGTTATTTAAATTTGAAAATTCATGTAGTGATGGTATAAAAGAAGAAGAAAAAACTTTAGACCAGAGAACAGCACAATTAGTGGGATCCTTTTTTGAATAAAATTTAGGAAAATGATACATTAAATATTAACAAACTTCTAATCTCTCAGTATAATAATCTACAAATCAGAATACCAATGACATGATGGTGCTGCTGTCTCAGTCTTCAACCTGGTTATGTCCAGATTCTTTAAAAAGCAGCTGTCATCAGCTCAACTCACTGTGCACAGTGACAGCCAAATAAATCTCCACATGCATGTTATGCATTAATTATGTTAGGAAACACATGTGTTTCTCCCAATGTTTTTGTATACTCCCCCAATGTGCAATGGGGAATGTACAACATTTGTTTCTGTAAATCCAATGAATACAGTTCTTGTTATTGTTGTTGCTGATGATGTGTATCTTCAAGTCAGTTATGACTTGTGCCAATCCTAAGGTGAACCTATTACAAGGTTTTCTTTGCAGCATTTGCTCAGACAGGGTTTACCTTTGCGTTCTTTAAGGCTGAGCGAGTGTGACTGTTGTTGTTGTTGTTGTTGTTAACTGCCCTCAAGTCGATCTCAACTCATGACGGCCCTATGGATGAGACATCTCCAAAACCCTCCACTGCTCTGCTTAATTCCGGCAACCACTTAATACCCATTGTGACCTCCTTAATAGAATCCATCCATTTGGTTTGTGGCCTTCCTCTCTTCCTACTTCCCCAGCATTATTGTCTTTTCTAATGAGTCTTCCCTCCTCATGATGTGTCTGAAGTATTACAGCCTCAGTTTGGTCATCTTGGCTTCCAGGGAGGTTTCTGGCTTGATCTGCTCTAGAACCCTCTTGTTTGTCCTTTTGGGTATCCATGAGATCCTCAGCACTCTTCTCCAGCTGCACATTCTCTCAAATGCCTTAGTTTTCTTCCTGTCATCTTTCTTATCTGTCCATCTCTCACATCCATCCATGGTAATAGGGAATACAATGACTTGTATGATTCTGATCTTTCTGCTGAGTTGTATATCTTTGCATTTTAGAATCTTTTCTAATTCTTTCATAGCCACCTCCCCATTCTTAATTTTCTTCTGAATTCCTGACTGCAGTCCCCATTTCTATCAATGCTTGATCCCAGGTATAGGAATTATTTTACTATTTTTATTTCTTCATTGTCTAGGTTGAACTTGTGAAGGTCCTCGGTGCTCATTATTTTTGTTTTCTTTACATTCAGCATTAAGCCTGCCTTTGCACTTTCTTCTTTGATCTTCCTTAGTAGGTGTTCCAGGTCTGTGAGGTTTTCTTCTAGTACTATGGTGTCATCTCCATATCTTAGATTGTTGATATTCCTTCCTCCTATTTTCACTCTTCCTTCTTCTGTTTCCAGGCCTGCTTTTCTTATAATATGTTCTGCATACAAGTTAAACAGAAAGGATTCAGCCTTGTCTAACTCCTTTGCTAATTGGAAACCATTATGTTTCTCCATGTTCTGTTTTGACAGTAACCTCTTGTCCTAAATACAGATTCCTCATCGGCACTATCAGATGTGTTGACATTCCCATGTCTTTAAGGGCATTCCATAGCCTTTCATGATCAATGCAGGCAAAGGCTTTGCTGTAGTCTATAAAGCACAGGTTGATTTTCTTTTGGAATTCCTTGGTGCACTCCATTAGTCATCATATGTTTGCAATGTGGTCCTTTTTCTGAACCCCGCTTGGACCTCTGGGATTTCTCTCTCCATGTATGGTTGGAGTCTATGTTGCAGAATTTTGAGCATGATTTTGCTTGCATGGGAGATCAGTGCTATGATTCTATAGTTGCTGTGGTCTCTTGTGTCTCTCTTTTTGTGGATGGGGATGTATCTTGTTCACTTCCAATCTGTTGGCCATTGTTTTGTTTACCATATCTATTGACATATGTTGGTTGGCACTTGAGTTGACTCTGTCAGTGTGGATTGCAGCAGTTCAATTGGAATATCATCTGTTCCTGGTGATTTGTTTTTTGCTATTTCTATTATTGAAGTTTACACCTCATGTTTTTAGAATTTGGGGTTCATCTTCATATGGCTCCTCATTCCATGTGTCTTCCAATTTGTTCTTTCTTTTGTATAATTCTTATGTGTATTGCATCCAATGTCTTTTTATTCCTTCCTCATCTTGAATTATGTTATTTTTATTGTCATAGATTATTCTAGTCCTTGGTTTTAATTTTCCCTTGATTTCTAGGCTTTTGTGAAATAGATCTCTTGTTCTTCCTTTTGTCATTGTGTTATATTTCTTTGCATTGGTTAGGGTTAGGGTCATTGTAGTAATTTTCTTTATATTTCCATATAAGCCTTTGTACTATTGCATTCATAATTCTTAATTTATTCCTATCTCCTTTTTTTCTCTCTTTTTTTCTCATTTTTTTTGTAGTGTCATCCATGTTTTTTTTTTCTCTTTCTTTTTGTTTATTGAAAGTGTCTTTCTGCATTCGTCTTTTATTATGTCCTTGGCTTCAGACTATAGTTCCTCTGGTTCTTGGTCTGTTATGCTTAGTAACACGAATCTGTTTCTTACGTTGTCAGTAAATTCTGTTGAGATATTATTTAATAATAATAATAATAATAATAATAATAATAATAATAATAATAATTTATTTATAGCCCACCTCTCCCTGAAGGATCAAGGCAGGTAACAATAATAAAATATCACAATGACATTAAACATAATTCCTTAACCCCTGATTTAAACAGAAAACATCTTAAAGTAAAATAAATTTACTAAAATCAATCTAAAATTAACCATCATTAAAACAAGGCATTGTGGGATGAATAGAGCAACCACAGTTATGGAACAATGGAAGAGTCCATCTATCAATCTGGAAATGCCCACTGGAAGAGATCCATCTTAGTAGCCTTCTTGAAGGCATCAAGAATTGTAATATGATGGATTTTCTCCGGGAGGTTGTTTCAAATATTTAGATCATATTTTGGTATAATCACTGGTTTTGTTTTCTTCTTGAGTCATACTCTTATTTTTGATATGAGTAGTTCATAATCTCTGTCACAGTTGGTGCTTGGTCTAGTCTTGGCCACCAGTATAGAACTTCACTATCTTTGCTTCCAATTATATGATTTTTGTGTTGACCATCTTGTAATGTCCATGTGTGTAGCATTCTTTCTGGTTGTATGAAGAATGTGTATGCAATGAATAGGTTATTGGCTTCACAAAAATCTATTAGATGCTCACCTGCTTCATTTCTTTTGCCTAATCCAATTCTGCCTACTGTTTTTGATTCTTCTTTGATTCCAACTTTTGCGTTCCAATCTCCAGTATAAGCTTCACATCCTGTGTTGATGTGCTGTTAATTTCCTCCTGTACTCCTTCATAGAATCTATCAATTTCTTCCTCTTCTGCCTCTGTGGCTGGTGCATATACTTGCATTATGATGATACTGAAAAGATTCAGTTTGATTTTGCATTGTATCTGTTGACTGCTTTTGCCACATCTTTTCTTAGTACTAAAGCCACCCCATTTCTTCTTGTCTTTTCATTCCCTGAGTAGAGCATTGTGTAGTTGTCTGTTTCAAAGTGGCCCATTCCTGTCCATTTTAACTCACTCACCCCCAGTACTGCTATGTTCATAAAATTCATTTCCATTTTTACTATATCTAGCTTCCCTTGGCTCCTCACAGTTCACATCCCTATCTTATGTGTAATGCTGCTTTGGATGCTATTTGACTTTCTAAGGGTGTCTGCTATTTGTCTTGTCATCTTTCTTATGCCTTTGACTGATCTTGCAAATGTGATATCCCTTTATCTTTCCCTCCTTCCCTTTCTGTTAATGCTCTGATCTTGCTTGTGTCTCACTTGAGATGTCTCATCATAGGGTTTACTAGGTGATGGGGTTACACAAGGAGGGGCACCTAAACCTCCCAATGTACAGTGCCAACTAATGTTAGCTATGGTGTCACAATTCACTCCTGTCAGTGACACCCACTACTACTGCTGCTGTCCAATAGCTGTTTATATCCCTATATTATTCCTTCTATCATTGTTTGTTTGCTTTCCTGCCCATCCCCTTATTCCTCTCTGTGTTTTCCTCTTTCCCTTCCCTTGTGTCCTCCCTCCTTTTGCCCATCCCCATGCCCACTCCTTTCCTTTTTTAGTTCCTTCACTTCTTTCTCTGTGATTGGAGGAGGGCAGAGATGGCTGGGCACCTTCTTCCTTCCTCCACTTGCCTGCCTGGTCCTCTGCTGTTATCTGGCTCAATTTGTGACTTGCTCAATTTTTATGGCTGAGCAGGGACTCAAGCCCTAGTCTCTCAGTGTCCTAGTCCAACAATCAAACCACTAACCACACTGGCTCTCTTATGAACAGAGTACACCCATTCAATCAACCATTTTGCAAGGACCTACATCCTATTCTTAATTATGACTACAGTGCAGCCATTGAATCAATTGGATTTATATATGGATTGATTTACCATTTAACAATTGTGTAAATTGAGTAGACCCATTCTATCAATTATTGAATGGTAATTTAATCCATAAGTAAATCCAATTGATTCAATGGCTGCACTCAAGTCATGAGTAAGAGAAGAATGTAGGTCCCTCTGAATTGGTTAAACATTTAGAATTCTGCTTATGGTATCATGATGTAAATGTGTTCATTGTACAATGACCAAAAAAGTGCAACTGTATAAGTAAGGAAATTATTTGTGTATATAATCCCAACAGGATTTGGGCCAATTTGTTTAGAACTGGAGCTCTTTACACACATGTTTCAAGTTTATTTATGTCTGATGTTCTTAAAATTGCTAAAATATGGATATATTTGTAAGGACCCTGGGTATATCATAACAGTGTTAATGAAACAGTTCTGAAATGCTCATCCTATCCCTAAATTGCACTCAACTACTAATTGTAACTATTTGTTCTGTCTTTAGTTGGCTCATCTCTTCATTTATTAGAATGTGAAGCTCAGAATTTTTACCATAATACACACACAAAAATGAATATACAATAACATATCAAAGTGGACACCATAAATGTGAGGTTTTCTTTTTTAAGAAGAGTGTAATGCTTGAGTGCTTTATTATTAATTAACAAACAGTAACATGGCATCTCTGTTTGCTTTTTCTCTCCATGATAGGAGTTTCACAATCAAATGAGCTCCTACCAACTTCAGTTTTTAATTTCATGGTATAAATTGGGGGTTTCACGCTTGTTAGCAATAAATAAACAAAGGCTTTTTTCCCCCCAGAATGAATGAAATGGAATTTCTGAAGGAATGAGCAATAAATAATTAGATGGCTCTATTGCTAATTATTATTAGAACTTGCTGCAAAATTACATTTCTGGTCTAAGGAAGTTCAAAGATACAAAGTCAAAGTATCATCACACAATGCCTTTGGGCTCATTTCTCTAAGGTCTTTCTCTTTGCAAACCACAACAAAATGTTTTTGATGTTGAGTTTAAAAGCATAAGGAATAGGAAATATCTTCATACTGCATCTCAAGGATTGCTCCCCATCTCAGAAAAAAGAAAAGAAAAGAAAAGTGGGAAGTCATATGGTTCAGTCTTGGGCTTGGTGTTGTTCATCTTCTTCATAAATATTTTAGAACAGGGGTGAGCAAATTACTGGTTGCAACACCTGTATCCCATTTTTGTGGCTTTTGACACCCTCACCACTCCCCAAAGACCATAAAAAATGGAACAATTTTCAGGAATTTATCACGCCTGGACCATGCAGAAAGCACCCACACCCCAAGTCATGAAAATGCATTAAAATACCACCACTTTAGTCCCATGAGTACTCCAGAACACCATAATCCTCCCTAATCCCTCAATTTTCTTCTGCAGTGCCTTCCAAAATAGCAGGAAGAGTGGTTGTCATATATAACCCATACATCTCAAGACTTCAGTCAACAAGTCACCCTTCCTCCAGAGATGCCAGGTAGGTGCCAACCTGAGTAGCTTAACAGTTCCCCCTTTCTGAACTAAGACCAACCCATGTGATCTGCTTTACAATAACATCATGCCATATTTTTCCAAATGTTCTGTGCAAAGTAGGCAAAAATTCTCCTGTCGTATTTGAGGTAAACAGCAACAACAAAACCTGGCCCCTGAAAGCATGAGTGATTGTGAAAGATGAACAGAGTAGAAAGTTGTTGGGAAGAAAATCAACTCATTTGAAATATAGTGCCTTGGAAGAGTCCTGTGGATGTCATGAAGTGCTAGAAAGACACATGAATGGATCCTATATACCAAATCAGGTCTGAATTCTCACTGGAAGCCAAGATAATTAAACTGAAGCTATCATACTTTGGACATATCATGAAATTCTGTGTTACTCATTGGAAATAGTGCTCAGTAAAGGAGAAAGCAGCAGGAAAAGAGGAAGAAGTCAAAGAAGCAATAGCTGCCCTTACTTTACAAGACCTGAGAAGGGCAGCTAATGATCAAGACTCTTGCAAGTCTCTCATGGTGGGTTGCCATAAGGTGAAGTTGCCTTGGCAGCAAATAACAACAAAACCAGCATAAACCTGCACTGACCTACAGGAGAGAAGGGTGGTGCTGACAAGGCACAGAAAAGACTAACTGCAGATATGCCATGGTTTTATACACCAGCTTGCTCTGCCTTGATGCTGGATGTGTCCTGCACATATGCCATTGTACTCCAGGTCTCCTTCTCCCTCTTCTGAGAAGTACAAACACAGTCCCACTTCCTCCAGTATTCCATAGAGCTGGGAATCAAGAAGAAACAAGGGCAGGGATAAACATGAGTCAACAGTGCAATGTAACAGCAAAGCAACACCAACAGAATTCTTGGCTTCATCAACAAATCAAGACAATTAATGATGCCATTATCTTAGTCTGGAATATCAGTATGCAAAGAGTTCTTATAGAACCTTAAAGAAGTTGGAACATAAGCTTTGATAGACTAGGTCTACTGAGTAAGTAAACCTAGTCTACAAATGTTTATGTTACACAAACAAAACTTCTTTCACACAGTTAGTTTAAGGGTGCTATAATTTCCCTTTGCACATGGATGTTCTGCTTTTGTTAAATAGTGTCCAAACCAATGCATTCAAATTATAGGAAAATGCATTTTGACTAAGATTAGGATGGATTCCCTCATAGTCCAGCAGCTATTTCTCCTTTGCTGAATATGTGGATAGTTTAGAATGGAGAGTGACTAAAATGGTGAAGGGTCATTAGCCACCTGGGAGACATTGGAAGGGCACTCCCCACTCCACCTTCCACTGAAACAACCAACTTTTGCCCAAATGCTCTCTATGGGGTTGTATATTTTCACCATATGTCTTTTAGCCCCCTTGGGCAATTTTAGACCCAGGAGAAGCCTTTTAGAAAATAGGACATGATTAAAAATCACTTCCAGTTTACTTTTGTTTTTTTAAAAGGTTTCTCCTGGACTGAAATGGCCCAGCCCCCCCCCCCCCCATGGTGAGAAAACATTTTGTTTGGGGGGAAAGAAAAAATGTTTGACCACTGGGGACCCTAGAGGCTACATACTTTACCCACCCATTTTCTAATGACTCTGATTGGCAGAATCTCTCCAAGGGCTCAAGAAAATATCTTCTTCATCACTTCGTCTCAAAGATCAACTTAGAAAGAGATGCCAGGAATTAAGCATAGCCAGTCCCCACTCTGCAAGAAAAATGCAGTCTCACTCTTTCAATGCTCCATCTAAATGTTTGCTCCTCTTTCCCTTCCTTCCTGCAATGGGATATGGAGTCACACCCTAAGGAAGTCATTGCTGGAATGGGTTTTGGATTAGACAATGGGCACTGAATGAAACTGAGGTATACAGTTGCTTTCCCACTTGTTGGGTGCCATTGCTGAATGGTATAAGCCAAATATCTCCTCTCCTTGTAACCCACAATGAATGTGCTACTCAGCTCTGCTGTTTGCTAAACAAGGGCAGAAGGTAACAAATCACTGTGGGGCTGGTGTCAGCCCAACTCAGCTAAATCAAGTTGTCATTTATTTTTGACGCGGTTTTGCCCCCAGAGCAGCAACTCTTTCGTTTGAGAGGTGAACGGAGCAATCAGGAAGCTCAAAAGTCTATTAGGAAAAAATGGCAGGAAGGGTTAGTTATAGCGCCAGTGTTGCACTTTGTCATGTGTCGTTAACTTTCCCATCCCAGCAGGGCATGGAGAGAAGGGGGGCAACGGTGCATGATTCACAGGTTGCAGAACAAAGTTGCATTAAAAGGATAGAATAGGAGGATAGGGAAAGTCCACACTATTGGCAGAGATAGACATTCAGCTTGTTCCCTCGTTGAAAAGATGTTGAATAGTTTTTGTGTATGTATGCCTATGCAGAGATTTAGCACATATTTGCAATAATATTTGTACACATTGGCAAATGTGCAAAATGTTAAATTGTGATACATGTTGCCTTTGTCATTTAGACTATTAAAAGTCAATAGCCGGGGATTTATGGTGTTCATCTTGATCAATTAGCATGTCCTTGGAAGCTTGCTGTAGGTGAGAGTTTAGTGACACAAAGTCACTAGTTGTGTGCAGAACCATTTTATGAAAATTATTTAAAACATGATTGTGAGGGGACTTGGTCTCACAATAGAGGCAAGATATTCTACAGGATTCAGAGAATCCTCAATAGGCCATCTCATGGTGTACGGATAGTCTTTGGATCAACATTTCCACCACCCAGTAGGTATTTTTACACTCCCAAGTAGGAGGGATGGAGATCATATCCTGCATAATTGGGGTACAGATAGATCAGTGTCAATTTCTAATATAGGTACATTTCAATCCATTCCACCCCATTTTCTGTTATTATTTTTAACTGCAAAGACCAAGATCCTACATCAAGACAGAGATAAATTTTACACAGACAGAGTCTTATGTCAGTTGTGCAAATTCACCTCACTAGTGAACTGCAACAATGTACAATGTGCATTCATAAACAGTGCACAGTGTGCATCAATGCACATCTCTGTTTAATGTGCCTTAGCATCAATTCACAAAGCACATGCATACACAATAGTACCACATGTTCTGCACTATTTTCACAATTTTGAAATGAATGGAGACTTTTCACATCAAACAACAATAAGACACCAACTGGAGTCCAGTCATAATATTTCAACTGTGTTCACTTTTTCCTTAAAATATGCACCATAGAGATTAAGACTGCACCCCCGAATTCAGAGATGTTTGCACTTTGTAGATATCTGTATTTAGAATTGCATATAATTTAGGAAATATGAATTAGATCAGTTTGTTTTAAATACAGCAAATCAAAATTCTCCTCCAGCCCATATCAGTTCACATTGATATGTACACCACTCATTAGCTGCAGCATCAATGGAGTTGTGTGGCCTGTGTTTGTAAAGTGAAAGGGAAGGAATGCAAAGGAGTGCCTTTGGTCCCACCCTGGATTTTTCCCCCAAAACTCCCTTCACTGAGAGTCATGTAGCCTATCAGATGTTATGGGGCTGGAAGACCCAGAAGCACTGGCCATGATGGCCAGTGGTGAAGAATGCTGGGAATTACAGTCAAATAACATCCGGATGGGTGCATAGTTTCCACTCTTCTCATTAGAACCTAGAGGAAGGGGGTTCAGTCCTTCTTATTTTCCTCCCCTTCCCATGTGTATAACTGTGTGACTTATACATTCCAGAAATTACTACCAATATTTGTTTGAAATAAAAGTTTTAGAGATTTTGAAAGCTCCCTATTTTGTGAAGGAATTTCAAAGTGAGGAAAATGTCATTATGTTCAGAGAAGATGGAGACATTTATCATAGGGGTTATGCATATCTCAGGATTTTCATAAAATCAACAACAAAAACAAAATAGACTCTTAGTGTTGGAAGGGTCCTCTGGTCTCATCTAGTTCAACCCCCTGCCATGCAGAAATGCATAATTGCAGTACTCCAGAGAAGTGGGCATTCCATTTCTGCTTAAAAATCTCCAAAGAAGAAGAGTCTACCATACTCTGAGGCAGTCTATTCCACTGTCAAAGAGCTCTTACAGACAAGAAGTTTTTCCTAATGTTTAGAAAGGGTCTCTTTTCTTGTAATTTGGATCAATTTTGATCAATGTTTCACCTACACTGACAAGCAAAGTGAAATGGGGCAACACTTATCAAGCAACATGGGTATATTTTCAAAGGGGACTGAAGAGGAATTTTGAGTAAACTAATGGCCTATTTTTTTTCTCAAAGGAAATTTCACACATTCCTCTCTTGGGAAACTTATTTCTCTGAGATTTAAAAATGTAGCATTGCGGAGAAAAGTGCAGGTGACATTAATTCATGTGTTTATGTAAGAGGTAAGTGAAAATCCAAGGGCATGACGAGGCCAGGCTGCGCTTGGATACTCAGCAGTGTGCAAAATAATTTAGTTGGTCCGTCGACCATCTCAAGCTGGTCTTATTCACTGTCGGTTGACACTTGACAGTCATTCGGCATGATTTTCTGCATGGTGCTGCAGTGGGAACTATCCCATTTCATTACATTCCTTGCGGTGAGTCACTCACCAAACGCGCAAAGCTGTTTTATCAGGTAAAGGCGTCCATGAAATGGAGCCTCTTTGGCACTTGTGACAATGCTGGGATGGTCAAAGAGGATGGTTCAAGGTTGGATGGTTCGGTTCTGAGTCACTGCTGAACCAGGCCACTCTGTTCCGTCTGATGCAATTTTCTGGAGTTATTCTGTATATCTTTCTAATTATGATTAAAGGCAGTGGGCAAGGGGGGGGGGGAGACAGCTCTACCTCAATTCTATGAAGGGCCGATCAATTATTTCAGTATTTTGGTTTGAAGCTGGGGTGATTTTCCCTACACCCTATCCACCTACACTTTTGCAGGAACATTCAGCCCTGTGAAAATGATGAGGGTATATTTGGCAACTTTCAGGGGGTGGATGAATATCAAGAATTTTCTTTTCTTACTTTCAGATATAATGTAGCTAATTTTGTTTCTTCTAAAAACAACCCTTCTGTTCTGAGCTTGAACTATCTTAATTCCAGATCTTCCCAAGACAATGGTACCAAAAAGAAACACACATTTTTTCAATGCAGCAGGTGGTCTATCTCAGAAGGACTTTCACAGCCCTTATCTGTGAAGAGGTTTTAGTATCCTCTCAAAGCAAGTGGCCCCCTAAATAGAGACTTCTACCCAGTCCATACAAGGACCAACTTTCCACATCCCTGGGGTGGGATAAGAGGCTTCCATACATTAGGTGAGACCAACAGATTATGAATCTTAAAGTTATATAAAGCAGAACAAAGGAAATGAAACTAAAGTGAAAGGACATGGCCCATCTCCCATTCTAATATCCATGGGAAAAATACAATCTAGTTATTAAAAGAAATGTGTCCCCACCCCCCCGACTCTTCACACAATCATAGAATTGGAGGAGACCCCCAAGGTCATCCAGTCCAACCCCATTCTGCTATGCAGGAAGGCACAATCAAGCACTCCCAACAGATGGCCATCCAGCCTCTGTTTAAAAACCTCCAAAGAAGGAGACTCCACCACAGCATATTCCACTGCCAATCAACTCTCACCATTAGGAAGTTCTTCTCATTGTTTAGGTGGAATCTTTTTTCCTATTGTTTGAATTCATTGCTCCATATCTGAGTCTCTGGAGCTGCAGAAAACATGATTGCTCTATCTTCAATGTGAAATCCCTTGAAATAGTTAAACATAGCTATCATCTCACCTCTTAACTTTCCATCCCTACGCTAAGCATCCCCAAATCCCTAAGCTGTTACTCATTAGCCATGGTTTCCAAATTTTCACCATTTTGATTACCACCCCTTATATCTTTGAATTTCCAGGCTAGAGCAAAAAGAGAGAGGAGGTGACAGATTTATTTTCTGCTGCCCCTGAGAGTAGGGCCATGTCTAATGGTTTTATATAAAGGAAAAAAGCTGGGAGGTGATACCCTAAACAAACACAAGCAGGTAAATGAGCAAAAAGTTTAGGGAAAATGAACATTCAGCAATTTTATTTAA
>CM034703.1:6226335-6237659 GCA_020142125.1 Phrynosoma platyrhinos | reverse complement strand
GAAAAATCACAAATATTGGGGGGGGGCATTGTTTTCAATGGCTGCATGCTTCTGTGTGTGCCATTTTATCCCTCTAGCTTGCCAGTCTGCAAAGGACTGAGACCACAGTCTCCAAGTGCGTGAATGGGGAAGGACAAGTGTATACCAGTAATAACTGAAAGACACTCCAGGCATGGGGAGCTACATGAACTTTTATCAGAGGAAGTATAAAGGAGTACAAACACAAAAATATTACCCATTCAAACAATCAGCATACAGAGCTCATTGAAATGGAAAAGTGAAAAGGGATAACAAGGTATTAGGGTTCGATGAGATAATAGCTACCTATTGTGAAGAAAAGGGTTCACAGAAAGCCAGGAAGTATGAAGACACAAGCCACAAGTCTTGAGTATGCAGGTTTGGGGAGATGGACAGAATGGACAAAGAACTGATGCCTAAGGGCAATTTCACCATACATATAGGGAAGCAACTACAATAAAAAGGTTATGCATCTTTTGGTTTCAGTTTCTGTCAGAGTTAGGTGGGAGGAAGTGACGGTGCTCTTTCAGCAAGCTCTTCCATCCCCACGCCTTTCCACATGGCTGGATCTAAGTTTTATCTATACTACCTATTCTAGTGCTATGTATACCATTGCAGCTGCATCCGGTCATGCTAATGCCTTAATGTTGTGTCAAACTATAGCTGGATTGATAAATATATAAGGGACTGTTTGGATACTTACAATACTCATCCCAATAAAAGTAATAGAAGGAAATAACAGTTTTAGGGGTGGGAATTGAAAAATCTGGCACTGTAGATTACTCCAATTTCTTTCCTTTCCTTCTTCTCCATTTCTTTTTAGAGATGTCAGGTGTCACCATCTCTAGAAAATGAGGGAAAGGAAACTGTGATTACAGTTCTATTCCAGGATCTGGTGGGATATCAAAGTTTCCTTGTTGCGTATGCCTCCAATTCTTTTCCAATTTATTGTGACTCTAAGGCAAAACTAGAATAGGTTTTTCTTGGCAAGATTTGTTCTGAAGTGCTCTGCCATTACCTTCCTCTGAGGCATTCGAGTTGTCTACACTATTTTTTTTAAAAGGAAACTCACTAACTTTGAATTGATGGTGATCTGGCCACAGAACATTCTGTCCTATTCATGGCAAGTGTGAGATTTTGAAGCATCTGAGGGCTTTAATCTATACAAAAAAGGATCTCAGTTTTCTCTGGATTTGCTGGAAACATTTGGATGAGTCTAAGTGTTGCTAGTGGATTTACATTGGTGGCAGAAGGAGGAATGTGTGGTTAGTGGGTTGAGGAAGAAAGGGGACATAAGTTTCATGATAGTTCTTGCCAGGAAATTATGATTCCCAAGAAAGCAAATTAAAAAAAAAAATCAAGCAAGGTCCCTAATACTTTCTCTGCACTAGAAAGCTGTTAATGTTTGGTCACAATCTTACAAACACTCCCAAAATCATCTGCCTGGTGCCAGAGATCAATTTTGCTGCAATGGGCACCATGCTGTGACCGCAAAATTATAACAACTTGCATAAGCAAATTTGCACATTTGTCATTCACTATGAGAAAGCAAACCTATGATGCCACACCTTTGCTCCACCCTTCTTCAGCCCTGCTGCCAGTTAACATCACAGAATAGGACAAAGGCAATAAGTGATTTGCTCATCTCCATCTCCATCAGTTCTGGTCTCCAGGGGTCTAAGGACTGGATTAATGCAAGACCATCCACAACTCTTTACTTGGCCCTAGCAACAAGAAGGCTTCTGTGCTTGAAAATCCACACACATTCTTCCTAGCTCCTCCCTCAAGTACAGGCTAATACATCTCTGTGAAGATTGTACTTTGAACTTTAAAGGCAAGCCATCTTGCTGACTTTGAGGCACAGTGCACCTCTGCCACATATCCATCAGCTCTTTGTTGGTGTTTGTAATTTGCTCTAGTATGACATTTCTGCTTGTCTCCACATGTTTTATATAACAGTTCCTTGAACATCCAAGTGGCCTTTGTGAAAATATGCTTAGAGATTGATGTATGTGAGCTATTAATTGTATATATTATTGTATACAGTATATGGGGCACAGAAAGGGAAGAGGAGAACCTGATGACTCCAGGGCATTAGGCTTCTTTCAACCAATAATAATTTAACATCTCTATTAACCACCTTTTGATGTTCTCTGCAGAGGGTACATACTGTTTTATATAAAGGATGCATAATAAATTCCTATGAGATTATGCTGCAATTGAGTAGAAAGACTATAATGCATAAGTGATGGAACTGCACATTGACAGGAAAAAAGTCAATGTAGTTGGCCCTGTAAAATAAAATAAAAGTTTTATTTTACAGGGCCAACTACAGGGGTGAGATGATCCAAAATTTCAGAATAGCTAGCAACAGATTCAGGTTTGGATATGCAGAACTTTAACATACACCCCCTGTTCTAGTTAGCTTTTCAAACCATCAAAATTCTATGAGGCCATGATCCATATTTAGAGAATAACTAAGGACATGTCTACACAGGCTATTTGCAGTGTTTTTTGTGGGTAATTCAGGTTTCTGAAGGCTTCAGCCTTTGTTTAGGAAATAAAAATATTTAAATATCAAAAATACCAAAGCCAAGCCTGTTTAGGATCCAGCTTTAAATCAGCAGAGTAGCAAAAATGTGTCCTTGTCTAATGAATCTTCTGTAAAAACTGATACTGACTCAAAAACAACAAACACAAATAGCTTGTAGTTTTTGTTTACTAATGGCTTGAATCTACATATGCATGGAGATTACGTCCTAAACTAGCTAAAGAATATAACTGAAATAAAGCAAGAACTTGGCAGCATGAGCTTTTGTAGACTTCAGTCTAATTCTTCATATGCTTTTGGTGGAGTGGAAGCCAGAGACAGACAGGAGGACAGGAGTTTAATGGAAGAAAATGGAAAAAGAATGATGGCGTCTGGAGATCCGGTTAGCATGAGGAGAATCCATGAGTAGTGGATTGATGAGTGTATACACACCCCTGAGGATGAGATCGGATTGTGTTGAAATGTGTGGGGTGGGTTAGGAAGCCATTGTCCTTATTCAATCCATTACCAAGGGACTGTAGTTATGTATGAACTCCAAGATATCAAAATCCATAATTTTGGCCCCAAAACCTGCCCTTGATTTATACAGGAGGTCAACTTATAGTTGAGTATATAGGGTACCTGAACAGGTAAAATACAAGGAAATGGCTCATGTGCTTGGACTTAGAAAATATACAGAGAGGGATAAAATGTAGACATTATCTAGCTCCCCACTGCCTCCTCTCCAACTAATTACTTTATACAAGTGTTGATGTCTTTTTGCTTCCAACAGTTACTCTCTGTAAAGGTTCATCCATAGTGATTGAGGTTCTCAGTGCTGCAAGAACCATGGCATTTTATGCAAATGATTGCAAAACTTTCTGATTCAAAAGCTGCCAAGACCTCTCAATCATATTTGAACCCATATGGATTTCGTTGTATTTTGATTGTTTCAACAGCATATGTTGGGTGTCTTCAGACACAATTACTTCTGTATAATATAAGTGTTGATTTGATGATGTGACATTTTCTGCAAGTGTGTTTAAGACAGTTTATGTTTTCATAAGTTGCAATGAAACTCAATTATGAATGTGTAATAAGGCCCTTGATTGTTACACTTATACTTTTCTGTATAATGAAGCTGGCAATTAGAATTTGGTGGTTCTAGGGCTTAGAAATATAAAACCCATATTTGCTTTGTTGACAAAAGTCTCTTAACAATCAGATTCTGTGGGGAGAAAGGGGGGAATTTGTTTACCCAAAAAAGTTCAATAATTCAAACATATAATTAGATTTCTTAACAGAAAGATTTGTTTTTGTTCCCACACAGAACATAACTTCAGCAGAAAAACAACCCTATTTAGATAAATGCACTTCTAAATCAAGATGAAGAAACAAGGCAAAGTACATGACCAATTCACATAAACCATAAGCACATCCATTTTGGAGGGAATGGGATGAAAATGGTTTCTCTCTTTCTGAACTAAACCTTGTTGTGATGATGTATCTAATATACTTGTCATAGGAATTTTGTCCCAGCTTTTGCAATTCCCAGTTAACTGGCTTTGTTTTCTAAGTAGAACAAATGCATGAGAAAGCCCTTATTGTTCTGAGTTGTTGCTTTTGAACAGAATACTGTTCTTTTTAATTCATCATATACATGAAAAACAAAATTGGGAAGTAATTAGTTACCAATAACTAGTTGTCACTATATTTACAATTGTACCACAAATTAATGCCTTTTGCAGGATGCCTTGTGGCTCCAATATCAATGGCGCATTTTAGTCCAAAATTTAAAGGAGTTTTCCAGCGTACTTGATCCCATAACCAACATAGGTTAAGGACCTTGAAATGTAAATTTTGGGCTAAAATCCAGTGTAGATTCACCATCTCATGTCACAGGATCTACTGGCTGGTAGTAAATCTAACCGTTTAGTGTAGGAATATCTTCACTGAATGTGGGGGAAGGAATGTCACCACTGGTATCAAAGCTGACAGCTGCTTCTAGTTATATCAAGATAATACTATTAATCCAATCAGAACTGCCACCTACAGAGGAAACCTGTTTAATCATCAGCACTGCACAAATAATGCAGTTTGACATCACTTTAGCTAACATGGCTCAATATTATGGAATCATGGGATTTGTAGTTTTTTGTGTTATTTATCCTTCTCTGTCAGAGAACTCTGGTGCCACGACAAACTCAAAATCCCAGAATTCCCTAGCATTGAGCCATGGCAGTTAAAGCAGTGACAAACTGCATTATTTCTGCAGTGTAGGTTAGTTCGAAAACAGCAGGAAAGAATATCCAAAGCACACATTATGGTGATACCCTTATTAGGCTTACCCAAAGGCTGTAAAATCTTTCATGCTAGCTTTCAAAGCTCACAGGTTTCCTCAGTTGTATTTTTAGAACTCATAATTTCTTAGACCTATCTGGAAAAGCCAATATTCCCAGGTGGATTAGGAGGCAGGAACCAAGAGGGGGAAAGGTGGTGTAAAACCATCTAGGAATCAACTTTCCTACTACTTTATTCACAGTCCACCTTTATGTCCTATGTCCATCCACATCTCTGGGTGCACACTTTTCTAATGGCAGGTCTATGAACCAATTTTCTGCCCCTAAAATACACCAGGGTCCAAACAGACTACCAAAAATATCAAAAGCAAACCAGGAACATGCCCCCCCCCCATATGCACATTTTGTATGCAATGTCTCTATTTTTCTTTCATTGACCAATCCATGATTTTCTGACACACATTTTTGAATTGAATACACTTATTTTAAAGTATGCCAGTTGTCCTTGCACAGATTACAACAGAAGGTTATCCTGACACAGGTTTCTACACACAAACACACTCCCCTGGCTTTCTAAAGGGAGTGGTTTTGTCCTCCCTAAGCTATTGTCCAAATGGCACACGGAGGTTTGCTGTTAAACTAGCATTGTGTAGCATTGTGTAGCATTGTCATTTAAGGCAACACTGCCCTGACTTAGACCTCTTTGCCATTTCTGTTCCCTACCCACATCTATAAAGCATGGGAATTTCCAATCTCCTTTTTGGGACTGAGTAGGAATTTTAATCATGCCATGATTGTCCAGTGACACATTTTTTCTCCTACTTCATGATCTATAATGTTTGAGGTAGTTGGCTACAGTTTTCTATTTGGCTAATTGGTTAAACATTGTTTTTACATCATAACTGGCAGGGTGCAAGCATTTAGCATTAACTGACTCTCTTTGAAGGCTTTTTGTGGCCCTGGAAAGTGAAAGAATTCATTCTTTTCCCTATCATTGTGACCCATTTGAAGAAAGATGTGTAATGGATTCTTGTCCCAGGATTACTTTCTCAGGCAAGCATGTCACCCAGTGCTACAAGGAGGAATCTCCTAGAGCTTTGTGCTCCCTTCATGGGATCAGCCTAAGATGTGGCACAGGGTCTATACCCTGGGTTTTGAACAAACAGGTCTCTGGGTGGGAGGTTCAGCTTGTAGTACCCACATAATTTTATATAGTACCCACATAAAATTCATGCCTGCAAGTCCCATTTGTTGCTGTGTTGCAGCTTCTTGAGCTTAATAAATTTAAGGTCTTATTTCATCCTGCTCTTGTGACTGATATTATTTGAGTGAGAGGGCAAAATGCATTCAGATCCATACTTGGTTCCAGGAGTTGTGCATTACACAACCTTATAAAAATATATGCAGCTAACACATTTCTCAGAGATCCAGATGGTGTAGTGGTCTGAGTGTTGCATTGTGAATCTGGAAACCAGGGTTTGAATCCCCTCTGGGTGTCCTTGGACAGGTCACACTCTCTCAGGATGCATCTACACTGTAGAAATATTGCAATTTGACACCACTTTGACTGCCATAGCTCCATTCTAGAGAATTCTGGGAGTTGTACTTTTGTGAGGCACCAGCACTCTTTGGCAGAGAAGGCTAAAGACCTTGTAAAATCCTAGGATATAATAGGATTAGGCTACAACACATAAAGTGGTGTCAAACTGCATTATTTCTGTGGTAAATGCACCCTCAGCCTCAGAGCAAAGCAAAGGCAAACCAGATCTGAATAAATCTTGGCAAGAAAACCCCATGATAGGTTTGCTTTAGGGTTGCCATAATCTGGCAATCACTTGAAGCCACACAACAACTACAAAACACCAATAACAAATTCTTGCCCTTTCCTAGATACATCAGCACATAAGTAAATTCCATAAAGTTTATAGGTTTACTCAACTTGGGATTAACAATAGAATTCAGGTCAGGAATCTGAGCACATATCTGTTCTGTGCTCTTTATGATGAATCATGATGTCTATGGGCCCCAAAAGTAATGTGGATCATCACTTCTTTCTACCTAAGAGAAAGAGGGGTTTCTGCTCTACTTCCTTCCAAAGAGTTCCCTTTGGATCCTTCTCACAGGGTGACCACACCTAAGAAATTATGTTTTTACATTTGTGGTGCTCACAGAGCAAATGGATACCTGGGGATGAGTGTTTGTTTACTGAAATGCTCAGCATTTTAAGCACCTTTTTCCCCAGATGAAAGTGAAAAGACCTTCTGGGAGTCGAAAGAACAAAGACAGAAAGGGCTTCTCCTTACTTCCCCTTCTCATTGTCCCCATCAGCAGTACTGCCTGTAAATTCAGTTACACAATTATGTCCTCTAATAAATAAACAAATAAATAAACCATCTTTCCAAATCTGATTATCACAAGTGGCAGTCTCATTAAGAAAAGGCCAAGTGCTCCTGAAGGAAACATTCTAGGTAAGACTGTGTCACATCATATATGTTTTATCTCTTTACCCATTAGCCAGTATTACAGTTGTGAGGAACAGGAAAAGTGGGAGAAGGGGAGAGAGAAAGTAGTTTGTGCTTTGAACTTCATGTTTCATCATTTTTCTGTCCTACAAACATAAGGGCCCTCTGGGAGCTGAATTTCATTGTTAAACCGCCAATGTGACAAAGTGGCACAGAAGAATAATTTTATAAGACACTTTATGGTGCATCTCACTTCTGTTGTCACAGTATCTCACTGCTGACATTCTGCCTGATGTTTCTTGGCAGTGCTGCAGATGCTTTCTCTGAGTCTGAAGAAGATTTATGTCATCAGAATTGACCCTACCAGGCTGGTCAGAGTGAGGTAGCCATCTCAAATCACAGGGAGAAAACGTGAAGTGGCCACCTCAAATCACTCTGCCTTGGGATGGGGAAAAAGGTAGCCCATATGACCATTCTTCCTGGATCCTCCAGAAAAAAATTCATGAACCTTCAACCCAGAAAACATGTGGAAAAAGTATTCTTCTCAAGGAAGCACCACAGCTGATAGTTGGTCCTAGAAACTCTTACTATAAGGGTCCACTCATGTAAGTTGTTGCACAATGGGACTTCTGGCTGCTGAAGTCTGTCACCAAAGTCTTTGCTGGACCAGGACCAAACTGTCATAGTCCTGGAAGGATCAGGGCGAAGCCAACAGGCACAGCTGGCTCTACTCATGCATGGCAGCTGGAGCAAATTGAGGTACAGACACTTAAGGGCTGCATTGGCCTCTCAACATTTGCCACAGCAACACAATCTTTTGTGTTGCCTGAAGCTGCTCTGGTTGCATTTTGCCTTGTTTTCTAGCTCTCCTATGTTTAGACCTTGGTTTGTCTCCTGACTCTGCTCCTGGCCCATTGGACTCCTGGATCTCTGCCATGCTGTATTAGAACTGGTCTGCTCCCTGACTCTGAGTCTGTCTGTTAGACTCCTGGATTTCTACCATGTTGTGTTTAGACCTGGTCTGCTCCCTGGCACTACTCCTTGCTTCTGGCCCATTGGACTCTGAAACTGCTTTGCTGTGCTTAGACCCTGATCTGATTCCTGACCATCCCAGTCCTGGCCTTGGTAGTCCACCTTGGAATCCAGGCCACCCACACCTTGGACCTTAACCCTTACCCACAGAGTCTATTTGGACCTCCAGTGACAAAGATAGAACTAAGAGGGCTCCCAAACTATACAGAAATTCTTCCTAAGGCAGACCACTTACCAGTTTTGGACCCAGAATCCACTGATCATCTATGTTATTGGGATTCAACATCAGCTTGTTGGTCTTCATCTCATTACAGCATCCAGGCACTAGTCTGCACCCAGCTCCAAAGCTCCTCATGACCTAAGCCAACAACTTCATATAATAATAATAATAATAATAAATTTTATTTTTACCCTATTCCTCTGTTGACTAAAACAGGACTAAACTATAAATCCAATTAAAACCTTAACATAACATATCAAAATACAATAACACAACAATACAATAAAAATGTAAAAACAACAATAGCCAACCAACAACAGAGGGAGAGCCAAAACTAAGATGATAAAAAAGGGCGGACTCCTGGGTCCAGGAATATAGTCAGGAAAGGCCAGTCGGAAGTGATCCATCTTCACAGCTTTTTTTAAAGCTGCTTAAGCAGGTAATATGACGGATCTCATTACTGAAAATGCCCTCTGGGAGATTGCCAACAGACTAGATTTCATTGGCTAGAGCAAATTCCTCCCAGAGGACTGGAGTGAATGGGGAGGAATGTATGGGAGGAGGCAGTCCTGAAGATAGCTTGGACCCAAGCCATTGAGGGCTTTAAAGGTTATAACCAATACCTTATACTGGGCTCAGAAACTAATAGGCAGCCAGTGGAGAGATTTTAATACCAGAGTTATATGGTATCTCCTAGATGTTCCCGACACCACTCTGGCTACCATATTTTGTACCAACTGAAGTTTCTGGAACAAGTACGAGGGTAGCCCCATGTAGAGTGCATTACAGAAATACAGGCAAGGGGTTACCAGTGCATGCACCATAGTCTCAAGATCCCTTACTTCCAGGAAAGGCCGCAGTTGGAGTATCCTCCGAAGCTGATTACAGACACTTCTGACCACCGCATTCACCTGATTAGTCATCAGGAGTAATGAATCAAGGAGCACCCCCAGATTGCGAACACAGTCCTTCATGGAGGGTGTTATCCCGTCCAGGACTGGAAGTTGCAACCCAATTCCTGGTTTTGGGGCTGCTATCATGAGCACCTCCATTTTGTCTGGATTTAATCTCAATCTGTTTTTCCTCATCCAGCCCATTACTGCCTTAAGATAGTCATTGAGAGGAGAGATGCCATCGGGATTCAAGGCCAACGATCGAGACAAGGAGAAATAGATCTGGGTGTCATCAGCATACTGATAACACCCAGCCCCATAACTCCGAATGATCTCACCCAGAGACTTCATATAGATGTTAAACAGCATTGGGGACAGAATGGTACCCTGAGGGAGGCCACATATAAGATCTTTTCTTGCCAAACAACTGTCCCTGAGCAGCACCCTCTGGGACCTGCCTGAGAGGAAGGAACGGAACCATTGCAGTGCAGTGCCTCCAATTCCTAACCCATTCAGGTGATCCAAGAGAATGCTATGATCTATTGCAGTGGTAGGCAACCTTTCCCCTTTAAAGCAAAAGCAAAAGCAGCTTATTTATATACCGCTTCATATCACGCTATGGGATGTCTAAGCGGTTTACAACTGTGAGCTGATTGCCCCCCAACAGTTGGGTACTCATTTTAGTGACCTCGGAAGGATGCAGGCCTGAGTCGAGCCTCAGCCCTGGCTGGTATTGAACTCGCAACCTTGTGGTTTATGAGTGAGTGGCTGCAGTACAGGCATTTAACCACTGCACCACCAGGGCTTAGGGACTTCAGCTCCCAGAATCCCAGGAGTTATTGGCCAACATGGGACTATTGGCCAACATGGCTGAGGCTTCTGGGAGCTGAAGTCCCTTGGCCCTTAAAGGGGAAAGGTTGCCTACCCCTGATCTATTGTATCAAAAGCCGCTGAGAGGTCTAAAAACAGGGTCATGCTATCCCTGGCGATACTCAGAAGCAGGTCATCGGTCAAGGCAACCATGGCAGTCTCGACTCCAAATCTGGTCCTCAAGCCAATTTGAAATGGGTCTAGATAATCAGTTTCATCCAAGACTACATGGAGTTGAAGAGCAACCACCCTCTCTATCACTTTCCTCAAAAAAGGTGACATAGATACTGGCCTATAATTGTTCATATCCAGGGGGTCCAGGGAAGGTTTTCTCAGAAGCGGCCTAACTGCCACTTTCTTTAAACAAGATGGAACACACCCTTCCCTGAGGGATGCATTGATGATGTCCTTAAGGAACACCATCAAGGCATCCCCACTCTGGATGGCCAGCCATGAAGGGCAATGATTGAGGGGGCAAGTTGTCTTCCTCACTTTACCAAGTAACTTGTCCATGTCCTCGGTACTCACAGATTGAAATTGATCCAGTAAATTTACACCAATGGAGATGCTGGACACCTTGTCACTTGGATCTGTTGCCAAACTAGCATCCAGGCTGGCTCTTATCTGAGAGATTTTATCTGCAAAAAAGTTGTTAAACATGTCACAGCAGGCCATTGTTGGGTTAAGTAGTGGGTTCCGCGCAGGTGGAACCTATGTCAGTTCCCTTACCCCCCTAAATTGCTCGGCTGGATGGGATTCTGAAGACGCAATACGTGCAGAGGAGAAACATTTCTGTGCTCCACATATTGCCTCTTGATAGGACCAAAGAAAGTTCCTATGATGAGTCTTGTCAGATAAGAGTCGAGTTTTCTGCCAGGTGTGCTCTAGTCATTGTCCAACCCGCTTCATTCTCCTAAGCTCCTCAGTATACCACGGCTTACGATTTAAAATGGGTTGGAAAGGATGCTTGGGAGCGATCATGTCAATAGCCTTGGTGAG
>CM034703.1:6192577-6208022 GCA_020142125.1 Phrynosoma platyrhinos | reverse complement strand
ATTATTATTATTATTATTATTATTATTATTATTATTATTAGACATATTTTTAAGTGTTGAGATTTGCTGACAAGAAGAATCCAGAAGTAATGAGAATTTTTGCAGTTTGGAATTTACTCTGTGCAAAATTCATACATGAGTGATTTGACTAGAAAATAGCATTTTCTGCACAAGAAACATCTTCTATATATATATATATATATAATATTTCTCTAGCAACAAGAAGAAGACTGCTAAAACCTCTGGTTATTTCCTTTGAAAAGAAACTTAGGGTGCATCTGTGCTATAGAAATAATGCAGTTTGGCACCAGTTTAATTGTCATGGTTCTCCAGATGTTTTGGACTTCAACTCCCAGAATTCCTGACTGTTCACCAACTGGGTAGGGGCTTCTGGGAGCTGAAGTCCAAAACACTTGAAAGACTAAAGTTTAGGAATCCCTGCTGCTTATGCTAAACAAATGTCTGAATGCAGAAGGGGGGAAGAAATATGAGGAACTTTAGGAACCACTAATCCTGGGGACAAAGTATTCTCACCCCAAGCTGTTCTCATCGATCATGGATGATTAGGAACAAGAAGGAATGGGTTTTTGCATAATACATTAATATTTTACTGTCGGTTCTCTGTTTGTTTCTCCGTTTGCTTGGCTTAATGCAGAATACATCAGCCTTATCCCTTTGAGTTTTACAGAAGGGAACCAAACTCATCTCCACCTCACCAAGAATACAGACTGTAGGGCCATCACTAGACTGTATCTAGTATTTTATTAGGCATGACTGTCATATTTCAGCATACTTTTCTGGCTTTGATAGTAGGTCATAAATTGAAGTCACCATCTGATGAAGCAATGAGATTTGCTTTATGCCTCATTGGTCTTTCTCTTTCTATGCCTTGCTCTCTCATATGTATTAGAGACTGGAATGAACAAATACTAGTTGGTTCTGAAGTTTAGCTTGAGATAGTTATCCCAAATTCACATAAAATTGATTGCCAAGATTCTTGTCCCTCTGATGGCTTTTTATAGTTTCAGAGTTAATATTACAAGCATCTTTGCAACTATCAATATGGTGAGAGGGTTATGCATATCTCCAGAACATGAGAGTTTTAAGCATTAACCTTTTATAATTTGGAAAATTTTCTACAGTGACCAGATGTTTGAGCTTACTTGTCCAGTCCCAGAGCTCTTTCACACTAGACAATGATAGCACCATGATTGCACTGTCAGATTCTGTGGAATCCTGGGATTTGTAGTTTGGTGGGACACTAACCCTCTCTGGCATGCCATTTACATTAACTGCAACCTGAGGATTCAATAGGACACGACCATGGTAATTAAAATGGAATCATAGATCCCTAGGACTCATTTAGGGGAAAAAAATGTCTGCATCCATAAATCCTCAGATTCAGGAATATCAAAATATGTCTGTATCTTACCATCACCTTATCATCTTCCTCCTGTCACAAAGTCAAGTACAAAGTACGGCAATTTTTGTTGAAACAGAAGTGAAGAAGTACCTAGATGTTGTTGTGTGCCTTCAAGTCATTTCCTACTTATGTCACCTTAAGGCAAACTTATAATAGGGTTTTCTTGGAAAGATTCATTTGAAGGCAATTTTCCATTGCCTTCCTCTCAGGCTGAGAGAACATGACTTGCCCAAGGTCATCCAGTAGTTTTCCATGGCTGAGCAAAAATTCAAACTCTGGTCTCCTGGAGTCCTACTTCAACACTCAGGCCACAACACCTCACTGGATTAATGCTCCTCCTCCTCTTCTTCATACTTTCCTCCCTAAATTGTGGACTCAAGGTAGCTAGTGTATGCATTGTGTGCCTTCACCTTGTTTTCAACATATTGAGATCCTAAAGGGATACTATCACAGGGTTTTCTTGACATTTTATTTCAGAGGGGATTTGCCACTGCCATCCTCTGAGGCTGAGAGAGTGTGAATTACCCATAGTGGGATTACATGGCTGAGCAGAGATTCAAACTCTGGTTTCCAGAGTCATAGTCCAATGTTCAAACCATCCCCACCCCCCATCTGGCCCTTGCAAAAGTGATGGGAATAGTGACCACAGCAATAGTGATGGCAAAAGCATAAGATATATCTGTTCCATAGATTTGCCAGATTACTAGGGGCTCTTGTATCTGTAATCTTGAACAGATTGTGGAGCAGAATCATATACCACAAAGTTCCATTAATTAAGTTAAAGGTACCTGACCTACCTCACATTCCAAACTACAACTTTCAGTTACAGTTGTCCCCTCACAACATGGATTTTTGTCTCTCTGGTGGACAGTTGGAAGAGGGATCTAGAGGAGAACCCAGATCTGTTCTTGTCACCAGCACTGCATGAGCATTTTTGTTTTATCTAATCAACAGATGTTTCCTCAGACTTTGGATCTCCTTTGCTTTTCCTTACTCTTCTTCTGTGTTAAGCAGGATCAGCCCTAGTCAGGGGAGACCACCAGTGAATACCAGGTTTGGTAGGCTATATTTTATTTTATTTTTTAAATTTTTATTAACATTAAAACACACACACAAAAACAGACAAACAACAAAAAACAAAAGAACATAAATACAAAAAAGAAACAATACAACAAACAACTACTTTATCCCTATACAAAAATATGATCTAATAATTAAAAAGACTTCCTGGGTAGACCAATGTTTACTAAACAGCCCAATACGTTGTAACTTCCTTTAATAACATCATTTTAACTCTTCTATCCCACATTTAAAATAGATCTATCCATAAATTTTGATTAATTAATCATAACATATAGTATTTAACATATAATATTTAAACAGAAAAAAAAGGTAATATAAATTCAATTTATGATAAAAAGAAAAACCACCTATTAATAATGAAGAATCAATCAAAATTCATTATCATCTGTAGACCGCTCTCTGATTTCCAATAATCCAGTAAAGGTTTCCACTCCAGTTGGAAAGTATCATACTCTTGATCTTTAAATAGCGATGTTAATTTTTCAATTTCCATTATGTCCCAATTTTTTTGTCTCCACTCCAGAATAGTTGGGGTATCTGTTAATTTCCATTTAGAAGCGTATAGTATCTTTGCAGCTGATGTTAAATAAAATAATAACTTACCAAATTCCTTTTCTAGATTATCATCTTTAACTATACTCAATAAAAAGAATTGGGGATCCAGACTAATAGAGATTGAAAATATATCCATGATCTCCTTATGTATACTTCTCCAGTAATTTTTGGCTTTCTTACAATTCCACCATAGGTGAAAAAAATGTTCCTATTTTTTTTGTCACATTTCCAACATTTCGGAGAATAGTTACCTGACATTGTTGCTAATCTTGCTAGCATCAGGTACCAGTGGTACTGCATTTTATAAAAAATTTCCTAATCTCCACATTAAGTGTATATTTTAATCTCTTTGTCCAACACTTTTCCCACTGGCTTAATTCGATATTACACCCAATGTCCTGGGCCCATTTGACCATCTGTGGTTTTACCAATTCACCAACTAAATTAAATTTTAATAACATTTTATATATTTTCGATATATGTTGGTCTTGTACTGAGTCTATTATCTGTTCGAATTCTTTATTCATCGAGCCAATTGGTTTTGTTTTTTTATCTATCAAAAAACGCTCCCTTATCTGCCAATAAGCAAACCAATTGCAATTATAACCTTCTAAATTAAGTTGGTCTTGGGTCTTTATCGTCAAGGGTTCCCGAGTCTGTTTCAGTAGTTCCCGATATGTTAACCATTTTGATTTATCCATTTTATTTTCTCCCAGTGGTGTTTCATTTACTACAGTCCACAACAGAATTTTATCCTCCCATCTATTCTTATTTATATTCCACACCCTTAAGAGAGCTCTCCTCAAATAATGGTCTCTAAACCCACTATGCTTTTTAACTTTATCATAGATTAAGTATCCATGCCAACTATATACATTGTCATGGCCCTCTAATTTCAAATTATCATCATTTTCCATTTTTATCAAATCCAAAATCCAATATAGGGAACAAGCATAATAATACAATTTCAAATCCGGTAAATTTAATCCCCCTCTCTCAGTGACATCCTGTAATAGTTTCATATTAATCCTCAGTTTCTTCTCGTTCCATAAAAACTTAGATATATCTCTATGCCATCCTCTGAAAGGGCTGTCATTAATTAAAATTGGGATATTTTGAAATAAATATAGCATTTTAGGTAGAATATTCATTTTAAAGGAGGCATTTTTTCCTAATACAGATAAATTCAAATTTTTCCATCTATTCATTTCCAGTTTAATCTCACTCCATTTCCTCTCGCAATTATTTTTAAAGAGATCAGAATTCTTTGTTGTAAAAATAATTCCCAAATATTGCACTTTTTTAACTTGCTGGTAGCCCGTCTTCTGTTTCAGTTCTTCCTTTTCTTTATTAGTCATGTTCATCATTAATATTTGCATTTTGTCTTTATTAACTTTCAAGCCAGAAATCTTACCATACTCTACTAATAAGTCCTTTAATTTATCTATACCTTCGTTAGGGTCCACCAATGATATCATTAAGTCATCCGCGAATGCTCTAACTTCGAATTCCGTATTCCTAATTTTCACACCTGATATTCCTTTTTCATCTCTAATTCTTTGCAGGAGAATTTCAAAACATATAATAAATAACAAAGGAGAAAGAGGACAGCCTTGACGAACTCCTTTTTTAATTTTAAAACTCTTTGTTGTTTAACCATTTACTAGAATTTTAGCCTCTTGATCTCGATAAATCATTCCAATCCATTTTGTATAAATTTCACCCATATCCAATTTCTCCAATATAAATTTTAAAAAAGTCCAATTCAGCCTATCAAAGGCTTTTTCAATATCGTAAAAAAGCAATACACCCTTTTCATCAATATTCTTATTATAAAACTTGATTAAATTCAATAAATGTCTTGTATTATCCTTAATCTTTCTACCAGGTAGAAATCCTGCTTGATTTTTTTTTATTATTATTACTGAATTGAGCCAATTTTTTAATCTGTTTGCCATTATATTCGTGAAAATCTTGTAGTCATAATTTAATAGTGAGATAGGTCTGTAATTTTTTGGGTCCATTCTATCCTTGTTCTCTTTTGGAATCAAAGAAATATAAGCCTTAGACCATGTATGAGGAATCTTATCATCTAATAAAGCATTCATAGTTTCTAATAAGGGGGGAGCTAGTTGACTGGCGAAGGTCTTATAATATTCAGATGTAAACCCATCTGGACCCTTGGACTTAGCAGTTTTTAAAGCAGATATCATATTCAATACCTCTTGTAATGTAATTTTCTTATTTCCTCTTTTTGTTCTAATGAAATTGAGAGTAATGTCTGTTGTGTTAAGAATCTCTTTATTTTTTCTACATTTATTTCCTGATCTTTTTTATATAAATTTGTATAAAAATCTAATAAAATTCTCTTTATATGTCTTTGAGATGTAAAGGACTTATTCCCTTCTTTCAGTTCTAATATAAATTTATTTTCCTGTTCCTTTTTCAATTTATAAGCTAAGAATTTTCCTGGTTTATTAGAACCCACAAATTTCTTTTGTTTATAGTATCTCACTTTTTTCTGCATTTCCTCAGTCAATAACAATGTTTATTGTTTATGAAGGGCAAATAAAGCTTTCTTAGTTTTTGAATTCTCCGGGTTTGTTTTTAAATCTTCTTCTTTTAATTTTATCTCCTGTTCAAGGAATTTCCTTTGACTTTCACTTTTTTTTCTTAATTTCTGCATATTTCTTTATAAAAAAAGCCTCTCGTAAAAGCTTTGGAGGCATCCCAAACAAAATTAATAGATGTTTCTTTATTTAAATTGTGTTGGAAAAAGACTTCTAATTCTTGTTTTGCTTCTCTCACAATTTTTTCATTTTTAAAAAGATAAGGGTTTATTGACCATCTAAGTTCTTTATGGCTTATTTTAAAAGACAACCTTATTGGGTTATGGTCTGACCATATAGTTGGTAGTACCTCAACCTGACTTACTTTTTTACATAACTCCATAGAAATCAAAAACATATCGATTATTGACCAGGACTGATGTGCTGGAGAAAAAAACATGTAATCCTTTGTATTCCTATAAAGTATTCTTCAAATATCTTTAATTGACATTCTTTCCTGTAACTTTTAAAAGCTCTTAGGTAATTTATCTTGTGTACTTTTTATTTTTTTGGGTGACTTTCTATCTAATAAAGGGTCAATAACCCCATTCCAATCACCCATTGAAATAATTCTTTCTGGGTTCATCACTTCCAACTTATTTAATAAATGCTCGTAAAACTTTCCTTTATTTACCAATGGTGCATAAATCCCCATTAATAAAATATTTTTGCCTTCAAGATTAATTTTTACAAACATGTAATGGCCATTGTTGTCAGAGAAAACTTCTTCTGGGTTCAATCCTGGGTGTATATACATTACTACACCCTTTTTCTTATTTTTAGCTGATGATATAAACTCTATCCCCAGTTTCTTATTCTTTAAATATTTAATATCTTTTTTCCTTATATGGGTTTCTTGTAAACAATAAATATCAGCTCCCAATTTTTGCAAATAGTGATTTATTTTTCTCTTTTTTGTGGTGTATTTAGACCCTTAACATTCCAAGAAACAATTTTTAAAGTATCCATTATGTTATCGTTACAAATATAATCAACAAGATCTAGATTATTACTATCTCAAAGATCGGTCTACAGAAAAAGCAATATCTTGTTCCTTCTATACTCAATTATTAAAATTAATACTATGTTATATTCCCGTGATCACCTATTCATATACTGTTTTGATTTATCCTTGCTAAGTAAATAATCCACAATCAAACAAAAATAACAAATAGAAGATTATTTCAGTATCTACTTTTACCCTAACTCAATTGTTAATTTCAGATCAAGTGCACACTATTACAACTATTAATTTCAGCCCTCCCCTAGCTCCCTTTCTCCTCCAAACAGCTCCTCTTCTCTACTCCTTCATAAGTCTTCTGGATCAGTTAAAAGGTCATCTTCCAACCTATCCTGTTCCTTTCTATATTTCCTATACCTCCAATTCTCTGCCCCCAGTACCTGATTTTTGTCTTCTTCTAATGAGTCTCTTCAATTATATTCTTTATCTCCCTCAATAGGTGAATTACTATAATCATTCTCATCCGTATTTTTCCCTTTAGAATCCACCTTCCCCTGTTGTTTTCTGGAGGTCTTTCTCCTTTCTTCCTCTCTATCCCAAAATCTCCTTGCTTCATCCACAGTCCTAATCACAATTCTCCTTTTCCTTATCCAAAAGGATAGACCTTCCGGGGTCCCCCATCTATAAGCAATGCCTTCTTGTCAAAGGAAGGACATGAGAAATGAATATTCCTTCCTCTTCCTCAATAATCTTGTTGGGACATCTTTCAAAATCTGAACCTGGGTGCCTTTGATTTCTAATGGAAATTCATTATGTTTTCTTAACAATAAGTCCCAAATTTGTCTCCTAACAAAATAAATAACAATATCGCTGGGGAGGTTTTTCTTTTTTGCTATAATAGAATTTAATTGGAAAGCCCTATTGATTTCAAAATGGAATTGACTCACTTCTTTATTCAAAAATTGCCAATTTTTCAGTAATAAATTCCACTAAATTCTCCTCTTTATCTTCTACAACTCCCCGAATTTTAACACATTTATCTCTCATTTTTTGATCCCAAATGGCTTTCTCATCAAGATCCTTTCCCCTAAATTGTCTTACTTCATCCAATTCCTCCCCAAATCTATCGTTTCTAAATTCAAGATTATCTACTCTCTTATTGACTGTTGATAAATCAGTAGTAATTTTTTCAATAGTTTGATTGATCTCCTGTAGCTCTGTCCAAATTTCCTGACAGATTTCTTTTTTAAAATCCATCATCTCTTGCTGAATTTCATACCTCAGTTTCTTTATCTCATCAATAATGCCAATATTTGCATCACCTGATCTTTGTTGATCTACAGAGGATCTCCCAGGTAGTTGAGATTTGCTCTGTGCTTTGGCTGTCTGATTTCTTGACATCATATTTTTATTTATTTATTATTATTATTATTATTATTATTATTCCTTTCTTTTTTTTAAGCTAATGTTTAAATGTGGTCAAAACTTTTTTATCAGTTTAATATTTAAATTTATTACAAAATTTACCATTAATTTCAACAATAGCCAATTTCTAATTTTCACAAAATCAAAATTTCAAAAATTTACAATTTTCCAGAAAAAAATTTTCCTTTCTTCTTCACTTGCAAATTTAACAAAAAGCAAAATTCCAAATTCTGTTATTTGCAACGTGTCAATGCAATTTAATTTTCTTGTATTTTTATATTTTGTCCCTTGCTTCTTATTTCTTATATCAACTTTAAAATTTGATATTTCTTATTTCTTATTTAAAGCCAGGTTAAAGTCAGATGGCCAGCACAGGACAGTCTCAATATTAATTCTTTCTTGAAATTTTCAGAAATAAAGGAATTCCAAAAACACCCCTTGCAAAATATATCAAATTAATCAATATGAATCAAGTAATATTGGGACTATTTCCGTCTCTATAATTTGCTAAATCTCACACAAATCTATATTTACTTCTAACAATAGTATAATATAATATAATGATGAGATACAGCACTCCCTAAAGTCCCCAAAATCAATAGAAGGCCTTTCTAATCGAAAGTAGCATTTACTACAAGAAAAAGTCCTAATTTCCCTTATTTATTATTATCACCTTTATCTTGCATCTCCTTTTAGAACACCTGAGGGACCGGGACCTTGGGGCGAATCCACTCCTTTCGGTACAACAGTCCTAGATAGTCCTGGAGGACCTTCTTCCTCTTTGAATATCCTAAAGCATCCTAGAATGTTTCCTTCTTTCTTGATGCCGGATATTAAAGCAGGGAGAAGCCGTTTCCTGCTGTGAGTTGTCACTGTTCTAGGACCTCATGGATATCTCATCCCGCCTGCTCCCCACTCCCAGTTCTCCCTGATTTCTCCATCCGCCATGTTCTCCACCCACCAAGATACTTTGTCCTCCAAAATGCATCTCCAAGCTGACACACCAACTCCCACGGATATTCAAGGACACAGCCGCCACTCCTCCAGGTCAAACTCTTCACTGCAGCAATTAGTAAGTCCAGATATTTAACTATTTGCTTGCCAGAATAATTTTCTTTTAATAG
This sequence comes from Phrynosoma platyrhinos, assembly GCA_020142125.1. Taxonomy (NCBI): domain Eukaryota; kingdom Metazoa; phylum Chordata; class Lepidosauria; order Squamata; family Phrynosomatidae; genus Phrynosoma; species Phrynosoma platyrhinos. The sequence goes on along the minus strand of CM034703.1, from coordinate 6,198,842 downwards.
AGAAAGCGTAGAAATCCTTTTATAACCAAATAAAGTTGAGGAGCGATATCACAAATGAAAAGTACTAATATCTCCACAGTTCATTTGAAACATCCAAATATCTGTTTCAGCCCAAATATCTGTTTCAGCCCAAGAAGAGAGCCAGTCCCATAATTTAGAGTTCTTATATGGGGTTCTTATTGGTTTTACCTTCCTTTTCCCCCTTTACTCTTTAGTCTCTAGTTATTCAAACATGGAGAGAGGAAAAACCCAAACAAATAAATCCAATTCAATCCGCTGTAGATCTTCTTATAAATAGGTAGATAAGATGAATAAATACCTTATTATATGCATATAGTCTTTTTTAATGTCTATACTCGCTATGTAGGACTTTAAATTCGAAGTAAAGATCCATAAGCACTGGTCAGCCTTCTGTAGCTTCTATAATTGCAACACAGATACAGAGTAAACTTACTCTTTTCACTGATTAATATAGTTGGTGGTGCCTTGTCTTCTTTCTGTAGATCAGCAAGGTGGCTGTGTCTCTCCTGATCCTCTGGCTCTAGCCCCTAGCTCCGGATGGACTCGATTTCCATCTGTTTGTGGGGGCATATGAGTCGGAGTATGGATCTTCTGTGAGATCAACCGAACCCCCAATACCATGGGGATAAATTCAGACTGCAATTTTGATCGTTCTGTGTGGTCTAAAGCCACGATGCCTGAGAAGTCCCTCAGAGGCTATTCAAGGCATGTCTCAAATCAATGCCATAACAACCGGAAGTCCTGGTAGGCTATATTTTAGAGAAAAGAACTGGCAAAGCCACTTCTGAGTATTACTTGCTTAAGAAAACCCTATGAAATTCATGGGGTTGCCATAGGTCAACAGGAGGCTTGAAGGCACATATACATATACATACACACACACACACTTTCTGCCAGCAAGTGAAAATTTCTCTATTCCAACAATCTATTAATAATTGATTGCAATGGGCTTTTAATGATGTATTGTTTTGTTGATTTTTATATGTGTTCTTGTGAAGGTTTAAATTGTTTTAATTTTATAGATGAAAACAACAACAAATGATTCCTTTTTCTTAACGTTTTTGAATGTGGTTAATCTGTACATGTGTCAATATTTGGTAAACCACATGAGTCCCAGTACTGGACAAAACCTGGGCATAAATGAATAATAATAATTAAAAGAATAAAAAAGCATACATTTTCTCACTGGTGACTGAAGTGTGTGCATTTTTAAACTCTGTGAATTGTTTGGTGAGCAATTTATGGTCTGATATACCTTGCAAACTCTGCAACTATGAAAATTCCCAAAGGAAACTGGGCTTCTGTGTTTCTGACAATGAGATTTTCTTCTGCCCTCACTGTATCTTTTCTCCTCTTGCAATGCATCATAATTGAGCATAAGCTATTGGTTTCTCTTGTCTCCTCTCTCACCACATGAGAATTCATATATACTGTGGAACTCACTGCTCATGCAAGCTCCATTACTTCTGATCCTCTCACAGGCATCTCAGATGGTGGTCTTCTGCATGACCAATGCAATGCAATCAACAATTTAGCAATTCATCTACATCAGGGAACATCAGGGAAAGTGCTCTGTAACCAGCAGAAGCCAGAGTCCCACTAGTGAGTAAATGTGGTGCCAGATTCACGAAAGTACTACCTGACCAATTCTGGCCTATTGCTGTCCCTCTGCTGTTTCTTGTTTCCCAATAGCTCCTCCCTCTTACCAGAGCTGAATTTTGAAACACTGTATGAAAAACTTCTAGTCACCTCATTGTGGGTTTGAGTTTTGACAATGAAGAATCCAAGGCCAAGTCTGTGTGGATGGGAAAACTCGGCTTACTGGTGGAGTTTCCAGATTCACAGGGAGAACATGCTGTCCATACAATCAGCATTGACAACAAGCGGATACCAGCAGTGCTGTCTGCACTCTCAGTTGTTCAAATGTGCATGTATGTGATCAGTTTCAGTTGGTGCACTGTACTGATGGTATTGTTGTGCTAATGGGTGCTTGTGCAATAACCAGTTTGCAAATCTGTGAAAACAATGGTGCCAGAGGGACCACATGGATTCAAAGCAAAAGTGCTTGATAAGTTGGAAGTTGCTGGTGGGAAGCAGCTTGCCCACCCACTGATGTTCTTCCCTCCATCCCCACACTGACATCCAGAGTCCGCACACCCACGTGATTTTCTAGAGTTTCCTGCCATATCCAGACTAAAATGGAACTTTTTTATTCTGGAGAATTGCCCAGGAGTGTGGATTGGATCCATGGTCTGCCTGGTTTGGTACAATTAAAAAACACACAGAGCAGGTCAGTGTAAGAATGAGGCAGGAGCGTTTTCTTTTCTTTGTGCAGATATCACCTTCAGGCAATTTTCTCCTAATCCCCTTGCATGGCTCCCATTGGTTTATAAGATTTCTTTGAAAGAAGGAAACAATAAGCTTTTACTTGAAGCTCAAAAAAACAATCACCACTTATTATTATTATTATTACTATTACTATTATGCATCCTGGTGACACTGTGGTTAAATGCCTGTACTGTAGCCATTCACTCACTCACAAATCACAAGGTTGTGAGTTCAATATCAGCCAGGGCTCAGGCTCAACTAAGGCTTGTATTCTTTCAAGGTCACTAAAATGAGTACCCAGCTTGCTGGGGGCAATTAGCTTACACATTGTAAACTGCTTAGATACTGCATAGTGGACAATGAAGCGGTATATAAATGAAGCTGGTGTAGCTAATAATATTATTACCGTTATTCCACCCTTTCTCCAAATTTTTGACTCAAAGTAGGTCAAACTTTAAACTGAAATGAAAAATACAATAGTTTTAAATGTAAAGATATTCCCTGTTGACAAGCTTGACAAGTTGTGTCTAGCTGTAGGGGGTGGTGCTCATCTCCGTTATTAAGTCGTAGAGCCAGCATTGTCAGAAACTACTCTGTGATCATGTGGCCAGCATGATTGCACAGAATAAAGTTTACCTTCCCACTGAAGTGGTACCTATTTATCTACTTGCATTTGCATGCTTTCAAACTGCTAGTTTGGCAGAAGCTGGGACTAATGATAGGAGCTCACCTTGTCATGCAACACCCGGGCCTCAAACTGACAACCTGCTGAACTTGCAATCAACAGAGTCAGCCTCTTAACCACTTAACACTTGAGCCACTGTGTCCACTACAGTAGCTTTACCTAGTCACACAAAGACACATAAAAGTATACAGCTGTCTTTCTGTATCCACAGATTCTGCATCCATGGATTCAACCATCCACAGTTCAAAAATACAATGGGCCTTTGGTATCCACTGGATTTTGGTTCCAGGATATATACCAAAATCTGTGGATACTCAAGTCCTATTAAAAACAATGGCACAGTAAGATGGTGTTCCTTATATAAAATGGTAAAATCAGAGTTTAGTTTTTAGAATATGAAGAATTTTTAAACCATAGATGCTTGAATATGTGGATAAAAAAAAAATATATGTGGATATGGAAGGCTGACTATATTCATTCCCCCCCCCCCAAAAAAATCCAAAAACTAAATGTTGGTTTTGCCATTTTGCATAAAGGACACCATTTTACTATGCTATTGTATATAATGAGACTTGAGTATCCACATATTTTGGTACCCATGGGAGGTCCTGGAACCAAACCCCAGTGGATACTGAGGGCCCCTTGTATTGAATTTATATATTGAATTTACCATCTAGTTACACATAGAGGAAACTGTCCTTCATAGAGGAAGACAATGGCTCATTAACTGGACATGAATTCAGAGTTCAAGGTCCAGTCAGTCTCATGCCTGTAATAATTTCTCTCAATTTCTAGCCTGTCTTTCCATTGTGGGTGGATGAATTCCTTCCTTTCTGTTGATCCTGACTTTTCCCTTTGTTTCTGAAGAGTTGAGTTTTGGCTGCATTCTTCAGGCAATCTGGAGAACACCCCTGAGTGAATCAATGTTGAAATAAGAACAAATACAGTCCCTACCAATGGGACAAGAACGATCAGGTCTGTGGCAGCAGAGACAGAATTATGTTTGCCTATGGCTAACTCCTTGGGGAGAAAGGATTGATTCTTCGTGATTGATGAGTCAGCACCTGAATGCCGAGTCATCAATTCCCCTAAGTTAATGGCCCTGACAGCATCAAGATAACTTTTCCCTCGTGCCTAAACTCAGAGATAGTCCTGCTTCTCTGCCCCAGCCCCCACAAACACAGGTGAAGAAACTGAATCAGTTTCTTTAAATAAGGGAGGAGAAAGAAATTTGGATTATAAATGGTTATTGCTTTGCTCAGGGACAAGGGGGACAAACAGCATCACAACAAAAGAGGTTGGAAGAGAAAGATGATGGTAAAAAGCTATTGGTGTTTATACAATTGCACTTCACTAAAATCCACACTCCTGTGCATGTTCAGTACCTGGATAAAGCAGCTTCATTTATATACTGCTTCATATCACACTATGGGATGTCTAAGTGGTTTACAACTGTAAGCTCATTGCCTCCCAACAGTTGGGTACTCATTTTAGCAACCTCGGAAGGATGCAGGCCTGAGTCTAGCCTGAGCCCTGGCTAGTATTGAATTTGCAACCTTGTGGTCTATGAGTGAGTGGCTGCAGTACAGGCATTTAACCACTGTGCCACCAGGACTTGAGTGTGACTCTCCCATGAATTGATCCAGCCTCCCTTTATCTTCCTTCCTTGCAGTCATCTCTTCCTTTCCTTTCATTCTTTCTCTGGCTTGTCAAATTTAGAGGAGAACATGGGACAGAGCCTTCTCAGTGGCTGCTTTCAGTTTGTGGAATTCCCTCCCAAGGGAGGTTTGGTTGACCTCCTCTCCACCAGCAGGCAAAGACCTTTTTAAATAAAAAAAAATTTTCTTCTTAATTAATTAACTAACTAATATTTCTTTATTTCTTACCCAACTCTTCCTATGGATCGAGACAGGGGACAACAACAAATCAGCAATTAACATGTGGATTCACATTACAGGAGGTTCTTTCAACAGACTATGGACCTTATCACATGCGGTGCTCAAAGCAGCAAGAAAGCGATATAAGAATTAATCCAGAACTATACCGGTAGAAACCCCACAATACAGAAATTAACAAAAGTGCGATAGATGCGCTCCTGGGAATCGTATCTGCCGTTAACACACAAGTGAGAAGATCCCGTCCAGAACCCAGCAAGGATGTTCTTGCACATGTGCAGAAACAGGAATGCTCGCCACGCCCATCGGATGTGATTGTTGTCACTTCCTTCTCGCAATTGCGTCATTGTTTTGCCATCACCATTGCCGTGCGGTCACCATTGCTATCTTTCTCATAACTCACTCGCTCATCTTGATCGCTGTGGCCATGGAGTCTGCTGTTGTGCAGATGCGGGAGTTGTTGGAGGAGGTAGAGATGGTGGAGCGGGAACACGAGCAGAGGCGCAGGGCTATGCTGGGTGGTGTCCGTCGATGGATGAGGCGCCGTGGCATCACGGGCTTCATGGCACATGCCTTCCTGTGGAGGATTTTTGGTGTCCTCCACCTCGTTGGCCGGGCTTTCCATGGCTCCAGTGTCCCCCGTCCATGTCGGTGGTGGGTCAGAACACAGGCGATTCGGAACTGGTGGGCAGAGGAGGTGATGCCACTGTGGGATGAGGACGTGTGGATAAGGAACTTCCGCATGTCCGAATCCACCCTCTTTGAGATCACAGAGGCTCTGTGCCCTCACCTCCAGGCCATGGACACCATAATGAGGAGGGCCATCTCGGTTGAAGAGAGGGTGGCAATCACCTTCTGGTGGCTTTCGGCACCCCTCAATTACCAGTGCGTGGCCCGCCATTTTCAGATTGGGGTGTCCACTCCTGCCAGATATACATGATCTGTATAGAGGTGATCAAGGCTATAGAGAAGGAACTTCTACAGAAGACGGTCTGCCTTGGGGACTATCGCCAGGAAGGTTCCTCTCCTTCCTTCTGTGTGTTCATGGCACCTGCTTCCTGTAAATAGAACTATGCTGTAAAATAATCTTACTGTGGCACATAAAAGGGGGGCATGGTTTTGGGCTCCCTTTTGTATACTGTTGAACTTTGTAGGTATCCCCCTTGCCCCTGTGCTATTAACTCTCCCTGTTCAGTGCAGTGTGGGCAATGTGCAGGTGTGCATACCTACATATATTGGCAGATTATTGGAAGGGCTGATGGCTGGGGTACGTTTATTTGGAAAGGGGGCTATAAGGATAGCCTTAAGGTAGGCTTCTTCTGTAGTATATATGTAT
>CM034703.1:6174521-6191214 GCA_020142125.1 Phrynosoma platyrhinos | reverse complement strand
TCTTTATGTTTTCTCCCTACAGTTCGGGATCTCATTGCCACCCTTGCCCATGGGCAAGAGGAGATCTGGAGGAGGCTCGGATACCTGGAGAGGGCCATGGACCAAGTACTAATGTGGCAGCGTCATTTCCAGGTCAACTGGTCCCCGCCAAGATAATTAGTTTTCTTTTCTTTCTCCCACCCACCCTACTGTTCTGTGATGTAACAGGCAGTGACATTTTTTTTTCTGTTTTAATTTCACCCTCCTGTCCCCTCTTGTAATTTTTTTTGTTTTTTTTAAAAAAAAATCATGTACATAAATGAGAAATCATGTGGTTTTGTAAATAAATAATTTATTTATTGCATAAAGGTGTGGCATCTTTCTTGAATTGGTAGAGGGGGTGGGAATAGGAAAGAGACAGAAAGAGAGAGTAGTACCACCTGTTTCACTCGCTATTGTAGAACAGCCCATCCCGAGAAGGTGCATCTGAAAAAAACAAGACACAGCATTAGGGGAAACTTGGAAAGGAAGAGGATATCAGATAACCAAAGGTAACATTATTCGTGAGTAGAGATGCACAGGCATGGAATGACAATATCATGCAGAAATATACAATTCAGAACAGGGCAAGGCATTATGTTCTAGGAGATTTGTGAAGTCTTTGTCCTTGGACTGTAATCCCAAAGCAGAGGCTTGAAGGACCTCCTTGGGGGGAGAATCAAAAGGGAATTTCTGCATGACAGCTGGTAAAGCAAAATGGTCCTTCAGGTCTTCCCCCACCCTACAACACGTACTGTGCAAAGGTAGTTGTGTGAGACTTGAGCCCCACAGAGACATTCAAAATAGCATCAAAAGGCCTTGTGAAGGGAGTGATAGTGTACAGTGTTTCCACATCTCTACCACTCTCTCTTTCTCTGTGTGCATATATATAAATTGGTCTAGATACATGTAGATGCAGCAATTCAAATGCTCAAAGGATTGACAGTAAGAGCCTCTAGTTCAAACCTCCTTCAAACCATCTATCTATCTATCTATCTCTATCTACACTTCCACCTATCTATCCTTCAATTTATCTATTTATCTATCTATCTATATCTATCTAGCTATCTAGCTATCAAGCTATCTAGCTACCTACCTACCTACCACTCTATCGATCAAGCCTTCCACCTATCTACCCTTCAATCTATCTATCTATCTATCTATCTATCTATGCCTCTATCCATCCATCAATCGTCTGCACTCCCCTCCCCCATAGATAAAGAAGCCCAAAATAGGTTCTAAGAACAAAGGCATCCTTAGAACCAAGCAGGCAGCGAGAGTTAACTGCCAGGAGACACCGAAGAATCATGAATCAAGAATACACACACATCCAGATTGCCGGCAGGCTGGAAAGGAGGACAGGTACCATGGCCTCTGTCGTGGTGCTGGCAGCCAGGTATCCACAGCCTGAGGTAATAGAAGCATCATAAACCATTTCTCTTTTTTCCCCCGCCACCACCCAGAAGACTGGCCCACCAATAAAGCTTTAACGACCCCCTAATATTCCTCTTCCACCAACCACTGGTCGCGCGATGGCACATATCCCAACAGAAACCGACATTGCCTTAAAGCGGAGAGGACATGTTTACCCATTCTGTTTGTTGCCCAATCCAAATAGGAAGTACACGTCATAAGATGCTTCCTCACAGACCCATGGGAAATCATGCTAGGAACCATGGGTCATGACGGGGAAATGCTCCAGGATACATATTTGGTGATCACACATATGGCAAAAGCACTATGATTGCGCTATGATTCTCGTCGCGCAATTGTAATTCCCCATGAAACCGGCATTCAAAAGAACGGGGATGATGCCGCATTGAGACGGGGTTGTGACGGGGTTCTGTGCGATGTCGTGTGAACACTCAGAAAAATAAAGCGCATTAGGATGTGATTTCGTGTGGATTCTGACTGCTTTGGACCGCATGTGATAACGTCCCATGCTGTGCTTATCCCTGTTCTAATATGTGACAAATGTGTTTAAGAATATTTTAACTTTGTGTTTATAATAGAATTCTTTGTTGAATTGTTATTTAAACAGTTTGGTATTAATATGTAATATTTTTTATTTAATTGCTTAATTTAGCTTGTAGTAAGAACAAAAAAAATGAAGAAAGCATGTATGCACAGTGGAAAAATTAAAGGAGACGTAAGGGGGAAGCAGATGGCTCAAAGGGCCACTTTGGGGCAAGGAAGGGGAGGGGCAGCTGCATGGTGGGTGCACCAACCCCTTCCTGAAGGCATTGTTGGAGCGCTGGCCCCTCCGCATGGCCGGCACTCTGACGATGCCTTCACGTGGCAGTGTCCGCACATGCCGCAGGGAAGAATCGCCAAAGGTGCGGCACACCTTCGGTGATATGTGGAAGGAGCACTGTTTTAGCACTCCTTCCAGGGGCGGCGAAGCTGCACCGTGGGGCTGAGATGTGTGGAAACCTCAGCCCCGCAGCTCAGCTTCCCGGGGCTGCCCAGAGCCGCCCGTCTGCTTCCCCCCAAAGTCTCATGTGCTATACATTGGTCAAAAATATTTCTTAAGAAAAACTCAATGTGTTTTGACCTTATGATCAATTGAGCTTCTTCAGGGGTTAATCAATTTTCAGACATTTCTGGATTTGCAGCCTGCATTCTTCAAAGAACAATAAAGTTGGAAGAGACTCCAAGGGCCATCCAGTCCAACCACATTCTGCCTTTCAGGAAGACACAGCCATCCAGCCTCTGAAACTTCCAAAGAAAGAGACTCCACCATACTCTTGGGCAGTGTATTGTCCTCGTAGAATCATAGAATAATAGAGTTGGAAGAGATCTCAAGGGCCATCCTGTCTAACCCCCTGTCATGCAGAGACACAGAATCAAAGCAACCCAAACAAACCTCCAAAGAAGGAGTCTCCACCACTCTCCAAGGGAGTGTGTTCCACTGTCAAACAGCTAATGTTGAGGAGGAATCTCTTGTCCTGGAGTTTGCATCCATTGCTCCATGTCCTAGTCTCTGGAGCAGTAGAAAACAAACTTTCTCCATCTTCAATAGGACATCCCTTCAAATATTTAAACATAGCTATAATGTCACCCCTTAACCTTCCCTTCCCCAGGCTAAATATACTCACTCCCTAAGCCACATTTCATAGGACTTGGTGGTTTTCAGTCCTTTCACCTCCTCTGAACACACTCCAGCTTGTCAACATTCTTCCTGAATTGTCATGACCAGAACTGGACACAATATTCCAGGTGAGATTGGACCAAAGCTATATAAGTGGAACTTTGATCATTTTTCAATTTTAATTTATTGTAAACCCTGGAAGAGGGTCAAGATGAATGGATGGACAGACAGACAGACAGACCCTGAAAAAATATATTGAGGAATAACCTTATTGGCCATTCAACTAAATAAAAAAAATCCAAAAATGCACATTGTGGTGATACTTTTATTAAGCTATCAAAAAATCACAGTGCCTGAAGAAGTCAGTGAGCTTCAAAAATTTGATTATTATTGAATCATTTTAGTCTGTTCAATCATTCATAAAACTTTAATGGAAGAAACAGGTGCATTTGATTAAATGGGAAGCAAAGCTTGTATCAGTATATGTGTGTGTTTGTATGTGCATGTGTGTATATTAGAAAGAATATTTTTAGTTACATGTATCCTAGCCCAAAATTGATTTCCCAGTTTTTAGGAAACCCAGCTGGGGAGAATTACACAGAAACAATAACTTTGCAAAGTTTTTCTCTGGTATTCACGCAGAATAAACTGTGTGAAATTATTCAGCACAGAAAGCCACAGAGGATTACACAAACACTGTGAGGCATTTTTATAGAAAAGATGCAATTTTTCACATAACCCCCCCCCCCCTGTTTCTAGAAACATTTTTTGTGCCAAAAAAAAAAAAAAAAATGAGAAGAAGATGCACAAAACTTGCTAATTTTTCACAAAAAGCCACTTGTGTTTCTGGAAAATCTTTAAGCTAAATTGGGGAAGGGGGGGTTGCACAAAAACATATTCTGCTCAAACTGTGTGTATGTTTGTGTTACAGCCATTAAAAATAAGTGGTGCAGTTGTCTCCTTTATGTTTTCCAGGGGGTTGCAAATGAGAAAAATTCCCAAAGTCTTGAAGAGTCTTAAGGCACCAATTTCCTTTTCCTCAAATGCTCCTTCTCCTTCTGGGAGAAGTAAAATGAGCTCTACCAGCCAAATGAGGTTTTAAGAGCCCCAGCTTTCTCACTCACTAGGGATTTAAAGAACATTCACAAAAATATCATTCTTTATGAGAAAAAGTGTCTTGACAAATTAGGATGCCCAATGAAAAAAAAATGGTCAAGCATCATGGGAATTTTGCTCTTTGGGCGGGGATGTGCAGACTGCTCCTCTATTTTGTGCAACTCCCCTCTCCAACAATTTTTATATAATGTAAATACATTTACACATTTACCCCACTCACGTCCATGCCAGCATTCTCTGAAGATGCCAGCCACAGATGCTGGCGAAATGTCAGGAATAAACTCTTCTAGAACATGGACACATAGCCTGAAAACCACACAAAAACCAAAATTTGCATAAAATTTACTGCTCAAAAATATTACACAACATTATTTTTCCCCCCTCTCTTTTTTTGTAAAAGGAAAAATAACCTGTTGCTGTGTAATTCATGCATTGGTTGCTCTAAAATTGCAAGACAAAAGCTAAGCATTGCTATGATGCATTACCCACTCAAGAACCAACTACATATGCCAGACTTGAGGAAAATAAGTAAATTTCCTTAAGTTTATCTTTCTTTCTGGGTATATGTGCGTGTGTGTGTGTGTCTACAAAGAATGGATGGAATTTAATGTGCATTCTACTGTAGCATTGTAAGCTGTCCAGCTCTATTACATAAAGCAAAAGAGAACAGGAGTCAATTTACACTATAATTTTGATTTAGATGTCTGCTCCTACATATCTGTCAAAAACATAAAATAGCACTGCTTGTCCCTCTGTCACTATGTGCCTCTGAGGCATTTTTCCTTCCTCTGATTTTTTTTAAAGCACCATGTCATAATCCCCAAAAAACAACTTAGAGCCATCACAATGGGAACAGGTATGGGGAAGAAACTCAGTGACAAAGAGAAAACAGAATTGCTCTCAAGTCATTAGATTCACCACCATAAGGGTTAAGATCCATTCTATCCAGGAACCTACATCAGGGTTGCATTGTTGAAATTTCTTCATACACAATTACATATTGATTGTCCTACATAAACCTTCTGCTGTTAATGGCAAAAACATTCAACTGAACCAAGGACACAAAAATGTACAAATGGTTGCTTACCCAAATCATGGAGTCAGAAGGGTCAGAAGGATGATCTAATCCACCCCCTGCCTTGTAGAATTACACAAATAAAGAATTCATGAGAGATGACCATCCAACCTCTGTTTAAAGACCCTCAAAGAAGAAGGGCCCATACTCAATTCCACTCCGAAACAGCTGATGCTGTCAGGAAGTTCTTCCTAATGTTAATGTAGTGCAGGGGTAGGCAACCTTTCCCCTTTAAGGGCTGAGGAACTTCAGCTCCCAGAAGCCTCAGCTATGTTGGCCAATAGTCCCATGTTGGCCAATAGCTCCTGGGATTCTGGGAGCTGAAGTCCCTCGGCCCTTAAAGGGGAAAGGTTGCCTACCCCTGATGTAGTGCCTCCTTTCTTGTAACAGGAGTCTGTTGGTTCTTGTCTAGTCTCTGGAGCAGCTGAAAGCAAGCTTCCTTCTTCCACATGAGGTTTTTAAAGAAGGCTATCATGTCATATCTCAATCTTCTCTTTTCCAAGCTAAATATGCTCAGCTCCCCAAGCCATTCCTCATAGGGAATCTTTTATCATTTCAATCACCATTCTTTTTGTTACACATGTGCAATGTTGAAGCTGGACCTAATTTGCAATGGCAGAGCTCTGAAGCACCTGCAGAAAAAACAGCATCAAAATACAGATGGCATTTTCCACTACCACTAACATCCTGACCTCTACCATCATGCTGACTCAGTGCCCCCCAAATCCCTCACTGAATAGTCATACTATTTGGATAATTCTGGCAGTCGCAGGCCAAACAGCAAGTTTTCCCATCTTTGCCTTTTGCTATGACTCTTCCACACAGAGTATGATTTTCAGGGTCTTTTTGTGGCAACCTTGGGAGAAAATGTTCCTGAATTCAATAGGCCTTACTTTGAAATCAACTATATATAGGCTTGCACTGTTGATTGTCTAATTTCCATCCATCCACCCTTCTATTCCCAAGAGCTTGTTTACTAACTTCTCAGTGGTCCATCCTGTGGAACATCTAAGGTGTGATGCTGAAAGGTACAGGATTGGAAACCATCCATAGAATAAAAAGTTAACTGAACTTTTGAACCTATCATCAAAATCATTGTTTTTGGTTCACTTTAAGTTCATCTCTGTGGGATGTCAAGCCAGGTAGGCAGGAAAAGTTCACTTTTTTCCTGACTCAGAACAGTTATTCACAATTCAGGTCATTCTTTCATAGAAATTCTGTCCAAGATGTCTTCTTTAAAATAATAGTACTCATAGGCAACCATTATGTACCACCATGGTTAAAAGCAACTGAAAATAATTTCTGATATTAATGTATAAATAACCTTGAAAGGTATTTGAATACTATCATCTCAATAGTGAAGATGGCAAGATAGGACATGAATATGAGACAGTAGGTGTGAGTTCATAGCAGGGTCACATTGGTCATGCTTCATGTTCAGTTCTAAATGTCTTCTGATTTCCTTGGCAAATGTCTGTAATTTCTTTAAAAATATCTGCATCCTCAATACATTTCATCAGTTTTTGTACCCTTCCATTTATTTCTGTGCCTTTCTGTTATCTAACATTCTATATTTATGTATACAACACACAAGTGGGCATGTATACTTGAACAATTTACATTTTTTTAAAAAAAAATACATTGATATCTATGCTCACATCAGCATTTCCTTTATGGAATCACACACACACACACAAATAAGATTATAGAGTTGGAAGGGAGAACAAGTGTCATCTAGTTCAATACTTCCAATGTAAAAATAAATAGCTAAAGCATTCCCAAGGTATGTCCATCCAACCTTCATTTAAGGACACGCCCCCTCAAAAAAAGAGAGTCCATCACCCTCTGAGGCAGTCTATTTCACCATCAGACAACTCTTACTATCAAGATGTATTTATTTATTTTTTGCCAATGTTTAGGTGGAATCTCTTTTCTTGTAATTTAAATACACAGACTTATGTTCTAGTCTCTGGTGCTCTGTGGAAAACTAGATTTTGGAAGAGTTCTCCCATCCAGGTTGCCAAAATCTAAATCTGCCCACATCGAGTTGTGTATTGATTCTGTTACATAGCCTTTGTGCTGAATGACACAATTGCACAGCTGAACTAAGGGCCAGTGCAGACCGGCACTATAGACCAGCCTGGGGGTGGAGTTGGGGTGGGGCAACTGCACCCCAGCTGCTCTGACTCCAAACTGACACCAACCTGATATCATGCATCTGTCCATACGGCAGCCAAAAGGGTGCAAAAGAGCCACACCAGTGGCTCAAAGAGCGACCTTTTGCTGCCCCAAAAATGAGTGGCATTTTGCAGCATGTGGTTGCCACAGCCCCGATCCACCATTTCTAGGGGCAGCCGAGAGCCACCCCAAATGGACCATCTGCATCGACCCTAAGACAATAAATGTGCACAACCCAACAGACATATGCTTGCATGTCTAATGTGCATGCATACACCTGCAAGTCCATATCCTTGAACTAAGGGCAGATTTGTTGTTTTTGTGAGATATTTAACCTTGTTTGTCAGCCCTGGTATATCAACAAACTACAAATACTAGTATTCCATAGGATGAAGTCATGGCCATTAAAATGGTGTTGAATTACATTATTTCTGCTGTGCAAGTGCAGCCAAGGTCTCCTCCTTTGTGGTTCCCAAATTGTGGAACTTCGTCCCTTCAGAACAGTATACAATCAGATCTGACTCTCTTTGTTTCTAAAAAGGCATATGTAAACATTTTCAAATCGGCTTTTGATTGTTGGACTGTAATTCTCCTCAGCTCTTGCCAGCATGGTCAAGGGTACTGTAATGAAGAACCTGAACTTAGGGAATTGCTAGAGTCCAAGCCTTCTATGGGATCTTTTATCCTATGTTTATGGAGGTGGCTAGGGAATAGACTGATAGAGACAAAGCTTTTCAATGAACTGTAAGTTATTTGGGGATTCAAACATACACAGAAATTCTAGCATACACTCATACATACAAGAACTCAGAAGTGAAGTAGTTAACTTAGAGAGGAAACACAAAGCTTTCTAATTGTGATAATTAACTGAAGGAGACTACTCCAGTGATGAATGAAAATGATACTCAACTGTGAAGTCGTAGGCTTTCATGGACAACATCCATAGTTTTTTTTGTGGGTTTTTCAGGCTGTGTGGTCATGTTCTAGAAGAGTTTCTTTCTGATGTTTCACCAGCATCTGTGGCTGGCATCTTCAGAGAGTACTGAAATGGAAGAGAGTGGGTCTATATATACTGTGAGACCCTGAGTAGGGAGGAGTGATTCCCATGTAAACTGTGTATTTTTCTGTGTTTAATAGGTATTGTTCTGTTGTTGATGGCATGGCTTTAGGATGGGAGGATATGCAAACAAGGATATTGTCTGCTATTGTCTGTTGGGAAAGCCCCTGGCCCTGGTTGGTTTCCCATTTGCATTTGTTGAGTGCTGATTTTCTTATTTTGTAGGACTGGTAGCCAAACCTTGTTCACTTTAAGGGTTTCTTCTTTTCTGTTGAAGTTGTTCAAGTGTTTGTGGATTTTGATGGCTTCCCTGTGCATTCTGACCTGATAGTTGTTGGCATGGTCCAGAATTTCAGTGTTTTCAAACAGCATTTTATGCCCAGGATGGTTTATAATGTGTTCTGCTACTGCTGATTTTTCTGGCTGGCCCAATCTGCAGTGTCCTTGACTCCTTGACTCATGTTTGGACATTGCCTTTGGTGGTCCCTATGTAGACTCAACTGTTATGAAAAGGAAAGGATAACAGAAAGAGCCAGAGCTCTAGTCACATACAGTATTACCATGAAATCTAGCCAGACCCCAATGTGCCTGAGATTTTGGGGTTCATTTATACCCTTAAACCTAGCCTGATGCGAAGAGTTGATATTCATAGAATCATAGAATCATAGAATCATAGAGTTGGAAGAGAGCACAAGGGCCATCCAGTCCAACCCCCTGCCATGCAGGAACTCCCAATCAAAGCATCCCTGACAGATGGCCATCCAGCCTTTGCTTAAAGACCTCCAAGGAAGGAGACTCCACTACTCTCCAAGGGAGTGTGTTCCACTGTCGAACCGCCCTTACTGTCAGGAAGTTCCTCCTAATGTTGAGGTGGAATCTCTTTTCTTGCAGCTTGCATCCATTGTTTTGGGTCCTAGTCTCTGGAGCAGCAGAAAACAAGCTTGTTCCCTCCTCGATATGACATCCCTTCAAATATTTAAACAAGGCTATCATATCACCTCTCAGCCTTCTCTTCTCCAGGCTAAAGATCCCCAGCTCCCTAAGTTGTTCCTCATTGGGCTTGGTTTCCAGACCCTTCACCATTTTAGTTACCCTCCTTTGGACACGCACCAGTTTCTCCACATCCTTTTGTATATCAAAGGATTCTGTATATCAAAGGATTCTGATTCCTATTCTTTGAAGTGGACAATTTCCAAAGAGAAGAAGTGGGATGTTAATGTTATCTCATCTTCAGCTGGACACATCCTTGTTGGCATTCATAAATCCTCTAGGTGTGAATGTCCTGCTTAGGAGCTCCTAGCCTTGGCCCTTTTAATCTGTAAATTGATGTAAGTGCAGATGTGACCTTTCAGGTGCCTACGTGACATGCTCATCTTGAGTACATGGCAATAGGGGTTCTTCTCAATCTAGGGCTATGGCAGGGACCCAAAAGGGGTATTTATATTATATCAGCCATTGTAACAGTACAAAATGCTGGGAATTATAGTTCCATAACTTTGGTAAGGCCACACAATTAACATCCCTGGCTTAAATCATTTATTTTTCTTCTGCTGCTGCATCTTGTCTTGTTGGTGGATTTTTTTTAAAGGAAAGGTAGCATGTAAATGTAATAAATACAATAAAATACAGCACAACTGTATTCAAAATGTTTAAAATGAGTCCCAACTAGAGTAGATCAATTGAATCTATTATTGAATGGTGAGTCTACATATAAGTAAATCCTGTTAATTCAGTGAGTCCGCTCTGGTTAAGACTTTCAACACAATTCATAGGAATGCATTTAGAAACATATATCAAATATATATATATATATATATATATATATATATATATATATATATATATATATATATATATATTGACTTCATATCCTGCTTTTTTTGCTCAGAACTGGGATTCAAGACTGGTTAAATGCATGTTTAAATACAAATTCTCAAATGTTTTCATAAGTGCTTTTCAATTTTTAAAAAAGTAATGCAACTTTTGTTTTTATGATGTGCCTTCAAGTCATTTCTGATTTATGCAGACTCCAAAACAACCCAAACTTGTCAAGATTTTATTAAGCAGGTTTTATTTTTATTTGGGGATTATTTTTATTAAGCTGCAATAAAAGAAATGGAAAAAAGCAAGTATCCAAGAACAAATAATATTCCAATAGAACTGTTGCAATCCACATTTACAGAGTCAACTCTAGTGCTAACCAACATATGTCAACAGATAATAGAAAACAAAATGATGGCCAACAGATTGGAAGCGATCAATATACATCCCCATCTACAAAAAAGGAGACACAAGAGACTGCAGCAAGTATAGAACCATAGCACTAATCCTCCAGAGAAGCAAAATCATGCTCAAAATTCTGCCAACATAGGCACCAGCCCTACATGGAGAGAGGAATCCCAGAGGTCCAAGCAGGATTCAGGAAAGGAAGAGGTTCCAGGGATCAAGTTGCAAATATACAATGGCTAATGGAGTGTAGCAGGTAAAGAAAAGAAAGTCAGCATATGCTTTATAGACTACAGCAAAGCCTTTGGCTGCATAGATCATGATAGTCACATCTGACAGTCCTAGTGAGGAATCTGTACTCAGGACAAGAGGCTACTGTCAGGACAGAACACAGAGAAACAGAATGGTTCCCAATTGGCAAAGGGATCCACAAAAATGGATATTAGTGAATAATCAAGCCCCATAGGTTTGAATGGGGCACGCCCCATTGATTTAAATGGAGGCTGCCCCTCTGTGAATATGCAAAACCATGGACTTGAAGTCTGCAAGAATAAAGGGGTAACTATAATAACTACTGAGAACTTACACACATTCTAACTAGACAATGAGGAAATAGAAATAGTAAAAGAGTTCTCATATCTGGGATCAAACATTGATTGAAATGGGGACTGCAGCCAGGAAATCAGGAGAAGTTTAAGAATGGGGAGGACTGCTATGAAAGAACAAAAAAAGATACTAAAATGAAAAGACATACAACTCAGCACAAAAGTCATAATCATACAAGCCACTGTATTCCCTATTACCATGTATGGATGTGAGAGCTGGACAGTCAAGAAAGAAGATGGGAAGAAAATCAATGCATTTGAGATGTGGTGCTGGGGATTCCATGGACAGCTGAAAGGACAAACAAATGGGTCCTAGAGCAGATCAAGGCAGAAATATCCCTGGAAGCCAAGATGACAAGATTTAGACTGTCATACTTTGAGTACATCATGAGAAGGCATGAATCATTGGAAAAGATAATAATGTTAGGAAAGTTGGAGGGAAGTAAAAAGAGAAGAAGGCCACATGCTAGATGGATGGAATTGACTAAAGAGACCACAGATATGAGTTTACAGGAATTAAGCAGAACAGTAGAGGACAAGGGGGCCTGGAGATGTCTCATCCATAGGGTTGCCATGGGTCGAGATCAATGCGAAGGCAGTTAACAACAATAGCAACACCATTTTACTATACTATTTTATATAATGGGACTTGAGCATCCACAGATTTTGGTATCCACAGGGGTTCCTGGAACCAAACCCCAGAGGGCACAAATGGCCTAGTGTACTAATGACACTTGACCATACGGATAGTAATGAATCCCATTGGAAACTAGTAGATTTCATTTCTTACTTACATCTGTTGTCCATTTGGCATGTGTGCTGCAGAAACAATACAGTTTGACACAACTTTAACTGCTATTGTTCAATGCTATTGGATCTCTAGTTTTCTGAGCTATTTAGCCTTGTCTGTCTGGAGCTCAAGAAAACTACAAATCCCAGATTTATATAGGATGGAGCCATGGCAATTAAAGAGGTGTCAAACTGCATTATTTCTGCAGTGTAGATGCATCCCTGGTCCATTTCTCAGGAGTTCAGTTGTTTATTCTAGAATCATAGAGTTGGAAGAGACCACAAAAGCCATCTAGTCCAACTCCCTGCCATCCAGGAATTCAAAATCAAACCATCCCCGACAGATGGCCATCCAGTCTCTGTTTAAAGACCTCCAAAGAAGGAGACTCCACCACACTCCGAGGGAGTGTGTTCCACTGTCAAACAGCTCTCACTGAACCATATCTGTCCTTTTTAATAAGATAGCAAACCTCTTTTTCCTTGTGCCAACATCAAAAGCACATAAAAATCATTAATGGTGTTTTCATTCACTTCAAAAGGTACCATCCCTTTTTATTTCAATGTGGAAGAAAAATCTTTTCTATGCTTCTCTGGCTTTCATGTGGAGCAGTTAGCCACTTAAAATAAAATCTAGCCAAACAGAAACCTAAATCTATAAAAAAACTTCTGTATTTTTAAATGGCAGGATGCTGGGTTGAATAATCTGAAATGTATTATCAAGCACAGATTCTGAGTGTACAAAGCATCATTTCAGAAGGCTTGGAAGAGCAAAAAGGTGGGCTACAACCCATCGTCTTTGAGTTGGGAAAAATGTGATGAGCTGTGATTAAAAGAATAATTGTAATAGTGATATTTCCCTGAACATTAATAAAAACACCATTAGAAATTTTCCCAGGTAACCACTTGTGACATCAACATTATTAAATGATAATCAAGAAAAGGGCATTTCCAGAGAAACATTAAGTATTAATGATCACCGACAGCCAGAAAACAGGGAAATGAACAAATATTTCCCTACAATGGGAAAGATGGAGATCAGTCTAATTTTTATTCTTTGTGATTTCAATAAAGAAAGAAAAGAAAAGAAAAGAAAAGAAAAGAAAAGAAAAGAAAAGAAAAGAAAAGAAAAGAGAAGTATTATAGAGATGATAGTGAAGGAATTTGATGTTTTTTCTCCCTCTCCTCACACTTTGTGATTTTGTTTCAACCTCTTTCAAAGAGATTGTCTACATGGGTTATTTACTCCAAATTCTCTCCAGGCTCACTGTGTCCTGTCTAGATGATGCATGGGGGCAAAACCCCAAATTTGGTATGGATTATCTTCACAATGTCAGCACCCAATTCCACCTTTCTTCCCCTCACTTGTTGTTGTGTGTCTTCAAGTAATTTCTGACTTATGGCAACCCTAAGGTAAACCTATCATGGGGCTTTCTTGGCAAGCTTTGTTCAAAGGAGGCTTGCCCTAGTCTTCCCCTAAGGTTGAGAGCATGTTGCTTGCCCAATGTCACCCAGTAGGTTTTGTGGCCAAGTGGTGGCCATACTGGTCTCTTTAAGGTCTTAAGGTCACCATAAGTCAGAAATTATTTGAAAGCACATAACAACACCACACTCAACATGGTAGTCCCAAGCCATTGGATTCTGATGTACTGTTTCCAAGAAGGAAAAACAATTAAAGCCAATGGACACAAATATGGGGTTGGTCTCTAACACATTGGTTTAAAAAAAAAAATGGCCATCCCATCATACCAGAAAGACCAAGAAGCACTAATAGTTCAGTTAGTCAGTTCCTTGGGGCTGTAACCTTTTGGATGGGTTCCAACTCATACTAATAATTGTTTTTTATTAGTATTATTAGGTTTTAAAACTTAAAACAAACAAAGCAAAGCATACAAGTCAAAGCATACACATTTTTTTTAAAAAAATCCTCAATTGTAATATATCTTCCAAAATCATAACCATACACTAATCCATAAACCTAACCCTAAAATAAAGCTAACTACTTTATCTCCAATGCCCTAACTCCCTATCTTCCTCTCCTTCTAAAAACATTATTAGTTCAAGCTAATTAATCAAGCTAAAAAAAAAAAAAACACAATTATTGACTCAAGCTTATAATTGTGACCTTTATGACATCTTTGTATGCCAGGTTTGAGATATTCTTCGTGTGCCAGCTTGATTTATTGCACATGTTTGCTGGAGTGCTGGCAATGTGGAGATCCTTGGTTAATGGTTTCATTCCCTCCACTCAGTCTCCTATCTATTATTTTATTTTATTTTTTGTGACTGTGCCAAAAGGCATTCATAACACATCGAAGGCAAACCAATAATAATAACAAATTTAAAAAAGAGCTCAAAAAACCACAGACATACATAGTGCTAAGCTATAGGAAAGTATAAGTGTGTATGTGTTAATTCCTGCTGTTCTGTATAAAATGGGAAAAATAAACTGACAGAATTGCCAATTTTAAAATCAAGCAAGAGAGAAAATGAATGTTCACATGAAAGAAAAATAATATACTACAAAGGCCAAATAGATCACCATTCCACAAAAGCTCCATAATTACTGACAATTAGCACACCTCTTGTCCATGCCAACCTTCCTCCCAGCTCTCACAAGTGTCTTCTTCTCAGCCTTTACGTTGTTGCTAATTTGAGGATTATAATACATACAGTAAAGATCTAAAGAATATCCATTCATTTTCTTATCCTCACAAATGTGAGGTGGAGAGGAGAATTACAACATTTGTATTATGTGCAAAAAGCATTGGCTGTGATTCCCTATTATGATGGGTTCTCCATATCTGCTGGGGTTAGGGGCCCAGGAGCCCCATGAAAGTGGAAAAACAACAAATAAAATAATACTAATGTTTTACTTGAGAGAACACCTCTGGGCCATCCAGCACAACTCTATGGTCAACATCTGCCAAAGATGTACCATAGAGTTACTCTGGAGGACCAACAAATGCCCAGAGGAGTGTTTTCTATAGTAATCTCTAGGTCCTTCAGGTCAACTCTATGATCAACATCTGGCAAAGTTGCACTGGAGGAATTAGAGGTGCCTAGAGAAAACATTTTGATCAAATACACAAATAATCAAATCTGTAAAAGTGAAAGCAACAAATGTAGAGACCCGGCTGTATCTACTTAGTTATGTACCGGTAACTACCTTAACTCACTAAACAGTGTCACCCAGCCTGATCCCTCCCATTCCTTCTTACAAGGCAGGATCCATTCCCCTGCTGATGAAGGAGACAGCAGACTGAAGTTCTTGTGTGTTAGTGATCTCCAGTGTAACAGCCAGAATCAGGAGCCCCCTTTCAATTCTCTCTCACACCAGAGCTCATTTGCAAGAGGTGGGAACCTCAGTCTGCTGATTCCCAATTGACAGGGGAACCAATTCCTCTCCCTTGCAGTGGCTGTTTCTCAGTGAGTGGAACTGGGAAACTTTTACAGTCCCTACATATTTCCTTAAAAAGTGACTACAGAAGGATTGTATGATATGATCAATATGATCAGTCACTATGGGGAGGTAGGTTGAAGGGGCTTGGACTTTTAGATCCCCAAGGAAAGATTCACCAAAGAACTTTTTTGCCTTAAAGGAAGAAAGAAAGAGCAGTGTCAAAGACTGTGACAAAGCAGTGTCTTTGGGGGAGGAGGGAATACTAAAAGGTCAGGACCCAGCTAACCCTGGCTGAAACCACCAGTAAAACCATAAATCTGATGTCAGTTCATGGACTTCAAGGAACAGAAGGAAGTAATATTTCCCTACCATTAAATAATTTTGACCCCTTGATCTGTCCAGGACCCTCAATTCCAATTCTGGGCAGCTGATCACATGGATGTCCCACTGAGCCGCTAGCACATCTTTGCTCTGAGGTCAGAATGAGGAGCTCAGCCTCAATCACATGGCTGGGTATCTTATTCTGACCTCAGAGCAAGCAAATGGTGGCAGTGGCCAATGCACTGGGTAGCTCAGCAAAATGAATTTTAAATAGCTGCCTGGTATCAGAATGGAGGGACAAAAGACTGAATAACAAAAAAGACTAACCAGGAAAGTTAGTAGAGAGATCTTGTAGCATCTTTGAGACTAACTGAAAGAAAGAAGTGGACAGCATGAGGAAAGTCTGGTACTTGTGAATACCTATTTAACAATAATGTAAAAACTTATATTAATGTTATTATCAATATGTTTTTTTTTCATTATTATTAAAAAAGTATTCACAAGTACCAGACTTTCCTGGCTAGTCTTTTTTGTCATTCAGTTTAAAGACTTTCTGCGTGTGTGGGCATATGTTCTACATTTCCCTATCAGAACAGAGGGATCCAGATCTTCCAGGAGGATGCAGAGCAACTAGTAAGTTTGTAAAATGCATTTAAAGAAGAGTGCACCTTGGCTCTGAAATTGAATAGGCTGGACATTGGACGTTTTCACACGGGGCTTTAGACGGAGGCAATCCTACCTCCGTCCGGCCCCACTCCTGCTCCATTGTCAAACTTTTCACACAACGTCGCATCAAGCACCGCCCCATCCAGCGCCA
>CM034703.1:6155521-6166953 GCA_020142125.1 Phrynosoma platyrhinos | reverse complement strand
AATTGCTTTAGTGCTGCTTCTGTTTTGGCCTTCATCTTCCAGATACTGGCCTCCACAGTCTTGCCACCCTTTCCAGCATGCTTTTTGGCCTGTATTTACATTTATTTTAGAGCAATTGTGTGTTCATGGGGATACATTAAGGTAAAAAGGGGGGGAAAGAAAAGAAATGGGTGGGGAGGGAGAGAAAAACATCCTGCAAGAGGGAGAGGGGAGAATAGGAGAGATGCATAATCAAGTCCACTCATACCATGTGAATGTCTTTATATTGGAACTGCATGCACTTGAATCAACAGTACAAAAGCAGCACAATTGGAGGGCATTGATGGCTTTTGCCCATCAATTAGAAGGAGAACTCCAACAAGGGAGAGACTATAGCTATTGGAGAGACACTGCCTCATGTAGCAAAATATGGCCATAGACACTACTATCCTGCTGTAATTCCACTTTTCAAGCCTCATGTAAAAAAATCCTAAGTGAAACCAACAGGGATACATTGATCCATTCTTGATAAATATCCATACTAGACAACAATGTTGGGAATTGGGAGCATGTAAGAGGAGGATGCTAAGACTAAGAAGAATGGCATCGAAATGACATGAATGTGTTTGTGACACATATGAAGTATTGATAGATTTTGTGACATACTCCAAAACAACCAAGGCATGAAATATATAATCACAGCTCTGCTCTACTTAGAAGGAAAGGGTTAATCCCTTGAGTGTGGTGCCTTAAAAATAAGCTCAAATTACTGAGTACAGTAAAGAAGTCTATTTCCAGTTGTGTCAAACAGCTGACTCTGTGTCTATGCACACTTCAATTACAGGAACCAAAAGCGCCTATAGTTCACATTATTTTGGGGAACCAAGGAATTTTCCTGCCAAAGAACTGAGAGAGATGGATGCTGTTATGGACCAACTGTTCTGTGCAGCTGTCTAGTGAGGTCCAGCTCATACACCCTGCAATTAATGCGTGTGGGCGCATTGCAGTGCATTAAAGGATGCTAACCAAGAGAAGCACAGTTGGGTAAGGTTGCCAAAGGGAGTGATACTTTGCAAAGAGCTCCTGCTTATAGCTCTATTTGAAACCCCATTAAAATGGGGTGGGGGATGATTCTGATGTTTCATTTCCTTGTCTATGTCTTGATTTTTGTTAATCTTTAGGGAGACTCACACATGGAATTGTCAATCTTTTAATGGAAAGATAAGACTGATAAGATAAATGAAACTGCTTATCACACAAAAAAAAATTAGGAAGGGGTTTTTAGAATTTTTATCCAGGGACTCATCTACATGGTCCAATTAAAACAGCTTCCCTCCATCCTCATGGCAGTCTGTCTTCATGATACAGTGCCAAATCCCTAATTTCAATGTGGTCTATCTTCATGATATTCAACAAGTTCTGCACTGAATTCTCCATATCTCTACCTTAAAGTAGTGTGAAAAATCTCCCTTTTTCTCCAGATTTTTCAGGAAAACCCAGAACACTCCGTAGTAATGCCAGGCAGCTATCTACACACACATCTGTAATATATCACCCAGTGAACTGTGGCTGGTGAGAATCACTCCCTCTAAAATCATAATGAGGC
Organism: Phrynosoma platyrhinos; assembly: GCA_020142125.1. Classification (NCBI taxonomy): domain Eukaryota; kingdom Metazoa; phylum Chordata; class Lepidosauria; order Squamata; family Phrynosomatidae; genus Phrynosoma; species Phrynosoma platyrhinos. Next base: position 6,165,368 of record CM034703.1, on the reverse strand, counting down.
ACCCAGCTATGCGATAACACTGAGCACCTCATTTCTGACCTCAGACTCATGCCTTTAGTGGCAATGTCAGGGAACACTATTGGACATGTGTGTAGACAGCTGCCCAGCTTTGCTATGGATTGTGAAGTTAACAGGGAAACTCTAGGGCAGCTTGAAAGCAAAAATACTCCAATAGCAGCCCAAGAGTATTCTGGCTGGCATAGTGCTTCACCAAACTTTGTTGTTATTGTTGTGTGTCATAAGTGTCTAACTTATGGCAACCCTAAGGCAACCTAGCATGTGTTTTCTTCACAAGATTTGTTCAGAGGAAGTTTACCATTGCCTTCCCATGACGCTGAGAGCATATGACTTGCCCAGAGTCACCCAGTGGGTTTCATGTCTGAGCTGGGAATCAAACCCTGGTCTCCCAAGTCATAGTCTAACACTCAAACTACTAGACTAGGCTGGCTCACTTGTTAACATTATAGTAAAATTATAACATTATAGAGCCAGCATTATACTGTTGTTGTTGTTAACTGTCCTTGAGTCAATCTCAACTCATGGCGACCCTATAGATGAGACATCTCCAAGACCTTCTGTCCTCTTCTGCTCTGTTTAATTCCTGCAACTCCTTAATACACCTTAAGCACCTCCTTAATAGAGTCCATCCATCTGGCATGTGGCCTTCCTCTCTTCCTACTTCCCTCCACCTTTCCCAGCATTATTGTCTTTTCTAATGAGTCTTCCCTTCTTCTTTTTTCATGTATAATTTTTATTAAGTTATAAATATAACTTATACTTAGCAGCTTTGGAATATTAGTTATTGAAGAATATACATAAGGAACAAGAAGGAACATGAAGGAATGTGATATGATAGAATTTCGTTTGTATATGTTTCAGGTTGGCAGATCTCTATGTATATACCTGTACATCTGTTTGTTAGCTCATCTATATGTATTTTTTTTTTAATATTCTAAGAAACTTAATCTAATGAGTCTTCTCTTCTCATAATGTGTCCGAAGTATGACACCCTCAGTTTGGTCATCTTGGCTTTCAGGGAGGTTTCCTTTTGATCTGCTCTAGGACCCACTTGTTTGTGCTTTTGGCTGTCCATGGGATCCTCAGCACTCTTCTCCAGCACCACATCTCAAATGAATTGATTTTCTTCTTATCATCTTTCTTAACTGTCCAGCTCTCACACCCATAAATGGTAATTGGGACTAAGATGGCTTGTATGATTCTAACTTTTGAGCTGAGTTGTATATCTTTGCATTTTAGGATCTTTTCTTGTTCTTTCACAGCCACCCTCCCCATTGTTAGTCTTCTTCTGATTTCTGGACTGCAATCCCCATATCTATCAATGTTTGATCCCAGAGATGGAAATTCTTTTACTATTTCTATTTCTTTATTGTCTAGGTTGAATTTGTGAAGGTCCTTGGTGGTCATTATTATTTTTTCTTTATGTTCAACAGTAAGCCTGCCTTTGCATTTTCTTCATTAATCTTCTTTAATAGGTGTTCCAGGTTTGTGAGGTTTTCTGCTAGTACTATGATGTCATCTGCATATCTCAGATTGTTGATAATCTTTCCTCCTTTTTTTCACTCCTCCTTCTTATGTGTCCAAGCCTGTTTCTCTTATAATATGTTCCGCATACAAGTTGAAAAGTAGGGCGAAAGGATGCAGCCTTGTCTGACCCATTTGCCGATTGGGAACCATTCTGTTTCTCCATCTTCTGTCCTGACAGTAGGCTCTTGTGCTGAGTACAGATTCCTCATCAGTATTATCAGATGTGCTGGCACTTCCATGACATTAAGGGCATTAAATTATTATATTATATTACAGCATTATATTACAGTAACATTATAAATCCAGCATGGTATAGTGTTGGATTACAACTCTGGAAACTGGGGTTTGATTCCCAACTTGGCCATGAAACCCACTGGATGACCTTGGACAAGTCACATTCCCTCAGCCTCAGAGGATGCCAATGGCAAATCACTTCTGAACAAACCTTGCTAAGAAAACCGCATGATTGGTCCACCTTAGGTTCACCATAAAGAAGACTAATAACAATAATAATAATACCTAACTTTTCCCCTGTTTGGGACTCAAGGTGACTTACAACAGGGGTCATAGCTTTCAAATTGCTTTAAAGGGGTCATAGCTTTAAAATATTCCAAATACAAAAGTTAGAAAAATCATTAAATTACCTGTGTAAATTAAACCAGTTCATGTCTAAAAGCAGCCCATAGTATTTCTGGCTGGCTTAGCGAAACCCAGAATACTCTAATGCCTCACCAAACTACAAACCCCATGATTCCACAGGCTGGCACCAGGGCCATCAGAGTGGAATAACAGCACTACTCATATAATTCTTCAGTCTGAATGAGTCCCTGGTTTTTATCCACATTATACAATATAAGCCCTTGGGTAGTATTTTGAATACCATAGCCCCATCCTATGCAAACCTAGGATTGGTAGTGTTGTCAGCGAGGTACTTAGAATTCTCTTCAAGAAGTCTAATACTCTAGTTCAGAGGAGGGTATTTGAACTTTCTAGCAGAGAATTTGAAGTACCTCAAGAAACTTCATATCCCATGATTCCATAGGATAGTGCTAGGGTAGTTAAAGTGGTATTAAACTGCATTAATAGTGCAGTTTGGATGCATTCTTTGTCTCAGATGGCTTCTGGTTCAATCCCTGAGTTGTTTTAGAGCAGGGGTAGGCAACCTTTCCCCTTTAAGGGCCGAGGGACTTCAGCTCCCAGAATCCCAGGAGCTATTGGCCAACATGGGACTACTGGCCAACATGGCTGAGGCTTCTGGGAGCTGAAGTCCCTCAGCCCTTAAAGGGGAAAGGTTGCCTACCCCTGTTTTAGAGGAAACTGAGTAGATGCCACTTCATTGTTTGTGGAGCATATTGCCCTAAATTTGCCATTCATGAACCAACATCATTCTAATTAAATGGGACAATGAATAGCCCGTTTCTTCCATTGCTTAAATTTGTCTCTGTGTTTACTGCTTTTCTTTCTTTTCTTTTTTTTACTTTTAAAAAAGGGAGAAATTCCCCTCAATTGTGCCTTTGTGCAAATTAAAGTGGAGGGGTAGAAAGATTGGATCTACTATTTCTTTGGTTTCTAAATTGTTTCCATTTATGTTCTGTTCTGAAATATAATGAGAGGCACATTTGGAGTTTGAAAGGTTCCACTTTTAAATGTAATACTCTGGGCCTGTAATCAGAGACTATTTTAAATATGTGTCACCTACCATACATATGAATATGCTAATCAGCTAAACTTAATATTTCTCATTTGTATTAATGCAAATGAAGGGGGATGTACTTTCTACCCAATATTTTCCTTGATATTTATGGAGGGAAACCAAGAAATGCCAAGCCACTTCCATGTCTCTGTGTGCTACTTTCTAACATTTCATCAGAATGGCCTTAAAAGGGCGTGTTTGATTTTAGCTTAATCTAATTTTCATCAAACAGAATTGCATCTAAAGGCGATATAAAGTTACAATTTGTTCCATGTCAAATAATAAAAATGGCCTTTAAATTTTACATGAATCTGACCTTTTGAATTTTTGTGTTCAATTAAAATGTGGCTCTTAGTGTAAAGGGAGGAGGTATAAAGTAGTCAGTATTAGCTCAGTCCTGAACACAGGTGCTTAATTTAGAGAGTAATTCCTTTGGCCCATTTTGTATTTATGATTATTATTGTTATGGAGGGTTTTCTTTCCCTGTATTGCCATTTCCTTAAGACTCAGGGAAGGTCATGGCATAAAATTAAAAGGAAAAGAAGTAAAATCAGGAAGTGAACTTTAAAATGAAAGCAATATTTGCTACTCCACTGAAAAGAATATAACCCTTAGATTTCAGCTTGGCATCATTGGTCATGGCCTTCTTTACCAACTGAGTGGTATAAAACATTGCAAGCATAGCCTGTCCCATGGTACTAGATCATCCATTTATGCAACCAGTAGTTCAATGGAAAGTATGGGTGTGCAACAGGTGTTGATCCATCCACTGTAACTGTCCACATTTACACGACCTCCTGAGCAATGCTCTTAAGTGTTTCATGTCTCTAAGCAGCAAGTGTCCAAAGAAACAGTTTGTCCCAAGGGAAGCAGCTACAAAGAAGTCAACCAAGTCCAAATCATGCATAGGTGATCCAAGAAGATAAAAAGGTGCTGGGCCAAGGTCTGAAGCAATCCAAAGGTCATTACACAAAGCCAACAGTCCAAATAATCAAAGCCAAAAAGGGATGAGACAAGAGCCATGTACTACTATTACTACTACTACTACTACTACTACTAATCTTTTACCCACCTCTCCCCATGGATCAAGGTGGGGAACAACAAGAGTTAACAGACACATCACATCCTATGGGCCAAATATTTCATCCCCCCCCCCCATCCTCCTAGTAAATAGCCTGGATGACACAGAACTCAAACCTTGGTTCGGGTGCAAATTATCCAGATGACATCTACCCAGGTCAGCACCAAACCCACCATATACCCCCTTCCACCATTGTGGTTGAAAAGGTTATCTTGAACTCTGGTTCTTTTGGAGCCATCCAAAGCAATGGTAGTTGAATGTTCAGCAGGACATCCTGCTGTGTCTCCCATTGCTACAACCTCTGGGGTCAGAATAAGGTACCAGGCATGTGATTATGACACCCACATCATCAGGACACACAGTAGGAGGCACATGCAAACAACCACCCACCATTGCTTCAGGAGTGTTGGGTAATGGGAGGACATCCGGGCTGCTCTAGGGCTAGAATAGTCCAGGATGCTCCCAGAGTATGCTGGCCTGTGCAGACATCACCAAGGAGTCATTCAATATAATCAAGAATAAGAATTCCAGGAATACCAAGAGCATGACCAGATCAATTGAAGAGGTTGAATTGTTGTGAACAAGGAGGAGCTTCTGGGAGATTGATAGATGGCTGCCTCTAGATGTCAGATGTTTTACAAAGTTTCCCATCTCTTTGCCAAAGGGTAGGCAAAGGGTTGAGCATCAGTCAAATCTTGCTGAGGAGTGAGACTCACAACTGCTTAAGACATCAGCCTCTCAGATTCAGGGAGGAAGCTGTTCTGGAGCCAGAAGTTCTTTACAAGCAAACTCGTCCATGTTAGATACCTTTGATTAGAAGGGGTGAGTTATGCCACCAGTCTTGTACAATGAGTTATATAAATATAACAGGGCTTGCACAAACCCAAACAGGATACCACTGTCACACGGTCACTTAGAAAGTACAACTACTTTGAAAAACAGTATTTACACAAATGCAAAGTTACAGAAGGATTCTGGCCATGAAGTTACAATTCCAAGCAATGATTTGGTAATATTCAAAAATTTAGATATGTTCACCCATACTTCTCAGTGTTTCAATAGCCAAGATCAAGTGGTATCCTTGCATAGTATAAATTTACTCTCCTAGAGTTAAGTGATGGTTGTGCTACACCACCTATCTGCTGAATAAAAACATTGTGTAACCAATTATGTATCCGAGAATGTGCTTGCTGTTTCCTCAATCCCAGTGAATTATGTATTAGACTAAAGGCACTGATTAATGGTCTTGCCCCATCCAAGAATTTGCAGCTGTAAATGTAGCAGTTACTCTTGCAGAACTCTGATTTTGCAATAATGAGCAGAATAAAGGCTTTACACCATAGCCAAAAAAGTAAAGTACATGTATAAAAAATCATGTGTACACCAAGAGGATGCCAGCCAATATTATGAAATGTAGAGTGCTTTCACACAATGGCCCTGAACCTATTGCATACTTCTATGTGCAATGTGAATTAACCTATTGCATACTTCTATGTGCAATGTGAATTAAATTTAGAATTTCTTCTCCACCTTCTACTTCAGTCCTCTGTGCCAAGACATCATAAATGTTCTTGTCCTTCTGAGACAGGTTTAGGATGCACAGGATGCTTCAGTAAGGAGAGAGGATTCCTGGTTGTGGCTGAAGCAAAAGGACCCTGTAGAAATACACCTGGATCCTGACCATAAAAACATAAGTGAAGAGTCATCTAGAATGGTATATTCAACAAGAAGCTTCAGACAGTTATATACTGTGGGTGGGTGGGTATGCTTAAAAATGAACTACTCAGGACAAGAGGCTACTATTAGGATTGCATATGGAGAAACAGGGCCTTTACAGACCAGCCACAAGGGCTGACCTGGGGGTAGAGTTGGAGTGGGGTGACCGCACGCCAGCTGTCCCAGCTCTGCCCTGATGCTGCCATCACACTGCGCACCCCACCACATGGTGTGCAGAGTCATGGCACTCCCTTGGTGCAGCATGTAGACACGCTGCATCAAAGGGGTGCAGAAGAGCCACAATGCTAGCGGAAAGGGTGGCTTTTTGCCACTCCAAAAAGGAGCAGCAAAGAGCTGGATTGGGGCCATGGTGTGTGGTTGCCATGGCCCTGATCTGGTGTTCCCACGGGCAGCACAATGCCACCCCTTAGGGGCTGTCTGTACAGTCCCACAGTTGACAAGGGGATCAGGCAAGGCTACATTTTATTGTCTTGTCTGTTTAACTTGTATGATGAACATATTATATGAAAACAGGAATAGTCTCAGTGAAAGAAGGCATGAAAACTGGATGAAGGACCATACAGATATGCAGATGGCACCATACTACTCACAGAAAATAGCAGAGACTTGAAACGATTACTGAAGAAAGTCAAGCAAAAACATGCAAAGGCAGGTTTACAGTTAAACATTTAGAAAACAAAAATAGTGACCACAGATGATTTATATAACTTTAAACCAGATGATGAAGAAATTGAAATAGTTCAAGATTTTCTATATCTTGGCTTAGTAATTAATCAGAATGGAGACTGCAGTCAAGAAATCAGACAAGGACTTATTTTAGGTTCTCTCAGAATGCACTAAGCTTTAGCCTTTCACTACTTTATTCAGATAAGCATGTGGTTCCTTTTTAAAATAAGAGTTAATACTTTGCCTTAACTCTTGCCTTTACATTATTTTTGATATGTGTGCATTTTCTTAGGCCCACTTGTTCTTGATTGCCTCCCCTCACACAGTCACCATTTACCACAATTCCCTCTTCATCCATTCAGCCTTTGAAGGTGAGCACAAACAGTTATGCCTGCTGGGACTGTCTGAGTTCTTTGGCATCATTTTCCTTTGCTTCAGCCTTTACATCCTTATTATATGCCCCTACATTTTACCCTCAATGTGTCACAGCTCATATCAAAATCCATAATTTTGGTTCCCAAACTTGCCCTCAACTTATACATGATGTTGACTTAAACACAAGTATATATGACACATCCAAATCAAAGTTTTTTAATTCAGCAACAGAGCTGAAACCTCAAATAATCATCTCAGGCCCTTACATTTCAAGATCCAAATCTGAGATTTAGGAATAGCCCCTTGTGATGTCACAGGAGGCATTCCTTCATGATTCCATTAATCAAGATACCTTCTGTATCAACCACAACTGCACAAAATGTGTCATTCCGATAAAACCACTTATTTTGAAAAGTGAGGAAAATAAATATGCACACATTTTTTCATAACTTTTGGTTGAGAGCACTGCCTTGCAAAATGTGTGCATATTTGTTTTCCTCACTTGTGAGGCTTAAATTTTTATTTGAATGGCATGGTTTGTGCAGCTGTGGATAATACTCAAGGTGTTCTGATCAATGACCACAGAATGCTTCCTGTGATATCACAAGGGCTTATCCCAAACTCTACTTTTCAAAACCTCTTGGGGACTTGAAGAAGAGGAGCTATGAGCAAGTCTCAGATATGACAACTATAATTTCAAATATCCCCTCAAAGAATAAACTGGAAACAGAGGACTTTATACCACGGGAGAAATCAGGGGTTTACAGAGTCATTATCCCATGAAAGTAGTGTGATCACAGTAAAGATTTTCACATGATGTCATGATGAAAGAGGGTTTCTCCCAGGAATAACCAGGGAATAACCAGCAACAAATTATTAATGAGGAAATCCCATGAATGATTTGTTGCTGGTTATTCCCTGGTCATTCCCGGGATAAGCCCTCTTTAATTGTGATGTGTGTGAAAATCTTCCCGCAAACATGTGACTTTCATGGGATAATAACTCTTTAAACCCCTGCTTTCCCCCCATGTGATAAAGTCCAGAGTTTTACTATGGAATCATGCTGTCCCACATGGCATTCACCATTTGAAATTTGAAATTGCAGTCTTAACTGTATTAAGACTACATCCTAGGAGTGTTCCTAGTCTGCTTTTAGGGATATTTAAGGCATATTTTGATATGTTTTAAAAATGATTTTAAAAAAATCTTTACATTGTTTTAATTGGCTTTGATTTGTTCATCATCTCAGGAGTCCTCGTAAGTTGGGACGCACCAGACAAATACTCCAAAGGAGTAAATAAATAAGTAAAACTGAGATTTATTCAATATGCATTGGGAGATTTGTCCTATCCCCAGCTCCTCCCCACAGCACACCTTCTTTTAGCTTGCTGATCACAAAGGCTTCTGCTTTAAAGGGATTGTGTGTGTGCATGTGTGTGTGGGCAGGTGTGAGTAGGGGCTGTGCAGAGGAATCTGTCAGAGCAGCTCAGTCACACCATTAGAATTCAGAGAGCTCCAAAGTAATTACAAAACAGCTGTAATGGAAAATTGGTAGTCAAACCCATTTTCCACCAACTAGAAGGGTGAATGGGCTCCATTATGCTCCTAATTCTCATTAAGTTAATTTGCATAGGAAACAATGAAGGAATACCTAATGAGCTACAGGCAGACGGCAGCAGATCGATACCTCAAGAGCAAAGGTTCGGCCCCCTCATTATAGGACAAGTTGCAAAGAGGGGGTTTAAAACCTCCACACAGTCATTGGAGATGGAAATCAGAAGGAAGAAGGGGAGGAGAAGGCCATCAGGATTCAAAACTAGGAATACACTGGCATGTATTAAGATAACAATATGTTTTTGGAGCTTTCTAAACAAGAATGGAATTTGAAGTGTTACTTTTTGCATTTGTAATATCTCCACATGGAAGATAAGGCACTTCTTGTTTTCTGCTGCTCCAGACTAGAACAGCAATCAATAGATTCAAATTACAAGGATAGAGATCCCACCTAAAAATTAGGAAGAACTCCAGTGGTTGTTTCCCACCCCCTGGAACTCCCTTCTATGAGAAACTAGGCTGGCTCCATCCCTGATTTCCTTTCCCTGGCAGACAAAGACTTTTCTTTTTGAGTAAGCTTTAAATATGTAATGATCTCGGGAAGACCCCTTATTGGAATGTGTGCTTTGGTTTCTTTATCTTTTTTTTTTAAAATATAATAATATAATAATAATAATAAAATTTATTTCTATACCGCCCAATCATTACCCAATCTGGGCAGTTTACAAATTAAAACAGTTACAATAACAGAATATCCCTCCCCCCCTTAAAATAGTATTAAATAGTAATATAATTAAAACATCAAGCAATATAAAACAATTAAAAATAACAAACCATAGCAGATAGTCTCTTTGCTACTTTTATAAGGGAACCAGGTTTGAATGAAGGAGAGAACTGCCCCAGGCCGGGTCATTTAGTCAGGAAAGGCCTTCCAGAAGAGATCTATCTTGACAGCCTTTTTAAAACTGTCCAAAGTTTTAGTTGACGGATCTCGTCCGGCAGGTCGTTCCAGAGTCTGGGGGCGACAATAGAAAAGGCCCTCGGGGAGGTCGTGGAAAGCCTAGATCTTTGAGGCTCTAAAAAGTTTCTCCCAGAAGATTGGAGCGCATGGGGAGGATTATACAGGAAGAGGCGGTCTCTGATATAGCTTGGACCGAAGCCATTTAGGACTTTAAAGGTAATAACCAACACCTTAT
>CM034703.1:6111233-6133161 GCA_020142125.1 Phrynosoma platyrhinos | reverse complement strand
TTATTATTATTATTATTATTATTATTATTATTATTATTATAAAAATGGCAGATGAGAAACCGGCCTATAATTTTTCAGATCCAGGGGTTCTAGGGAAGGTTTCTTCAGGAGCGGTCTGACAACTGCTTCTTTTAAGTAAGTTAGAACAATTCCTTCCCTAAGGGATGCATTGATGATCCCTTTAAGAAAAGTTATCAAGGCATCACCCCCCTGGACAACCAGCCATGATGGGCAGGGATCGAGGGAGTATGTTGTCTTTTTCGCTTTTCCAAGGATCTTGTCCATGTCGTTGGTACTCACCGGCTCAAACTGATCCAGTTTAATTTCAAAAATGGGTTTACTGGACACCTCATCAGTCAATTCTGCTGTAATCTCAGCATCTGAGTCTGCTCCTATCTGAGAGATTTTATCTATGAAATAGTTATTTAAAACATCACAACAGGCTATTGTCGGGTTAAGTAAAGGGTTCTACACAGGGGAAACCCATGTCAGCTTCCCTACCACCCTAAACAGCTCTGTTGGACAGGATTCCACAGATGCAATACATGCAGAGGAGAAAGATTTCTGTGCTGCATGTATTGCCTCTCGATAGAAACAAAGAAATTTCCTATGACAAGTCTTGTCAGACAAGAGTCGAGTTTTCTGCCAGGTGTGCTCTAGTCATTGTCCAGCCCACTTCATCTTTCTAAGTTCATCTGTGAACCATGGTTGATGGTTTGGAGCAGGTTGGAAAGGACACTTGGGAGAGATCATGTCAATAGCTCTGGTAAGATTGATATTCTAAGTATTAACCAGTGCTTCGACAGAATTACCGGCATAACCAACCAAGGAACCCTCCAAGGTTTTCTGGAGTCCAATTGGTTCCATTAGCCTCTGATGGCAGATGATTCTAATAGGTCCTCCACCCTCGCTTTGGTAGACAGTGGCTTTTAGTTCAACCTTGACCAGCAAATGATCTGAGACCTCAGAACATGACAGTGTGGTGGCATTTATTACCTCTGCCCATGGATATGCCTGTTCTGTACTAAAGACCACATCGTGGGTATGACCCACAGAATGTGTTGGCCTGGAAACTAATTGGGATAGGTCCATGCCTGTCATAGAATCCATGAACAGCTGAGCCACACTTGTTAACCTGGTCTCGAGTGGGATGTTGAAGTCACCCAGAACTAAAAGTCTGGGCGACTCCAACAGTTGTTCCAAGACAAGCTGTGTCAGCTCGGATAGGGAGTCTGTTAAGCAACGGGGTGGACGGTATACCAACAGAATCCCTATACTATCCCTAGTCTTCAGGCTCAGGTACATACACTTGAAGTGGTCTGTTTTCTGGATAGGTATCCTAGTCAAGGTGAGTGTCTCTATGAACCAGAGCCACTCCACCCTATCCACCCCTGCCCACTATCCCTTACCTGGAGAGCTTGATTCTAAGTGATGGCACTATCTTCCCCCAGCCAGGTCTCTGCAAAACAAGCCAGGTTGGCTTCTTCATCCACAAGAAGATTGTGAATGTTATGAGTTTTGTTTTTTACCGACTCGAAATTACAAAAGAGCAAGGTAAGATTATGTGGTAAGCTCCCCAACTTACTTTGGGTAACAGGGTGAATTGAAGGGAGGATTGTTTTCAAACATCAAGCCCACCTTCTTTTGTAACAAGATTCCACACCATTATTGCCATATCTTCCTCTGTCCTGCACAACCTCAATCGCCGCTCCCAGTGTTTCCTCTACCAGCTCTCCCCCAATTTCCTCCACATAGATGATGTTTTATTAGTCCCAGAATGTGTAAATAGATCATCTGAAATGTTCCTGGGTGGGCCCTGAAGCCTCCGCCAGGGCCTCTTCTGGCCCCACTGCTGCTACTGCTGCTGTGCTGCCAGTGCTGCTGCTGTTACAGGAAGGGTGTGGTGGGCAGGCAGTTTTTTGTTGCCTTTTTAGTCCAATTCACAGGCTTGCTCACCTCCCCCTCCCTCTTTGCTGCCATTGCTGCTGCTGCTGCTGTATTGGCAGGCTCTGAGGCCTCTGCCCAGCTGGTAGTTTGGCCCCCACGGTGATGGGAGAGGAACAGGTGAGGCAGTTTTGAAGCCTTTGTCCGGCCAGTATCTCACCCCCACAGTGCTGGTGGTAGAAGAGACGGAGCAGGCTTTGAATAATAATAATAATAATAATAATAAATTTTATTAATAACCCGCCCCTCTGAACAGCAATCAGGGCAGTGTACAGCATTGTTAAAACAAAACAAACATTGCTAGATCCCACACCCTAGCCCTCCCACCCCTTAAAACTGAATTAAACTCAAATAAAATTAAAATTAATTCAAAGCACAATATAAATAAAACAGATTTTAGACAACATACATTCAATGGCAGGTTAAGGACAGATTAAGGTTAAGGTTAAGGGGGAGGTAATAAGCCTCCATCTTTGCCGGGAACTTATTATGGGAAGGCCTGCCGGAAGAGGTCCATCTTTACTGCTTTCTTAAGAGCAGCAAGGGTGGTAGTAAGATGGATCTCATCTTGCAGGCCATTCCATAGTCTGGGAGAGGTCGCAGAAAAGGCTCTCTGGGAGGTCTGCGAAAGCCTGGTCTTTATGGGTTGTAGCAGGTTCCTCCCGGAGGTCCGAAGTGCATGGGGGGTCATATGGGGAGAGGCAGTCCCTGAAATAAGATGGACCCAAGCTATATAGGGCTTTAAAGGTTGAAACCAACACCTTGTACTGTGCCTGGAAACTAATCAGCAGCCAGTGGAGGGATTTAAGCATCGGTGTTATGTGCTCCCTCCTAGATGTTCCAGTAATTAGCCTGGCTGCCATGCTTTGTACCAGTTGCAGTTTCTGGGTTAGGCACAAAGGTAGCCCCATGTAGAGTGCATTGCAGTAATCCAAGCGTGAGGTTAGCAAAGCATGTACTACAGTTTCCAGATCCCTCGTATCCAGATAAGAGCCCAGTTGGTGTATCAGCCGAAGCTGATAAGAGGTACTCCTGACCGCCGCATTCACCTGACAAGTCATGCGGCGCGACAAATCAAGGAGTACCCCCAAACTGCAAACGCAGTCCTTAGAAGAGAGTGTGACTCCATTCAGGACCAGAGACCGTATTCCCAAATCTCATTTTGGGCCTGTGACTGTCAGTACCTCCATTTTGTCTGGATTCAGTTTCAATCTGTTTTTCCTCTTCCAATTCATTACCGCTCTGAGACAGTCATTAAGAGGAGAGATGCCATCTGAAGTCTGGGCCAATGATTTGGTAATGGAGAAGTATATGTGGCCTCCATGCCTCTGAATGATCTCACCCAGCGGCTTCATATAGATGTTAAATAGCCTCCGCCCAGCTGGTAACTCGGCCCCAATGGTGCTGGTGGTGGAAAAGGTGGGGCAGCAAGCCTCTGCCCGGCCAGTATCTTGCCCCCTCAGAAAGAAAGAAAGAAAGAAAGAAAGAAAGAAAGAAAGAAAGAAAGAAAGAAAGAAGCTTCTGAGCTGATCCTGTGTGTCAAAATCCAATATGTGCCACCCTGTTGCCTGTGAGATTTGTATCAGCAGAAATAATGAAACATTTCCAGTGATTCAATGAACCCACACATCTAATGGCCACCATTCCAAAACCCAACAGGCTTTCAGCTAATGTGCTTATGAGCCATGCCCATATGAATGGGCCTCATTTGGGATGTTATGTTTTGTTATGAGAACTGCTGGCTAATAATCCAAGATGGTGTTTGACATTTCATCAGTTGTAGATAAGGGCATAAGGTGATGTCCTAAGAGCTGGGCATCAATCTGAAGCATTTGGAGGAAGAGACAGAGCAGAATTAAGAGAAAGGATGGGCAACAGTGGTGTGTCTAAGGACTTTCCTTTTTCACCATATGGGTTCAAACGGACTGCCAAAATTGCCAATTGTCACTGTTAAACTATCTGTTTAAACAACTACAATCCAATTAAAATGTAAATTGCCTTTCTTGGGAAAGACAGATCCTCTTCTTTTGGAAAGAAATAAATGCAGTCTGGGGGGCTTGTAGAGTCAAGGGACACAAAAAAGCACTGGGCATATGTGGGATGTGGGCTACAATATACTCACACTTGGCTAAGAGAAAGTTTCACCCATCCAAGGAAAAGGAGAGAGATTCTAGCTGGAATCTAATGAATTTGGAACAAGAATATGTGTCAGATATGAAGAAATGCAGTGAAATCAATGGTTGTTGTTGGGTGCCTGGAAGTTGTTTCCACCTTATGGTGACCCAAAGTCATGGGGCTTTCTTGGCAATATTTGTTCAGAGAGGGTTTGCCTTTGCCTTCATCTGAGGCTGAGAGAGTGTGTCTTGCCCAGGGTTTCCATGACTGAGTGGGGAACTGAACGCTAAAACCACTATGCCATGTTGGTTTTCATAGTGAAACCGAGAGATGTTCACATCCCTGTACAAAATAAAAAGCCAGTGTGGTGTAGTGGTTTGAACATTGGGATTGCAGCCATGGAAACCCACTAAGTGACCTTGGACAAGTCACACACTCTCAGTCACAGAGGAATCTTGAGAGATTATGACCCACTAAAAAAGACAGTAATGTTTGGTAAGGTAGAATACAATAGGGGGAAAAGTAGGCCACATTATAGGTGGATACACACCAATAAGGAAACACAGCCCAGAGTTTGAGAGACCCTGATTCATAACAAGGTGACCTGGAACTCTTCCATTCATAAGGTCACCATAAGTCAAGGTTGATGTAACAACAATTAACAGTAGCCAAGGATGCAAATTTTCAACTGTTTCATTCTTGCAAGTGAGAACAAATAATGTCTTCCACTTTTGCTTGCTACAGAAAAAATGAATAGTTCTGTACCTGATATTTACACATCCTGAAGTCTTCCAGGAAGTTATCCTGCACAGAAATACACATACATTTTTTATGAGAATTATGAGGGTTTGCAAAAAACAAAAACAAAAAACCAACCAACCAACAAATCAAATATTGTACGAGAATTAAATCTTTTGTAAGGGTTTGCATGGTTGCACATTTTCAGCAAGGGGGGGGCAGCAAATAGATGCAAATTTGCAGAGGAAAAGTGAAGACAATTAAGCATCGATGTGAATATACCAAACTCTGCAGCAAATTGCATTATACACTTATGTGTAGACTATAATTCTATATTTTTAACTTCTCACAACTCTCATGCAAAAAGCATGTCTATTTCTGTGCAGCTTTTTGAAATATGAATACTCAATAAGAATTGTGCAAAATTCTCATAAATGTAGCATTCTTTCTGCCTGGTTTCCCCATTTTCTTTGGTCAGAAAGTGAGTAATGTCAAATATTCTTTCTATCCTTATACTTCACCAAAATGGCGCCAACATACTGCAGGGATTCAGAGGAAATAATGGAGTCTGAGGTCCACCATTAAGTGAGACTTCTTTTTTTTTTTCCATCCCAGCTTGGTTAATAATAAGATTCTAATTTTTAATCCCATATTTTCTTCCTTCTTCCCCAACCATCTGCCGTCCTCCTTTCATTTCATATCCAATCAATACTATTTGACAACACACAGGTCAGCAACAATAGCAGCATGGAAATTACAAAAGAAACTATTGTTTGGCTTGAAATTAAGGGCTAGTGAAATCAATAGTACATTTGAAAATTGATATCGATCATGGTATATGTGTGTGGGGGGTGGGGGACAAGACTAGGGCAACGTCCTTTCCCAGGCACACAACTTCTGTCTCATTCTGACAAAGCCGATGAAATCAACCTAAAAATTATACGCAGATGAATCTTTTTGAAACAATTGGATGGGAGAGGGAGAAGGAAAAAATAATTAACATCCCATAATTGGATTTCCCCACTTACAGAGGTAATGGGAATGTTTTTGTTATTGTTTTTCTAGGGTTGGATGTCAGGTGATTGTTGCTGTTTTCCCCCCCTGAAGCTTGTGTTTTTAACTTAAAGGTTTCTAACTCAACTTGCTAGGAGAAAGAATGAGAGAGGAGAGCTGGAAGCAAAAGTCAGCGAAACACGCCACTCATTTCAAATGAGCCTGGAATCACTATTGTCATTGTTTAGCGTTTTGGAGAACGATTGTGTGACAAATTGATTTGGAGTCATCATTTGCTTAAAAAGGCAGTAAATGAAACTTTATGAGATGGGGACAGAATAACGACATGAAATTGTCCATCCAGAACTCCTGATGGTGATCAGTAAAATGAAATAGATTAACTGCTTTGTGTTGTTCTCTCCCCCCCCCCTTTTTTTTTTATGGCATGTCTCTGGAATGACAGCCTAATAGGTGGATGTTGGGAGAAAATGGTTCTTTTCTCCTTGACCAAATGTGGACTCACAGTGTATCTATTGGTTGGTTTTGATTTCTCAGACTGGTGACCGTTCACAACTTTCACCTGTCACAACTTTCTTTACTTTTTAGCTTTTACTCTACCTGCAGACTTCTCCCCTGACAAAAAGCAATGCATTTCTTCTTTTGTGAGGATAGAAAGAAAAATTCATTACTATTCATTTTCCTGCAGAATAATAGGTTTCCTGAAGCTCAAGACATCCCAACAAAAGAAAAGAAAAGAAAAGAAAGAAAGAAAGAAAGAAAGAAAGAAAGAAAGAAAGAAAGAAAGAAAGAAGAACAGAGCAGGGGCACTTTGTGAATCCTTTGGGAGAATTATTCTGTTGAAAAGAATATACATGGATTTTTTGTGTGGGGATACATGTGGGTTTTGGTTTTTTAACAGAAAACATTCCTGTGAACACTACAATGTTCACAATCCCGACGGTCTCTCTCTCTTTCTCTCTCTTTGTCTCTCTCTCTCTCACACACATACCAGTTCTCTTACACACAGAGTTTATTTATTTATTATGACTATTATTATTACTACTACAACAACTACTACTGCTATTATCCCACTCTTTTTCCAAAACTGGGACTCAGGCTAGATTACAATATTTAAAATCAGTACAATTAAAAGCATACAAAAATGGTACATTAAAATAGAATTAAATTATTACAATATTAAAACAAATTACATGTTAAAAGAATCAATATTTTGTATAACCATATTCAACAGACATATTCAGTGCATGATTGTTTAAGTGGAGTTTCACAAGTGTAATGGTTTCATATGCAGTTGTGCATTCGTGGATGATATGTAACCATCCACCAGTCTCTTCAGTATACCATTTTATTTATTAGAATTAGAGAAAAGGCCATTGTGCGGTCTCTGTTGCACAATGGGACAATAAGCAAGCATGCTGGCACAACTCATTGCACAATGGTGATAAACAGCAAAAGGGCGGTATAGCACAACCAACAATTAACTATGTGAATGTAGATTTATACTATGTAGCCATAGTGTGATTTGGCCAAAGTGTTTTGTGGAGAAAGGTGTTTTCATTTTGCACAAAAGATCCCACATGCCTGTACATAATAATTGTTCTAAAGATTTTGCAAGGTGCAGATATGTCTCAAGAACAATGTAAAATATTCATGCTTGCATGTAAAGCCAAAGAATGTGAAGATTTATACCCCTCCTCCCCAATTCCTTTTAAATTATTTGGATATTTAGGGTGGAAGAAATTTTCATGATGCAGCAACAAGCGGTAACAGAGATACAACAATGATTAGCAAGCAGGGCTTATCAGTGGAGGCCACAATATTTAGCATCACCACATCCTTCTCTAATGTTCTGATGTAGAATCTTTCTAATATGGCATTGCAGGAAAAATATACCTCACTGCCTTTGGACAGTTGTGATTAGATCATCAAATGTGCCAGGAGAGCAACCCAATTGTAAAAAGATTAATTTTGATTGGGAAGAGGGCAATGAGGCCTTTGCTTTTTGCTTTTGTGGCAAGCCAGAATAGTCAGGATAGAAGGACTGAATATTCATCACTGAAGATGAAAGCAGATATCTAATGGTGCCATTGTCTGATTGCAACCAGTGTTGCACTCACTGACTGCTTGAGCCCTTTTGCACAACACAATTATAACATGGTGATTTAACTGTCATGGCTGCATCCTATTGAATCCAGGATTTGTAGTTTGGGGAGGGACTAAAGCTCTGTCCCTAAGCTACAAATCCCTCCCCTTAAACTGCAAATCACACTACAGATACAATGGAATCCTTCTGCTGCAATTGTGTAGTGTGTCAGGGCCCATAACTTCCTAATTTTTTTTATATGGTATTCTCAGTACTAGGAACAGAACTATGGAATCCAAGAGCCTCTAGTTGGGCTGTTAGTTACATTAATGTTTCTATGGACAGCAGCATAATCAGTGGCACACCTATGGTCCACAAGAACGAATCTGCTTGCTACCACTTGCCCATGTGATAAAGAAAAAACCCAACTCCCATAGCACACTGCTACATTGGATTTAGGCTAGGTGTGTTGTTGTTTTTTCTTGTTGTGTACCTTCAAGATGTTTCCAAATTATGATGATGCTAAGGTCAATCTATCATGGGTTTTTCTTGGCAAGATTTGTTTAGAGGTTTGTCATTGCCTTCCCCTGAAGTTGAGACTTGACCAATGTCACCAAGTGGATTCATGGCCAAGTTGGGAATTGAACTCTGGTCTCCAGAGTTGGAGTCCAACACTTAAACGACTACCATGCTGCCAGGTGTTCTGAATGTGTTTTAGAACATTATTCTCAGATCTACCAGAAACATTGTGGTTTCCATTCCACCATTCATTTATGTAAAGCATTTTATTTCATCATCCTGTATTTCTCTATTCCATATTATTCATGTGCTGTATACCTCCATAAACCTATATAGTTATATCAATATAGATAGATTGAAATAAAAATAAAAATGATTGCTTCCATGTCTGTAGTAGCCATAATTCATCAGGACCTCACCTCAAATGTCTCAGAATTTGATAGAGTGCTTTTGGTTGTTGGTCAAGTTGCTATCCAGTGTTTCAAGCCAAAATAGCCACTAGGAAATCATTAGAACTAAAAGGTGACTAGCCATAAATCATTAGGAAATCATCACAGACATTAAACATTTGACAGTGTGGCCTGCCTCCTATTGGTTACTCAAAGCTAGAGTAGGCCTTTTGAATCAGTTGATTGATTGACAAGTCAACACATTGGTAAATCCCATTGATTCAATGGGTCAACTCTACTTGAAAATAACAGTAGGATCCAGACCAGTGTTTTGGGTTATTGTCCAAATTGTAATGCCCAATTTAAAGTTTTTTTAAAAATCAAAATTTCCAGCGCAGATTGCTAAACGCAAAGGAGTGCTTCCCATAATTTATCTCCTTTTTAAAGGGCTAGGAAAAAGGAATGGTGAGAGCAGTTGCAAATAATTTATTTTAAAATTCAAAAACTACATTTAACTCTGTGTGGTCTTAGAATCTAGGATAACCTTCATACCACAATGAAGTAGCACAGTAATATTCTACAGAAGAGATTTGGAAGTAGTGCTTTACAATAGTGCAAAGCATGCAAACAAGTAGTTAAAATTAACAAGTTATTCAGTTATTTATCTGGTTACATGGGCCATTTGACCTCAGTAATTAGATGTGCTTTGCACCAAAGGGCAGCAATTTGTGGCATTCTGGCTCTTTTAAAATAACTAAAGTGATTATTTAGTTATTTTTGAATAACTATGAAGTAAATTATTACTTTTAAAACACGGAAAAATGTTTGAAACTAACTACATTAACAGACCACTGGGATTTATACAATTAATTACATCTAAAAATAGATTTCCAAACTCTGCAATAATGGTTCAGACCCACAGATGCTTATATATATCTTCTTTGTTTCTTTCAGAAAAGGGTTAAATAATTCAGCCACTTGCAGACAAGATAGCTATGTGTACAATGTGAACTACAGCTTTGGATCCAGGCTGCAAATGTGCTACAGATTTGTTGTTGCTCTTGAATATTCTGAATGTGTAATACTAGAAAGTGGACATGTTCCACCCACTCTATAAATTCAACAAACTATTTGACTTTTGCCTGCAGCCTTCTGATATTTAAAATAATGCAAACAAAATAACTGGGAGGAAGACAGAAGTCAGGTGGAGGAACTGTACAAAGTTGCCACACAAACAAAGATTTCTTTTGGGTTTGCATCTCTCTCTCTCTCTCCTTCATCTCTTCCCTGGTATGTCTAGAAACAGCAAGAGTGACATTTGTAATATCCTTCCTTTCAAACTGTCTGCCAGCTGGGGAGTAATGAAGGGAGCCTGGCTCGTTTCTCGGCTTCCTCAGGAGAGATCAAGATTTCTAATGGGAAAGTGGTGATGGAGATTGTCTGAGCGCTTCTGCCCTCAGCAGAGACAACTTAGTCAATGTCACCATGCAAACCATCACTCATGAACCCCTTGCTAAGCTGCCTTGACTGCAATGGCATCCTTACCTGCAAATGCATTGCCCCATCCTACTTTTTTTTTAATGGCAGACTTGGTTGGTGGAAATGAAAATTGCTAAGACTGCTATGCCCTAAGACACTGTCTTACACAAAGGGAACATCATCTGACAGCATCATCTGAAAGCAAGTGCTTTTTAAAATGACATGGCTTTATCAGACAAAGGTTAGTCATGGGCTTAATTTCAATGGAACCTACAGAAGTTGTGGCTAACCCAAGTCTGCATATCCGAAATACATTGGCTGAGATACAGCATCTTGCTTGTGTGGTGTAAATCAAAATCCATGTAGCTACACAGTGGTCATGTGACTCCTGTTTAAGGGTTGCAAGTACCCCCAATTAAGTTATAGTTCCAGAGAACAGTCCAGATTGAAAAACTGAGCTATTCCAAGGCTACATGCAGAAAGTCAGTGAGAGTAAATGCATGGTTAAGCCAAGGGATTGAAACATGGGAGAGAGACTTGAAGGACCTGTCCAGAGTGGCCAAAAGGGCTGGTCTGGAGGTGGAGTTGGGGTGGGATGACTGCACGCCAGCCGCCCCGACTCCACCCTGATGCAGCTGTCATGCAACGCGCCCCTCCGCATAGTGCATGGCACACAGTGCACAGCATCACGGCGCTCCCTTGGTAGTGTTTAGACATGCTGTATCAAAGGAGCACAAACAGCCATGGCTGGACAGTAAAGAAAGATGATAGGAAGAAAATCAATTCATTTGAGATGTGGTGCTGGAGAAGAGTGCTGAGGATCCCATGAATACCCAAAAGGACAAACAAATGGATCCTAGAGCAGATCAAACCAAAAACCTCCCTGGAAGCCAAGATGACCAAACTGAGGCTGTTGTACTTTGGACACATCATGAGAAGAGAGGACTCTTTGGGGGAAAAAAACAATAATTCTGGAGAAGGTAGAGGGAAGTAGGAAGAGAGGAAGACCACATGATAGATGGATGGACTCTATGAAGGAGGTCACTATGGGTATTAAGGGCTTGCAGGGTTTAATCAGAGCAGTGGAGGACAGAAGGTCTTGGAGATGTCTCATCCATAGAGTTGCCATGAGTCAAGATCGACTCAAAGACAGTTAACAACACAAATTACAAAAAAAAAAAAATGACCATGGAAGTCATTCCATGACCATCTACAAGAAGTCACCCTAGGCAATGAGAAAATTGAAATTGTCAAGGAGTTCACATATCTTGGATCAAATATTAATCAGAACAGAGACTACAGTCAAGAAATAAATAGAAGACTAGGTTTGGAAAGGGCTGCTATGAAAGAACTGGACAAGGTTGTAAAGTGTAAAGACATAACTCTGAACATTAAAGTGAGGATCATCCAAAGCCATCATATTCACCATCACCATATATGGATGTGAGAGCTGGACAGTGAAGAAAACAGATAGAAACAAAATCAACTCATTTGAGGTGTGGTGCTGGAGAAGAATGCTGAGGATATTGTGGATGGCCAAGAAGACAAACAAATGAGTTATACTACCGATCAAGCCTGAACTCTCCCTGGAAGATTGAGGCTGTCATATTTTGTTCCCATCATGAGAAAAAATGAATAATTAGAAAACACAATGACACTAGGAAAGGTGGCATGCCAGATGGGTAGATTCAGTCAGGGAGGACATGGGGCTGATTTTGTAGGACATGAACAGTGAGGTTGAGGACAGAGGAGCTACAAGATGTCTCATTCAAAGGGTTGCCATGAGTTAAAGTTGACTCAAGGGCAGTTAAGAACAAATGTTGTTAGCTCAATGTCTTTCTTTTAAGACTACCCAAAGCCTTTCCTGCTCTTTTGTAGCTGGACATTTAAGATCTAATTCCAGTGGTTCCAGGGCAGGGCTGTCAACCTTTTCTGGCTCTGACTACAACCTATTATCTTGGTTCTCCTCTGCCTCATCCTCATCTGAGAAGGTCTCCTGCAGATAGGGCATGACAGTTGCATTTACCCTTCTGCTGAATGCTGACATTGCACAGCCAATTGCTATCTGCCACTGTCCCTGCCCATTCCCCTGATTCACAATGGGGAATGAAAGTGGTTCTTTCTATAATAATAGTAAATCAAGGGGTTCACTGAAGGTAAAGATAAGTAATCACATAACATCCAGAAACGTGCAACAGCAAGTGAGATGGTTACACTTGCAGAACTTAATTTATGCAAGCATAAACTGACTATAGCACAGTGGCCAAAAAAGCACAGAAAAGGGCACAGAAGAAAAGGATTCTCTCCGCCATCGTCATCATCATCATCATCATCATCATCATCAATGTAGAACCTCCCTTTTCTCCATAAACAGGATTCAGGCTGCATAAATATTAACGTAAATCCAATATAGTTTAAACATCAATATTAAAGTGAGATTAAATTATCAATACCATTATAAAACAATTGAAAACACAAAATAAAAATAATAAACAAGCAATAAAAAGACTGCTATTGTTATTGTTATCAATAGTAGTAGTAGTAGTAGAACTCAAGTTAGAACTCAAAGCAGTTTACAATTTAAAAGAACAATACAACAAAAATATATAAAAAGTGATCATTAAAATAGAATAACATATGTATAAAATATACATAAAATATATCCAGTTGTGGCAAGACTTTTCTCTTTTGAGTCTTGGTTTTGGCCCCTTAATCCATGGTTTCATTAACAAAGCTTCAAATCACAGAATCATAGAGTTGGAAAAGATCTCAGGGGCTACCAAGTCCAATGCCCTGCCATGTAAGAAGGCACAATCAAAGCACTCCCTGTGACAGATAGCCACCCAGTAGATCTTTAAAAACCACCAAAGAAGGACATTTCACCACACTCCAAAGCAACATCTTCCATTGTTGAATAGCTCTTACTGTCAGGAAGTTCTTCCTGGTGTTGTGGTGATATCTGTTTTCCTGTAGTTTAAATCCATTCCTCCGGGTCCTGTTCACTGGAGCTACAGAAAATAAACTTGCTCTATCTTCAGTATGTCATCCCTTCAAATATTTAAACAGGGCTATCATGTCCTTCACTTAACCTTCTCTTCTTCAGGCTAAGCATACCCAATTCTCTAAGTTGCTTCTCATAGGGCATGGCTTATTTCAGGTTCTTTCACCAAAGACATGGTTACACCAAGAAAAACTCTATGCTTGTTTCTGAGCGGGCAACCTATAATATCCTTTCTCTGTCTGACTCAACAAACACACTTCACAGATGAAACCATAAAGAGCTTATTGGCAAAAATCAGCACAGTAGCACATCCTTTGCCAGGTCTGAGTTAACAAGTTAAATTTCATTTCTATAACCCATTCAGATTCACCTCCCTCCTCAGCTCTCAGAGTACTAGGAAGCTATATGATCTTGGTTCACACACAACAATCCCCCACTGCTGCTTGCCCAACTCTTCACACATCCATGCTCCCAACACAGCTATAGCATGGCTAAAGAGGCTTAACGTTAACACGGTATGAAAGCCAGAGTGGTGTAGTGGTTTAAGTGTTGGCCTGTGGCTCTGGGGAACTGAGTTTAAATTCATGTTCAGCCATGAATTCCACTGGGTGACCATGGACAAGGCACACTCTCCCAACCACAGAAGATAGTAAAGGCTAACCTCCTCTGAAGAATCTTGCCAAGAAACCCCCATGATAAGTTTGCCTTAGAGTCTACTACATTACAACACACAAGATATTCTTAGAAAAAGAAAACAATGCTACTATTCCTTACATTCTTACTAGACTCTTGAGTATCAGATGTTTTGGATCTATTGCATTTCCAGCCCACTTCTCCTTTCCCAGGCCTATAACGAGGAATCCCTCAATTATCTCAAAACTCTGAATGGCCTGAGATAATGGAGGGGTAAACCTACTTTGTAGGGATAATTGTATGGGGAGAAATCTTAGATGGGTTTGCATGCACCAGTCCTGATCAGCACTTCCAAACCTAGATGAGACTGATTCTCTCACTCCTCCTACCCTGCTCCACAAAGGAAAGGAGCAGGAGGACTAAAGGCGGTTAAGTGTTAAGCATACATATAATCAAATATTTACAGATCCGGTGATCTAATTTGAGAAATTCCAGTGCTAAGGTCTCTGAGCTCCATGTACCTTTGGGTGAAGCATCACAAGATCTAGCAACCCTACTGGTGCCCTTAATGAGGTAGGTACATTTCTATAGAAAAGGTGTGGCATACACTTCAACATTTCACAGATGAAAACTGGGACACATGTGGCCAAGCAACACAAGAGCATGGCCATGATAGCAAATGTTACTGAAAGGCTGCAGCAGTTTGCCTTTGCTTGAGTCTACTGAGAAGCAGTGGCATAACTAGGATTGTCCCTTTCTCCCACTGATGTCCCCTCCCTGCTGTCTTGCTCATCTTTCCCCCTGCTGGCTGGCAGTCTGCTGCCCAGAAATGGGCAAGCAAGGCAGAGACAGAAGGTGGAGATTTTGTTTGGCCTTCGCTGTTGTCAGGCAGTGGGGAGGCCAGCAGGGGCATGCCTGTATTCACCTCCCTTGCCTTCCTCCCCACTGTCCTGGTTCCCTTTGAGGAGAAAGCAAGGACAGTGAGGAGGCTGGCAGGGGCATGTGTGTATCCACCACTCTCACCTTCTTTTCTGCTGCCCTGGGTCCCTTGGTGAGGGGAGCTAGGGAAGCAGGGAGGACAGCAGTGGCATGAACCCCCTGCAGCAGATGAGGGCCAGATCTTATGTCACCCCACTCTGGGATTCACCTGTTGTGGGCTGCACCTCCTGCATTTCCCTTCTGGTGCCATTGCTAGGGATGGCACAATTCTGCCCCTCCTCTCCTCTATCCCTCTACTGAATTAATTAAGGACATGGGAAATGTTGCAGGAGGAGACAGAAATGGGGAAATTCTGAAAGCAGCAGAAAGTGTGGGACAACAGATGAATAATGAGGACTGACCCTGCAAAATCAGGACAGTTGGAAGGTATAGTCTGGGAATCATGCATCTCTCAGGTGCTTTAGTATTGCAACCCCCAGCATTAACTAGGCTTGCTACAGCTGCTGGAATGTGCTAATCCACCAGCAACATTTGGTGGACCACATCACGTTGACCAAAGATACAGAAAAAAGTGATATTTTTAAGGCAAGTATGAGAAACTTTCAGACATCAAAACGTTTTGGTCTATAACCCCCTTTATCAGATCACTTGTTGTAGCTGCCATTATTGTTGGTGGCCCAACATCTAATTCTGTAACTTCTTGTTTTGTTCCTGCACTTTTTAAAAAAAAAACTGCTTGTGATTCCTTTGTCTAATTATGTATGCCAGCAGTACACTGTATTATCTGAATGTTTTGTAATGGGAGTTGTGACACAGACAAATAAAACTTGATAGATTGACTCCCTTTATCCTTGACCACTAAGCATCATGTCTAGGATTTCTGGAAAGACAAAGGTTTCCAATAATAATAATAATAATAATAATAATAATAATAATAATAATAATAAAATTATTTATATCCCACCCCACTGCATAGAAATCTGGGCGGCTTCCAAAATAAAAAATGCAATACAGTAAAATCAGAACTAAGCCCTAACCCTCCCAACCCTTAAAAATTATTAAACAATGAGCGATTTAAAAGCAATTTAAACCAAATTGCAAATTTTATCAGTTAATAAATTAAACACGGCAGCAGAAGATATGATAGTGGTTGGAATGGGGGGAAAGAGGTACAGAGGACAAGTTCTCTGACTGGGAGGACTAACTAACCTAATAATTGCCATTATTAAGTAAGGAAGTGTGAAGGGATTTAAAAGTCAACCTCAGAAGACTATCCAGTGGTTACCACAGCATCTTTTAACAGTGACCACAACATTCTCACATTCTTTGAATCCACACAACAGTCTGTGCCTAGCTTGGTATGTTTGTAGCATTTGTATCCCCTACCTTGTGCATGTTGATCTTTCTTTGTTCTGCTTTCCATCCAAAAAAAGTTAAAAGTCAACATTTTTCAACAGAATCCTTCTGTGAATTTGAGAATTGATCAGCATGGGCCCTTTGATGCTTTCTATTGTTACTGATTCTCACACTGTCAATCCCAGCTCTCTTGCTCCCAGACTCCAACTTTTCTCTCTCTTTTCCCCAAGGCTACCTGGTTCCATTCCATTATGAAATCTTCATCCATGCCGAGAAAACAATAGCACTGCAGGCTGTCAGGTTCTCTGTGGCTGGCAAAGGTTTTTATGAAATTAGACATATTTGTCTTGATGTTTAGTAGAGAGCATGAAATTCAAATCTGGGTGTTTGGCAGTCTGTGGGCCAGTCCTTTAATATTCAATGACATAACTTCATTGTGGTTTTGACAACACTCTCTAAGAGTTTGTGCTTACTGCTGGAAATTAAAGCTACTGAAAGAGTTGACAACAGCAGAATTGCGAAGGTTCCCAAGCTCCTGAGGTGTTTGTTATTCTCATTTGTCGAAGGTTGTTATTGTGTTTGTAAGACCGTCACATTCTATTTAGAGGCCTACTTGAAGTCGATGCAATACAGGTAAGTACTGGGGGAAATCTTTCAATGTGTTTTTCCACAACATTTCTGTTCTCACTACTCGTCTGCATTTTCATTTACTCATGACCCAATTGATTAGATCATTGTCACCAGTCCCATGAGAGAACAACTCAGTGTGGGGGAAGCACATAAATTAGAAAAAGCTGGTTAGAACAATGTGTTTGTTTTCTTCACACCTCATACTTGCCAGATATACACTTGGGAGGGATGTTATTGGCCTGGCGAAACATCCAGACCTCTTTGGGCTTAAATCCTAGTCTTATATTTTAGGAATAAAGGGGAAAAAAGCATTTGAATATGTGCAAAATGCATTATCTGCACCACTGAGCAATGACAACAAAACTAATACCTTCTTATTGATGCAGTCACATCTCAAAAGGCTGCAGCAATCCTTGCATGCAAACAGGTGAAGTTGTCTTCTACTGAGTTAGATAGCTGGTCCCACCTAGCTCAGGATCATCTACTGTGATAGTGACACTTCAGATTCTCAGCCAAAGGAGAGCTGTCAAAGAGCCTTTCAACTAGTAATGCTATGGCTGGAACGTGGATTCTTTTAAATGTAAAACATGTGCTGTAGTGCTATACTAGATTTGCCTCACCACCAACCCTGTTTTCCAACATAAAGAAAATATTGTGTTTAAACAAAACTTATCCTCTTTATATACTTTGTATCATGTATAATTGCAGTCCTGAACTGCAATTATACTTGATAAAAAAACTATATGAAGTCAGCACCCATGTATGTATGTGTCCCTGTAACATGTAGGATCATGCTGTGATATCATGTAGTGACATCCCTGGTTTAAACTATAATTTGTGAAATTAACCATGGATCATAAACTATGGACCTCTGCAGACAGGCCCTTTGCAGTGTCCTCAAGGCAGGGATGGGGAGGGGCAGCTGCACATCAGCTGCTGCAACCCCTCCCCAAAGATGTCCTGATGCCACATGCCGTTACACATGGTGCACGACATCAGAATGTCCTTCCAGCACAGCGTCTTGACATGCTGCGCCAGAAGAGGCACAAAAGAACTGTGCAGCAGCTCTTGGGGCATCCTTTTTGCTGGCTCTGATAGGAGCAGCATTTTGCCACTCTTTTCCGGACGGGCAAAAGGGAGGATTGGGGCTGAGGCATGGGGCAGCCTTGGCCCCAATCCTCCACTTCCCAGGGCGGCTCAGGACTGCCCTTCTGCATCCCCCCCCCCAATGTTTTGAACCCAACTTGTTTCAATAAACTAGAATTTAAACTAGAATTCAAAGACATAGCCATGTTAATCTGGAAAATCAGTATGGAAAGAGATCTTGTAGCACAGAGATAGGCAACCTTTCCCCTTTAAGGGCCAAGGGACTTCAGCTCCCAGAAGCCTCAGCCATGTTGGCCAATAGTCCCATGTTGGCCAATAGCTCCTGGGATTCTGGGAACTGAAGTCCCTCGGCCCTTAAAGGGGAAAGGTTGCCTACACCTGTTGTAGCACCTCTGCAACTAACTGAAAGAAAGAAGCTGGTAGCATGAGCTTTTGTAGACTTGGGTCTACTTCCTCAATGCATGGAGTGGTGTAGTTTAAACTAGTTTGTTCCAAGCTATCTGATATGGGTTACCTGAAATTATTTTTCCCCACTTTGCCAGGACCAGTATTTGTGTCCTTTGGCTACAATTATTTCTCTCTTTCTTGGAAACCCATCAAAGACCAGCAGCCTATGGTTCAGGGATTGGCAACAGTCCATGAAGTACTACTTTAAGGAGTGAAGCTGCAAGGAGAGGTGGCAAAAAGACTTCATCCAACCCCCTCTTCCCATTTGAAGCTTCAAGGACAGGTGGGAAAAAGACTCTATCTCATCCCTTCCCAACCATGTGAGTCATCTCAGCCACATGAGTCCGTCTCAGCCCCCCACCACCACCACCACCTTCCAAAGGGAGGAGAGGAGAAACAGCTGGGAGGAAGAGGAAGGAAAGAGCCAGGTACATGAGTCATCTCAGCCACATAAGTCCATCTCAGCCCCCCACACACACACCTTCCAAAGGGAGGAGAAGAGAAACAGATGGGAGGAAGAGGAATGGAAAATTCAGCCACATGAATCCATCTCAGCCCCATTACAGACTATCTCAGCCCCTGCTCTTCCTTCCAGAGGGAGGACAGGAGAAAACAGAGAGGACAGGCAAGGAAAATCAAACAAGGGCCAGAAGACAGATGAGAGACTAAAATAAAGAAGGGCATGAGGGGGGAAGGGAAAAGGAGGGAGGAGGGAGAAGAAGGGTAGGGAAATGATCAATTCAACAATAATGGGGGGAGGGACAATGACATAGGGAAACAACTACTGGGCAGCAGCAGTAGTGGTGGGTGTCACTATAGTGAAGAACAGTAGTGACATACTAGCTAGCATTTGTTAGCACTGCACACAGGGAGGTGTAGGTGGTCCGCCTTGTGTAACCCCCCACCTAGAAAACCCTATGAGGAGACATCAAAAGTGTCATACAGACATGACAAGAGCACTAACAGAGAGAAAGAAACTAAAGGAAAACACACTTGCAAGAGCAGCTAAGGGCAGTCAAAAATGGTTAAGCAAGCAGGAAACACACTCAGAAAGAAACTCCATCAGAAGCAGCACCATACATAAAATAGGGACATGGAATGTGAGAAGCATCAGCCAAGGGAAGCTAGACATAGTGAAAATGAAAATGCAGTGCATGAGCATAGCAGCACTGGGGGTGAGTGAGTTAAAATAAACAGGAATGGGCCACTTTGACTCAGACAACCACACAGTATTCTACTCAGGGAATGAAAAGACAAGAAGAAATGGAGTGGCTTTCATACTAAGAAAATATGTTGCAATAGCAGTCAGAGGATACAATGCAAAATCAGACCAAATCATCTCAATAAGTCTCCATGGAAAACCTATGAATATCACCAAAATTCAAGTATATATACCAACCACTGAGGTAGAACAAAAATAAATTGTTAGATTTTATGAAGGAGTACAGGAAGAAATTGACAACACACCAACACAGGATGTCAAGCTGATTACTGTAGATTGAAACACAAGGGTTGGAAGTAAAGAAGAATAAAAAATGGTAGGCTGATTTGGACTAGGCAAAAGGATTGAAGCAGGTGAGCATCTGATAGATTTTTGTGAACCCAACAACCTATTTATTGCAAACACATTTTTCCTACAACCAGATAAAAGGTTATACATATGGACATCACCAGATGGTCAACTCAAAAACCAAGTAACCCCCTCTGCAGACCAGGGCGTTTGGGACGCCCTGGTCCGGAGCGCTGCAGGGCTATGGCAGCCCCACCGTGGTGCTCCTAGAGCGACCCTGAAAGGAGCTCCAAATTGGCGCTCCTTTCATAAGTCAGAGAAAGGGTGCCCTAAAAGTGGCGGGCGCCCTTTCTCTGACTTATCCCCCGCAGCGCGTCCGGACGCTGTGGGAGGAGGTCTCCCTGAACGCGCCGGGCGTCCGGTGGCCCGGAAGTGTTCAGGGTGACCTCAGGAAGAGGAAGGGCCGCCGCGCGTGCGGTGGCCCCTCCTCTTCCTGGCCTTGGAGACGGCTCAATAAGCCGTCTGCCGAGGCCCTAAATTTTATAATTGGAAATAAAAGTGGTACAAATCCATACTGGTTGTCAAGACTAGACCAGGTGCTGATTATGGCACAGATCATGAACTACTAATTTCAGAAATAAAAGTAAAACTAAAGAAGAGAACAAAAACAGTTGTCATACCAAAATATGATTTAAACAACATTTCCACAGAATTGACAATATAAGGAACAGATTTCCAGTGCTAAGTATAATAGATCATGAACCAGCTTTGGTCTGAAGCCAGGGACATAATAAAAGAAGAATACATATATTTCCAACACAAAAAAGGAAAGTGAAGAAACCATGGGTGACAGATAAAACACTACAAGCAATAAAGGAAAGGAAAGAAACTAAACAAAAAGGAGATAGGAATAAACTAAGAAACAGTACAATGGCTAGTGCACAAAGGAAAATTATTACAATGACAAATTAGAGAAATAGAAGACAACAGCAAAAAGGGAAGAATCACAGAATCATAGAGTTGGAAGAGGCCACAAGGGCCATCCAGTCCAACCCCTTGCTATGCAGGAACTCAAAATCAAACCATCCCCAACAGATGTCCATTCCAGTTTAAAGATCTCCAAAGAAGGAGACTCCACCACACTCCAAGGAAGTGTGTTCCACTGTTGAACAGCTCTCAAGGTCAAAAAGTTCCTCCTAATGTTCAGGTGGAATCTCTTTTCCTATAGCTTGCATCCATTGTTCTGGGTCTTGTTCTCTGGAACAGCAGAAAACAAGCTAGTGCCCTCCTCAATATGATATCCCTTCAAATATTTCAAATATTTAAAGAGGGCTATCATATCCCCTCTTAAGCATCTCTTCTCCAGGCTAAACATTCCCAGTTCCCTAAGTCGTTCCTCATAGGGCATGGTTTCCCGACCCTTCACCATTTTAATTGCCCTCCTCTGGACACACTCCAGTTTTTCAATACCCTTTTTGAATTGTGGTGCCCAAAAGCAAAGCAAAGCAGATTCATTTATATACAGCTTCACATCATGCTATGTCTAAGCGGTTTACAGCTATAAGCTCATTGCCCCCCAACAGCTGGGTACTTATTTTAGCAACCTCAGAAGGATGCAGGCCTGAGTCTAGCCTGAGCACTGGCTAGTACTGAAATCATCTCCTTGTGGTCTATGAGTGAGTAGCTACAGTACAGGCATTTAATCACTGTGCCACTAGGGCTCTTCTACACAGTATTCTAGGTGGGACCTGACCAAACCAGAATACAGTAGCACTATTACTTCCCTTGATCTAGATACTATACTTCTACTAATGCAGTCTAAAATTGCATTGGCCTTTTTAGCTGCGGCATTACACTATTGACTCATGTTCAACTTGTGGTCCATTAGGACTCCTAGATCCCTTTCACATGTAGTATCATTAAGCCAGGTGTTTCCCATCTTATATCTATGCTTTTCATTTTTTTATTTTATTTTGTTTTATTTATTTATTTATTTATTTATTTATTTGCCCTAAGTGCAGTAC
>CM034703.1:6075703-6091411 GCA_020142125.1 Phrynosoma platyrhinos | reverse complement strand
TAATTTGATGTCGTCTGCAAATTTGATAACTATGCCCCCACCTCTCAATTCTCTCTTCTCCAAACATGATGTACATTTCTGTCATATATTCCCTAAAGTAGAAATTCTCTGAAGGAGTGGCAATCCTGATTCAGCCAAAGTCAAACATCCAAAGTCAAAATTTTAAGAGTGAAGCACGCAAAGCTTTGGACCTAGATGGACAAGATTGAAAGTCCCAGCTTCTTCCACATTCAGAATAATATGCTCTCTAAGTTCCTTCCACTCTGAATATAATGAAAATTATGAATTTTGAAACACTCTTGTAAAAAAAAAAAAAAGGAAAAAGAAAAGAAAAGAAGAAAAGAAAGTGAATGAAAGTCTTCTCCATCCCTAGTGACTTCAAGTTGCATTTGGAAGTTCTCATTTAATAAGGCTATTTTGAACTATTAAAATAAAAGAAACTAGTTTGAAATAAAAACTAGTACAGGTTTCTAGTTCCAGGGGAAAAAAACTAGTTTCTAGTTTCAGGCACTGGAAACCAGTTCAGATAAAACTTTTGTCCTTGATGTGCTAGATTTCAAATTAAAGATATTTAAAAAGCACTGGAATTATTTAAATATTAGATACTCCACCTGCCATAAATCCCAGTAGTATAGTCCATGTTACTATGATGGGCCTAAATCCTATTGATTAGTCCCAACTAGAATGTATTTTTAATGTATTGTTGAATTTAATTAACAGTTTTGTAAATTTGTATGATTCAGTGGGTTTATTCTGCTTGGGCTGCAGTGGGTTCTCCACATTTGCCATGGGACATCCAGGAAAGTGGGAAAACTGCAAATAAAAAGAAACAAAAACATAACACTATTTACCTGAGATAACACCTCTCTTGTCATTTGTAGATCCTCTAGCACAACTCTTTGGTCAACATCCACTGGAACCTGACCATAGAATTGTGTTGGAAAACCTATAAATGCCTAGAGAAGTGTTCTATCTAGGAATCTCTTGGTCCTCCAGTGAAACTTATGCTGAAAGTTGGACATAGAGTCATGCTGGAGGACCTGGAGATTTCTAGACAGGACATATTAATCAAATCTGCAAATAATCGTAACTGCAAAGGTTGAAAACACAAACTATTCAGACACTTCCCATTGCCACAAGTGTGAGGTTTGCTCAACTATGAATCTTGGGTGTGAATCCTAATAATAATAATAATAATAATAATAATAATAATAATAATAATTTGTATACCACCCTGTGGCGAACCAATCCGGGTGGTTGACAACAGTAAAATATAACAAGAGTAAAATATAACATTAAAACATTATAATCCCTCCCCCCCTTAAGAAAGTATTAAACAGTATAACAAATTAAAAGCACAATATCAAAACAGTCAGTTTTTGATATTGTGAATCCTGTCAGTTAGTTTCAACTTGAATAGTACCTTTTGATCAATTGTTGATAGAGTCAGCCTGTAGGTAAAACCCATTGGTTCAATGAACCTAACTGGAACTAACAACATGAGAAAGCAATGGAAAAGATGCATTTATGAAGCAGCCAAACTGTACACACAGAACTAGAAATGAGGGAAAAGCTATAAGTTGTTGACTGGAAGAGACAAAAGTCTCACAAGATGTTTACTGTTAAAAGAGTCAGAGGTCTATTCTGCAACCTCTGTACATGTGGCTATCCATTAAGTTTGCAAACGTATTTTGATCTTAACCAACACTACAAGAAAGCAGATTTCAATTGTCAGCTTGATCAGGAAAGAGCCATCCACTTAGAGAACACAGCTGTGGTTGTCAGATGAACAAATCATTAATTAGTTGAAAGGTCAAGGAAACATCTTCAAAAGACCTGTTTAAGCAAACTACTATTAATAGTCAAAAGAGCAGCAACTTCCTAACTTGTACGAAAGGGCACAGCTTGTTACCAGAATGGCTTGTATTATTTTAGTCAGTTTACAGTTAATCACACAAAAACAATGGCAGCTTGTGATTTCAATGGGAGTGTGAAATCTGCTTTGGATATTAGTTGGAACTGCAAAGGAGTGGTCTATGGTGCTGAGTCCTTCGATCACTACCTTGGATAGTTCCTTTAAAATTCACAATGAAACCTAGAGTGGGTTTTTAGTGCCAACGTCTTGCATTTACACCTCCTACCTCCTCAGGATTTTGACACCTCATTTTATTGTGCATCAAAAGCAGACAAAAATGGACTGCAACATAAAGTCTTGTGTGTATTTCAGGTAACATGGAAGTTCTCTTTGTTGTATTCTATCTTTAATGGTTAGAGATGGGAAATAAATTTGCTTTAATCAGATGATGATGAGAATGATAATAATGAGCATGATTTCTAAATATATCCAATTTGTGGTCTGCGTGATTATTCATGAAAGCAAGGACATATATTTGGTTTTCCATCATGGGGGGGGGAGCCTGCAAGCATCAGAGCTGACTCAAAGTGTGCATATTTGGAAAACATACATTATTTCTTACATTTGCAAAGTGAGTACCAAACCACACACACAGATTTCTGTTCAGGGAAATTGGGGCGGGGGGTGGGGGGAAGACTAAGTCTGGAAACTTGGTAGAAAACAAAAATAAGAGTGAAATGAAGGTAAGATTTCAAAAGAAATAATGGAATCAAGGCTAAGAAATTTAAAATCCTTAGCCGTGGTCCATTCACTTGGGATGGAGATGTCTCCATCTGGAGGCATTCCTCAACAAAATAATTCTCCAAAGTAAAATTACTGAATTTATCAAGAATTTGATTCTATCCTTTGGGGCATGAAGAAAGAGAATGGCTGAGCTCCTACATCACACAAGCATAGTGTAAATCCATAATAACATTGTTACTGCGGCACATTGTTAAAATAGAACATTGAAGGCAGCAATGAACAGTTACACACCAGCCAAGAATGAAGATGTCTGGAATTATCTTGTTTAGTCCAAACAAGATCAAATTCATTAAATCAATTGTTGAATTGTGAGTCAATGCATAAAATAGCTTAAACACCCTGAAGGCATGGGATTCAGTCTGATCTCAGAAACTAAGTAGGATCAGGCCTGATTAGAATTTGGAAAGGAGACCTCCAGAGAAGAGCAGTACTGTAGGCTATATTTCAGAGGTAGGTTCTAGAAGGGGAGTACAGCTATCATATACCCTTGACAGAAGAATGGTATGCTCCTTCTATCTGGGATGGTCATCCTCTTCTACTGAGTGCATAGCTCTGGGAGGAATGCGCATGGAGTGGTGAGGGAGGAAGGGGGCATCCACTTATCCAACCAGATCAGCCAAATCAGCCCTGGCGATCAATGGGATGATAGATGTCACAGCCAGATCACCCTCACATCCCGGAGGAAGGTAATTTCAGAGGAAGGTAAAGGGATACAGTGGCTTAGTGGTTAAGATGCCAATTCTGATGATCATAAGGTTGGCAGTTCAAGGCTCATGTGCCTCATGATGGGGTGAGCTCCCAGCCCCTGCCAAACCAGCAGTTCAAAAGCATGCAAATGCAAGTAGATAAATAGGTACCACTTCGGTGGAAAGGTAACAGCATTCCATGCAGTCATGTTGGCCACATGATCACAAAGATAGCCTTTGGACAATGCTGGCTCTCTGGCTTAGTAATGGAGATGAGCACAGTCAGTTATGACTAGGCATTCATGTCAATGAGAAAGCTTTATCTTTTTAAAAAAATGACAATGCCTGGATGCTTCTTTCCTAGGAAAACCTTATGAAATTCATGGGATTACTCAAAGTCAACAAGTGACTTGAAGCATATACTACCACTAAAGTAGTCAATATGTAGATAAATTCAGTTTATTTAAAGGGGCTGTTCTAGTTGGGACTAGAAAGAGGATTTAGGCCCTTTTGAAATGGTTATACTTGAAGAACTCCTTGAGAGTTCTTCTTCTGAGATGAAGGTGTGATATAAATAAATGAATAAGAGGAAGTTAAGACTGGTGCAACTCTGCTTAGACAACCATGAACTGAATATGTTGCTTTCATATCAGCAAAAAAATAAAAATCTCTGCATGACATCAGTGGTTTCTTGTCCCACAAGAAATATTAACTAGTTTGACTATACCAGTGTGACTGTGTTTCAAACACTATTGTGAATACTCCCAAAATCCCTTCTTTTCTATTTATACAGAATTCTGAAAATCCTGGTAATCTCTGTTCAGAAGAAAGACCAGAATGAAATTCCCATTAATCTCTAAGAATGGATGTCTTTGGAAGGGTTTTTGGTCACCAGGTTCAGGTAACTCCCAGGTGTAAGTATTATAAGAATAATGTGGATGTTGGGATCTACCCTCAAAGATTGTGTTGAAGCAAATAACCTGACTGCTGCATTTCCTCATGATGGTAGCCAGGGAGGCAGCTGCAGCTTCATCCTTCCGAAATGGCTGCTGACATGCACGATGGAGCTTCGAGGCAAACCGATTATGCTCCTGCTCCATTAGGACGAAAGCGTCAGGCCCATGCATTGAATCTGTTCTGGCACCACTATTATCCTCACTAATGATGTTTCCATGAAAACATAAAGATCAAGGAAAGAAAAGGGAATAACAACATCTTTCATTGTGTTGCGGTATGTCTGATAAAGTCATTAGGGAAAACAAGAAAATGGCTTTTTGATGCTGATGTTGCATAAACATGTTTTCTGAGGGAAAATGTTTTCACATTATCTTAAGAGATGAAAGAGGGTGGGGGAGAGAACAAACTCTCCCACTCACCATACAAAAGATGTGAAAGATGCAGAGAGGTTCACTTTGCCAGTCATTGTTGCCCCAATAACTTCTATGCCAGTATTTTCAGTTTTTCGAAATGAGAAATGCTGAAGTAAAGTTAGTCTGAGAATTAGTAGCCTTAGCATCCCGTACTTCGTACGTGCTAGTTGGCATATTACTCTCTAAGAGTTTAGGCAACTGATATATTTATGTCAACTTCCTGTTTGTTAAAGGTTTCATTTCCTCCAAACTCTCTTTAAGCATCATTAACCTACATCATTTCCCCCCCTTCTCTGTCTCTCTTCCATTAGACCATGTTTGTATTTATGAATAAGTAATTTGTAAGTAAAGCTACTTTTGGGAATTTTAAAAAGAAGACTAATTACTTCTTTTCTCTGCTACATACCATATGAGTGGGTATGTTTGAGACTGGTTACTGCTCAGCTTCTGTCCTGCCAGCTTGTTATTCTGCTAGAGAGATCCAATACTATTTCTCACATTTCCAGTGGTTGTTGGTGTCCAGGCATGAACAGTTAACTAGATTATTAGGCTTTATTTCTTTTTTCTTTTTTGGTATTTCTAATAGCAATCCACTTGAAACACACATGCTAGGAACAAATGATGATGATTATTGGGCTACTCAGTTTTTCTGAAAAAAAATAAAATAAAATTCTCATGATTCCCTAGCACTGAGCCAGGACAGTTAAAGTGGCCTCAATTTGCACTATTTCTGGCAGTCTGTAAAGGCCCTATGTCTGAGAGGTCAAAAAAAAGTTAATTCCACAGCTGTGGGAACCAAGGTAGGTATGGGAGTGCCTATTTCTGCCATGAGCAAAGGAACCATGCCTGTCAATGTGCTGCAGTCTTTGCAATCCTAGTGAATTAAGTAGTAAACTGAAGATATTGATGAGTAGTGACATAGCATCCAAGAATTGCAACTCCATGTGAAATGGTTTTTACACCTGCAGAGCTCCACTTACACTACTGTGATTTGAACATAGGTGTTATGCCGGAATATAAAAGTGCAGGTCTATGTGTAAGACAATTAATGTAAAGCACCAAACAGCCTATTGTCCATAGAAAACTAAGATGGGACATATCAGAGACTGATGAAATTCTGCTTCAATGGGAAAGAGTGGAGAGTGATGATAGTCCAGCCTGGTGTAGTAGTTTGAGTGTTGACTCTGGGAGACAAGGCTTTGAATCCTTAATCAGTCATGGAAACATACTGGGTGACCTTGGATAAGTGACTCTCTCTCAGCCTCAAACATAGGCAATGGCAAACCTCCTTTGAATAAAGTTTGCCAAGAAAACCCAAAGATAGGATCACCATAAATTGAAGTCAACTTGAAGGCACATAACAACAATAAACCTCCCAAAATTTACAGGAGCTTGACATCAGATGGAATTTGGAGCATATTTTCTCAAGTCTACTCAACGATACAAGAGGCATGCTAAAAAAGAGAGAGAGAGAGAGAGAGGAATGCAAACAGACATTAGTAAATCATCATCATCATCATCATATAACTACACAAGTGTTTGAGCTAGTGTGTGTGTGTGTGTGTGTAATACAAAATTCTGTAACTGAGACTCACATATACAGAATAATCAGTGAATATCATGCAGATCTCTCATTGGGTAATTTGGTTGTTTTTGTTTTGTTTTGTTTTGCTTTTGCATGCCCAGAGCATGGGTTTACCTTGGGAGTATTGTGTGTGGATTTTAATTGCAAGTTAAAATATACCACGATCTGGCTGGAAATCCAGGGTGAGACCCAAGGGGAAAACCTCTCCAGGGGTGTAAATAAGCAAAGCTTTTCAAAATCGAAAGAGGGTATAAACAGTTTTCAAAGAGAAATAAGGAGCCAGATACAAGTGGGTGTGGAAGCCAAGCTCTCTGAGTATTCTAAATTACCTTCACCAAAGCTCAGCCCACACCTGTGTTTCAGCAAGCAGAGTCATTCTGCATGCTTGCTTCCTTGCACCTGAGCACCAACACAGACTAGGATGGGAGATTCTCCAGAGGCCCTTTTATGCAGAAAACCCACTCAGCAAGGAAAGAAAGAGTGAGTTCTGTCCTTGGAGAGCACTTTAAATAGGTCATGTTGACTGAGAGTGTTAAAAGGACCATGTGTCACTCACTGCTGAGTCTCTGACAACAGTTTTCTAATAGTATACTCACATCTACAACCCATTTGTACACAGTATGGTTTTATAGTTTCCTTTAGAACAGTGCTTCTCAGGCCATCTGATATGGGGACCAGCAATTGTTCTTCACGAATCTTCCAGGGATCATATTTATTTTCAATGGTTATAATTCCTTCTTTTTTTCTCTTTTTTTGGAAAGACCCTGTGGACCAGCAACAGATCACTCATGGACTGGACTGGTCCAGAATCAGTTGCTTTCAGTAGCATTGCTTTAGAACTCAGAGGTGAAGTTGATCAGGTGAACATGGGACTTCTAGCTCATCAAGGCCATAGAGAGAAGGAATATTGGCAGCTGTTGAGTGTCATATAAAAGTGCCCCTACCAAATCTCCCCAATCTGCCACTTGTGATGTTTCTAATGCTTGCTAAGAGCACTGAATTGTTATTTTGGTTGGTCTGAATGGGGAGAAGCTCTTCCAGGCACTCTCTCTCTGCAGGACCTTGCAGGCTGCAGATTTTAATAGTTAACCAAAGTGACTCCAAGTAAAAATGAGTTAAAAGGACAAGCTGATTTTGAAGCAAAAACAATTATTTCTTTACCTAAAAGACAGGAAAAGAAATCAGCAAAAATCAGCTGCACAGTCTGTACTCAATGTGAGACTGTTTCTCAAAGTAAAGGAAGGGGGGGAAAACAATATGGAAGCTAAAAACCCTTTGCCTAACCAATCTATGGGAGCTTGAGATAAGTTTAAGATACTACAGGCTAAAGCACACAGATGGATCTTCCCATCTTCTGACATGAAGAAGATGACTGGAGCAGGAGCAGGGAGCCATGCCGCAGAGATGGGAAGGTCAGAGAGAGAGAGGTCCAAGAAAGATAAAGATCAAAGAAAGAGATTTCCTGTGTCTCTTTTTTAAGGTCTTCCTAACTTGAGGGGCAATGTCCTAAGAGTGAAGCAAATGCCTTTAGGTGGGGCAAACATGACCTCAACATGTGCTTGCAAAAGAGAACAGGTGAACAAGACAGTTAAGCACCAATTGTTCTCAATGCAACAATTTTCTTGCCAGCAGGAAGGGAAGAGTGAGGGAATTTCCAGTTTGCAGTTTGGCTTGGTTTTCCCCAAGATGTACAAAGTGTCCAGTCCACAGTCTTACCTTGTCCTTTATGAATGTTTAACAATTTGTGAAGATTTTGGCAACAAACAGCTTTCCTGTCATATGCATCAAAATCTCATTGTCATATTTATTGACCATAACATGTAACATGCTCTAAGAGGTGGTGGAATGCACTTTATGGGCCTCACACATCTTTTTATGTGACCTCCAAAGTCACTTAGGACATATCCCAACGTCTCAGATTGCACACATTTAAGTTTTTGTTTTAATCTGGACAATTTCCACCCCCATGAATGCCCCACACACTCAAACCAGCTGAAACCTGATGCAAAGTAGCAGTGGTTTTGCCTCCATCAAATGTTTGTTGGATGGTCCATTTTCATTTTTAGAAATACACTTGGGTTATGTACCCATTGTTTCAGCTGAACACCTGAAAGTGCTTATTATTTTGCACATAGGCAGGAAAGAAATACACATAAGTATCTTTCCATTGTCTTCTTCCAGGCTACAGAGATACATATATGTTGAATTTCTTTCAGAAAAGAATAACTGGCTGACCCTGTGTCATAAAAGGTGCCAGTGGAAACAATGTCCAGTCAATGACAAAGCAAATCAGTTGGGATTTAATCATTGTTTTTATCCATTTCACAATCTACCAGATATTATGGACTGGAAGTTTGGACCGTCTATGATTCAGATTCTATCCATGATTCTAGGTACCATTTATGAGGTACCATTGGAGAATATGTCATGTTCCAAGCCATGTCGGTTTTCATAATTATGCTACTTTGATCCTATCTATGGTGATTTCATTCAGATGCATACAAAAAAGATACTTGTGTTGACATCCAGACTGTTTCTGTCTTTTGCAAGGCTATCTGACCCCTTACAAGGAAGAAAACATTGAATTTTTCCAGAAGCCTCTGCTGTTGCATTTGGAAAACTTTTAGGTGCAGTTTAGGTAAGTATCTTTTTCTGTTGCTAACTGATTTTAAATTTTATTTCCTGGAATTTAAGACACTTGGCCTCCTACTTCTTACATGGCCAAAAGGGAGGAATGGCCTCTAGACGAATGTTCCTCAATATCATAACTACCGTAACAACAGCAACAAGTACAACATCTTGACCAAATGTAGGCCTCTAAAACTAACAATATCATATTTTTCTTTCTCCTATGTGATTTTTAACATATTTGCATGATAAAGATGCTCGTGGAGCTTCCAAAGCTTGCATCATGTATTTTGTGCATTTTGGTTGATTCAATAAAGGTATCTTTGTTTTGTGGCTTTTGGATGTTATTGTGCTTATGCATGCATGAGACACCAATATGATTAATATCCTCCACAAATAATCTGCAGTTATTTTATTTAGGGGAGATTGTTACTATATCAAAAGACCATGTATGGGAGCACATCCCAAATTATTATGCCTGACATTTTGGGCAACGTCTACCTAGAAGACCTCAGAAATATCAGCAAAAACAAAATAGATTGTTGTTCTTTGTTTTGTTTTTTTATTGCTCTGGGCTTGTCCTTTCCCACCCCAGAACCATCTGCATTTGACTGTGAAAGGTAGATCTGGTGTCTTCCCCACTCTATACTTTGCAACCTGCTATGGAAATCCATCAGAGGGAGGAAAGGGGGGGGTATATACTGTAACTATATTAGCTTGTAAAGTAAACATGGAGAAATGGGCTACTGGTCATAAACAAGCTGTTTGCAATTTGTCATTTGCAGTATATGTGTTGGATCTTATTCAGAAGAACAAGATGTGGTGGTTTGTTTTCATACTGGCATGCACTGTTGCCAGGGACTCGTTTCATTCCTGAACATAAATAAACGTAGTAATATACATTGTATGCCATTCTGCTCACTCAATCTTCAGTAATAGAGCTTGAAAAGCATAATGGTATGCCTATACCTTATGTCCTCTATAGCCGAATGGTAGCTTTCATACCACTCAGCCTAAGGAAGAGTGAGTTGCAAGGAATGAAAGGAATGCCTTCTCCTTCATGAAAAAAAGAACCATTTCGCACATGTATGATGTTCATTGGATGGGTTTGTGCATGCACCAATAGCATTTCTTAACTCAATGCTTGATACAAAACTGCTGACAATAATGAGTCAAGATTTTACATTGATGACAAATTATAGCTACAGCATTTAGCAATAGTAATTACATTTCTATACCACTTGTCAGTGAACTCAGCACTCTCTAAGTCAGGGGTTGACATACCTTTTGGGGGTGGGGCTGGTTCTGCTGTCCCCCGATTGTCGGCGGGCCAAAGGGGGGGGGGAATATGGTGTTGGAGGAACGCGCGTATGCATGCACGACACAGGGCACAGTTTTGCATTCCAAAATGGTGCCCGTGCTCGCGCACGCATGCCCATGATGATGGGCGCCATTTTGAAATGCAAAACGTATGAGCCTGACTGTGGCACCATTTTGTAATGCACCCGCCATCATGTGCATGCGTGCATGAGTGCAAGCACCATTTTTGAACACAAAATGGTGCCCTGTATTGCACGCATATGGCAGCAGCAATGGTGTGCATGCGTCGGCGTTGGTGGCATCAGCGGCATCGGTGGCAGGACTGGCCACGGGCTGGTTACAAGGCCTCAACAGGCCAGGTTCGGCCCGTGGGCCATAGTTTGCTAACCACTGCTCTAAGTGGTTTACATTCTGTAAGTCAATTGCCTCTGACAAGCTGGGTGCTTATTTTACAAACCTACAAAAGGATGGAAGGCTGAGTCAACCTGGAGCCCTCTGGGATTGAATTTACAACTTGTGGTTGCAGTACCAGCATTTAACCACTGTGTCAGCTGGGCTCCTTAAACTGGGCCCTTTATGGTTCTGGTCCAGGTTATTTAGGAGTGCATACAAAAGGACTGCCCTGTTTTGAGATTTCCTGGAGACGGCCTTCTCTTTGTCCCACCATTTTCACAGATACACTTGGTGAGAATATGAGGAGGGCCTTCTTCATGATTGCTCCCAAACTCTGGAACTCCCTGCCCAGCATGGTTAGACTGGGACTGTCCTTACTATCTTTCTGTGAAACTTTCTTTTTTAAGTGTGACAGGCCTTTGAGAATTTATCTCTTTTTAAAGGAGCGGTTGGCCTTGTATTAAGTATAGGATTTTTATTTTATATTTTTAAATTATTTATGTTTTAACTGATTTTATTTTTTCTAGACTTTAATTACTCTTTAGCTTTTGTATGCTGTGTATTTTTAATGATGAGTTGAATTCATGATCACAGTTACAAATACATAAGAATTAAGCATTTGTAACCAATCTGTGTATATTTATTTTTTGCTCATTGAGTTCTGCAGCAGTTGTGAAATACCACCACCTTGTTAGTAAAATGCAACAGTCCACAACAAAATGCATATACATTTCTCTATGTGCAATATCAGCATGCATCCACACAAAACATGCATAATGCACATGTGCAACCATGGACATGCACATCCATGCACAATGGCTCAGAGGTGGAACTCCACTTCCTCCTCCTCCTTGAACTGAACATGGATTTCCTGCATTGGACAAAAATGTCCAGCAGCTTCCACAGAATTTACACATGTGCAAGTTGCCAGAAGATTCAAGCCAGTATCTGCTTTCTACAAAACAGCCAAAGCAGCCGACTAATGTAAGTTATTACAATAATATGACTATCCTGTTTGAAGTCAGCCAGTGCCCAGGTAAGCACACTACAGTTCAAAAGAACAGACAGGGGAAAACCAGGCCAATCCCAAGGCTTACAGGGTTTCAGATGAAGTGTCACCCAGGCAGTCCTGGTTTCAAAGCACTCTGAGTAGGACGCAAAGTCAAGAGAAAAGATACCAGCAAAATTAGTCCAAAGTACATACTGAATGTCAGAGAGTCAGGAAACCAGAGATGTCAAGCAGGGTTGCATGGAGGTTTGGGAGCTATTGTTCTGCATCAATGGAATGCCCTAGGCT
This sequence comes from Phrynosoma platyrhinos, assembly GCA_020142125.1. Lineage (NCBI taxonomy): Eukaryota > Metazoa > Chordata > Lepidosauria > Squamata > Phrynosomatidae > Phrynosoma > Phrynosoma platyrhinos. The sequence continues at coordinate 6,079,473 of CM034703.1, read as the reverse complement.
GAACTAATTTATAGTCAGCAGTGAATCAGCCCAGTGTCCTGTATTTAAAGTGGAGCAATCTGTTGCTTGACTTTTTGCTCCAGTACTTTAATTTGTGTCACTCAAGTGAGTGAAGTTCCTTTGTCCTGCCACCTTCTCCTGATCTTCAGCTGCTATGTAGGCTTTGCCTTCGCCTTTATATGACAGAACTACCAGCCTGCTCCAGCTCCAACTCAGGCCTGTCAATCTGACACTCTCCTCTTTGCCTTCTTCATCCAAGGAGGCCTACTCCAGGTAAGGCATGATGATAATACTGGAGAGAATGTAGGGAGGCAGCTGCAAGAGGCTTTTTCTCTTGGGAAGAGAATGGGGCCTATCTGACATCAATGTTGAGCAGAGAAACCTCTCAATTTGTCCACTAGTTCCACTTTCACACTGGCCCATGACAATTCTTCTACCTAGTTCTTCATTCTCTAGATTCCTTTGCCAACCCACTCTTTATGTCAGTGGTCTCTATCCCTATTCTTTCAGACCAGGGTTGGGCAAAGGGCAACCTGTAGGCCATATGCAGCTCTCAAGACATTTTTGTGGCTCTGATAGATAACTGAGATCCCCATGCCCCCAATACACCTGCTGCTCCTCTTGACTTCTCCTCCAGATGCTCCTCCTGTTACTTCTCCTCCTCCTGATGTTTCTTAAAAATAAATAATGTGAGTCTTAAAAATAAGACTCTTGCTTTACAGAGACCTGGCTGGGAGAGGACAGTGCCATAACCTAGACACAGGCCCTCCCAGCCAGATACTCTGTCAGTGAGCAGGTAAGGGGAAGTGGGCAGGGGGGTGGAGTGGATCTGGTTCATAAGAACAACCTGACTCTGACCAGGATACCTGTCCGGAAAACAGTCCACTTCGAATGTATGTACTTGAGCCTGAGAACCAAGGATAGTTTGGGGATTCTGCTAGTATACCAACCACCCCATTTTCTGGCAGACTGCCTAACTGAGCTGACACAGCTGGTCTCAGAGTTGCTATTACAGTCACTCAGACTTTTAGTTTTGGGTGACTTCAACATCCCACTCGAGACCAGTTTGACAAATCTGACTGGTGCAGCTTAGGAGTTCATGGAAACCATGACAAACATGGGCCTATCCCAATTGGTCATCGGACCCACACATTGTGTGGATCACACCCTCAATGTGGTCTTTAGTAGGGAACAGGAATATCCGTGGGTGAAGGTTATTAAAAGCACTGTGTTGTCATGGATGGATCATTTCCTGGTCAAGACTGAACTAAGAGCCTCTTTCCATCCCACTGGAGGTGGTGGACCCATTAGAATGGTCTGCCCTCAAAAGCTAATGGAATACGATTCCAGAAAGCCTTGAAGGGTTTAATGGTTGGGAACACTGGTGACCCTGTGGAAGCTTTGGTTGACACCTGAAACATCAACCTTACCAAGGCTATCGATACGATTGCTCCCAAGTGTCCTTTCCAACCCACTCCAAATCAAAAACAATGATATACATCAGAGCTTAAGAAAATGAAGTGGGTTGGACAACAGCTAGAGCACACCTGGCGGAAAACTCGACTCTTATCTGACAAGACTCATCATAGGAACTTTCTTTGGTCCTATCAAGAGGCAATATGTGCAGATACCCCCTAAGCAGAATCTATTACTGAAGCCAACAGCCTGCTGTGATGCGTTTAACAACTTTTTTGCAGATAAAATCTCTCAGATAAGAGCTGACCTAGATGCCAGTGTTTTGACAGAAACAACTGACGGGGTGTCCAGTGACTCCATTAATGAAATTATCCTGGATCAATTTCAATCTGTGAGTACCAATGACATAGACAAGCTCCTTGGCAGAGTGAAGAAAACAATCTGCCTTCTCGACCCTTGCCCATCATGGCTTGGTCATCCGGGGGGGATGTACTGAGGATGTTCCCTCTTGTTTGAAGAAAGTAGCTGTTAGGCCACTTCTGAAAAAAACTTTCCTGGACTCCCTGGATATGAACAACTATAGGCCAGTCTCTCTGTTACCATTTTTGAGCAAGGTAATTGAGAGGGCGGTTGCTCTTCAACTCCAAGCTGTCTTGGATGAAACCGATTATCTACACCCATTTCAAACTCATTTTAGGACAGGATTTGGAGTTGAGACTGCCATGGTTGCCTTGGCTGATGACCGGCATCTGAGCATCGACAGGGTAGTGTGACCCTGTTGGTGCTTTTAGATCTCTCAGCAGCTTTTGACCTGCTAGATCATGGCATCCACTTGGATCGCATGACTGGGTTAGGAATCAGTGGCACTGTGTTGCATTGGTTCCGTTCCTTCATTTTGGGCAGATCCCAGAGGGTGCTGCTTGGGGACAGCCACTCCAGAAAAAAGGAGCTCACCTACAGCATCCCTCAAGGTACTATTCTGTCCCCGATGCTGTTTAACATCTATATGAAGCTGCTGGGTGAGATCATTCAGATTATGGAGCTGGGTGTTATAAGTATGTCTCAATCGTTGGCCTCAACTCCTGATGGTGTCTCTCCTCTCAATGAATGTCTTAGGGCAGTAATGGGCTGGATGAGGAAAAACAGATTGAAAGTGAATCCAGACAAAATGGAGGTGCTCACAGTAGCGGCCCCAAAACCAGGAATTGGGTTGCAACCTCCAGTTCTGGACGGGGTCACACTCTCCATGAAGGACTGTTTTTGCAGTCTAGGTGTGCTCCTTGACTTGTCACTCCTGATGACTAATCAGGTAAATGCGATGGTCAGGAGCGCCTGTTATCAGCTTCGGCTGATACACCAGCTGTGCACTTTTCTGTAAGTAAGGGACCTCGAGACCGTGATGCATGCACTGGTAACCTCCCGTCTGGATTTCTGTAATGTGCTCTATATGGGGCTACCCTCATGCTTGGTCCGGAAACTTCAGCTATTACAAAACATGGCAGCCAGAGTAGTCTCAAGGACATGTAGGAGGGACCACATAACTCCAGTATTGAAATCCCTCCACTGGCTGCCTATTAGTTTCTGGGCCCAGCATAAGGTATTGGTTACTACCTTTAAAGCCCGAAATCGTTTGGGTCCAACCTATCTTTGGGATCGCCTCCTCCCATGTAACCCTCCCCACACACTCCGATCCTCTGGGAGGAATTTGCTCCAGCCATTATAATCTAGGCTGTCGGCAACCTCCCAGAGGACATTCTCAGTAATCGCCCCAAGATTATGGAACGGCTTGCTGGACGAGATCCGTCAGATTACAATGCTAAATAGCTTTAAAAAGGCTATTAAGATGGATCTCTTCTGGCAGGCCTTTCCAGAATATATTTCCCAGCCTCAGGAATCCCCTTATCCCACCCTCTCACAATTTGGATGTTCCCGCTGCTCCATATGTTTTATTATATTGCTATTTGTAATCAGTTTTTATTCTATGTCTTTTTAATTAGATATTTTAATAGTTCCTTGGTTTAATATTTTTTTAAGGGGTGGGTGGGTTTTGGTGTCTTTGTGGAGTTATATTGTTTGTAATTTTAAATTGCTGTTAGCAGCCCCAATTGTTCTCAGAGGGGCGGGATACAAATACATTTTATTATTATTTATTATTCTGCTGCTGCTGCTGCTTTTCCTCATCCTTTTCTTTCTGCTCCTCCCCATCCTCCTTCTCTTCTTCTTTCCTCTGCTCCTCCTGCTCTTGCTCCTGCTCCTTCTCCTCTATTCCAGCTACTCCCCCTCCTCCTTCTCCTGTCCTTGTTCTTGTTCCTCCTCTTCCTTCTCTCTTGTTTCTCCTTCTCCAGTTCCTTCTA
>CM034703.1:6023864-6039428 GCA_020142125.1 Phrynosoma platyrhinos | reverse complement strand
AAAAAATTACAGATGCAATTTTATAAAGAATGTCAGTTCAGGAAATCAAATGTATTTTTTGATTTTTTGAAATGCCTGGTTGCAACCGAATCTCCTAAACCTTTGTGTTGACTTAACCAGATATGGCACTAAGTAATAATATTCCTGGAAATACCTTTTCTGCCCCCTCCTTTTCCCACGTCTATATGTACCTGATGTTATCTACTGCATTCGCAAATGTTGTTTGTGTACAGCGTGGCTATAATAGGATTTTGAGAATTGTTCTTATCTAGGCATTATATATGCATCCAGAGGGAAAACTTTATTTTAACCAGGTACATTATCAGAAAATAACAATCTGGGGCATAAACATCCCAAGTGTGCATCTTCTTTTATGATGTCAAGCAGTTCAAACAATACACATCTTTTTTCCCCATTACTTTATGTTTGTTTGGCAGTTTTTGTCTGCTCATTATTATTAGGTGTAGTATAGCGTTTGGCTGCTTCAGAGCCAGATTCATTCATGTTCCATTAAACCAGAGCGCCAAAGTTCACACCGCCTTTCTAAAAGCTTCCGGCAAAATTCTGCACTGTAGTTTATGTAACGCATAAGAACAGTATAAACAATAAGAAAGGTAGGGCCAGTATCCTAGGACAGAACAGTATCTGTTATATATATATATTCAGATGTTATATATATATTCAGATGGTGAATTGAAAATGAAAGGAAGTACAAAGAGTGTTAACAACTTCTGTAAAAGGTCAGGGATATTTCCTCTCCTCTAGCCCATCATCATATATACAAGGAGTGGGCTTCATGTGGACCTTATGCTGTTTTTGTAACTTCAGTTCCTCCTGACTAGGGTTTCCAGGTCCCAGGTCTTTCTCCAGTCCTCAAAATTATGAGGAGGAATCTTAGGGCAACAGCACTGTCTTGAAAAGTGTGTGTTCCTCATTTGTTAGTTTTGGTATTTGTTTGTTTCTCTCCCCACCCCCACCCCCCAATAACTTGAGTAGTGTCTGCACAGGCCAGAATACTCTGGGAACAGTCTGGAGTGTTCTGGCCCACAAATCTGCAACAACATTCCCACATTACCTGGGCACTCCTGAGTGATGGAGGGGGGCTGCTTGCATTCACGCCGCCACTGCCACTGCAAGACACTCAACCTAAGGCAAAAATGAGGCATCCAGGACTGATCATATGGCTGTGCATCTTATTCTGTTCTTAGAGGGAGTGACTCACACCAGGATCACTGGAGGGCTCCAGATTTTCTTAGATATTCCAGAGCGAAAGGTTAGGGCTTTTTTAAAAAACTATGTTAAGGGTGGTATAAGGTAGATTTGGTACTGAACTGGCCATATGTCTTCCAGGAAGTTCTCACCAGAATCAGGGATTGTGTCATCTGGACTGATTGCCATGAGGCTGCAGGGAGGATGTGTTATTTGGCCCATACACACCTGGACATACTCTTGCAACTTTGGTTGTATACTGTCATACCCTCCAACATATTACAGATTAAAACTGGGACACATGTAGCCAAGCAACATCAGAGTATGGTCAAAGCAGCAAAAGTTACCATGAGAAAGAACAGTATAGCTAGGAGTGGCTGCAGCAGTTTGTTTTTGCTAGAGCTCACTCCATTGCTGGGCTAATTGAGTGCAAACTACAGTTGTAACTTTCAACTCCTTCTGCAGCAACTGAAGTAAGGTAATGATAAAGGTGGCAAGTGACCAGAGAGAGAAAAGGGGACATTTTGAAAACTACTGAAAAGTATGATTCTAAAGTGTTATTTAGAACTTTCCCTACCAAATTGGGACAGTTGGAGGGTATGTGTTTAAGGTATCCTGCTAAATGATGACATCAGGGGCTGCCCTTGAAAGAAACATCACCTATATAACATGGAATTGCCCCCTGTGTCATCAGAAGACATCATTCCTGTTACAGTTAGTAACCTTAACATGTCAAAGCCAGTATGGTGTAGTGTTTGGAGAACTGGCCAGTAGCTTTGAAAACCAAGAGAGGCAGAGAGACATGCAAAGTAATAGACAGGATCCAGTTCCAAGGGTCCAGAAAGCATGGCGGAAAGCTGGCTTGGATGTCTTTTCCAGTGAGTGGGTGATAGATGTTGCTTCCAACATCTGCCCAATTTGTTGCCTATTATATCTAGGCAGGTGAATTGTTCAGTGAGAATGAGTACTGCAGGTATGCTGAGCCTTGCCAAGTACTATAAAAGCACCAACTTAATCTGATCTAGAAGCTAAGCAGGGTCAGCCCTGGTTAGTACGTGGATAGGAGAGCACCTATGAATACCAGGTGCTGTAGGCTGTATTTCAGAGGAAATAATTATCAAAACCAGCTCTGTGTATTCCTTGCGTAAGAATACCCTATAAAATTCATTGGGTTGCCATTAGTTAACAGGCAGTCTGAAGGCACATTTGTTGTTGTTCCTGTTAGCCACCCTCAAGTTGATCTCAACCCGTGGTGACCCTGTGAATGAGATATCTCCAAGACTCCCTGTCCTTCACTGTTCTGCTTAGTTCCTGCAAACTCATACTTGTGACCTCCTTAATAGAGCCCATCCATTTGGCATGCAAGCTTTCTCTCTTTCTGCTTCCCTCCACATTTCCTAGCATTATTGTTCCCCCCCCCCCATGAGTTATGCCTTCTCATGATGTGTCTGAAATACAAGAGCCTCAGTTTTGTCATCTTGGTTTCAGGGAGATTTCTGGCTTGATCTGCTCTAAAACCCATTTGTTTGTCTTTTTGGCCATCCATGGGATCCTCAGTACTATTCTCCAACACCACATTACAATTGAATCCATTTTCTTCCTATTGTCTTTCTTAACTGTCTAACTTTCACATCCATGTCTAGCTCTCACATGGTAATAGGGAATACAATGGCTTGCATGATTCTAATTTTTGTGCTCAGTTGTCTATCTTTACATTTTAGGATCTTTTCTAATTCTTTCATAGCCACCTTCCCCATTCTTAATCTCCTTCTGATTTCCTGGCTGCAGACCCCATTTCTATTAATGTTGGGTCCCAAATATGAGAATTCTTCTACTATTCCTATTCCTTATTTGTGTAGTTTATCCACAGTCATTATTTTTGTTTCCTTTAGATTCAACAGTAAGCCTGCCTTTGCATTTTCTTCCTTGATCTTAGTAGTTGTTCCAGGTCTGTGAGGTTTTCTGCTAGTATTATGGTGAAGGCACACACATGCAAATAAATGCCAAAGTCCTCTCCAAACACTCTTCCACTGCTACTATCATGGAGGGAAGCATAACACATAGTGTATATCTCCATATGTAGATTTATATAAAATAATGTTGTTAAATTTCAGTGTTGCACAAATGAATGAACACCCAAAAGTGCCACCAAATTTGCATGTGCATGGGCATGAGTGTATATACATGTTTCCCATGTACATCTGAATGCACAAGTGCATGAACATCTCTATGCACAATAGTGCCAACTGAGGCTGCTGCCCCACTGCAGAAACAAAGTGGTTTGATACCACGTTAACTGCCATGACTCAATGCTATGGAATTCTGGTATCTGTAGTTTTGTGAGATATTTAGCCTTCCCTCTCAGAGAGCTTTGGTCCCCCACCAAACTACAAATCCCAGAATTCCATTGCACTGAGCCAGGGAAGTTATTGTGGTGGCAAACTGCTTTATTTCTGCAGTGTGCCATCAGCCTTATTTAAGGTGAATGTGGATGTTATGCATGAGGCAAAAATATACAGCTATTTCAATATGTAATCTTACAGATGTGTAAGACAGCAAGAATCTTCTCATTGTGTGTCATATTGTTGCATCTGTTTTTTTTCCAGAAGTTATTAGAATTCCATCAGACCTCATAATTGATGGCAAAGGATGATGTAGAATAAATCGTCAACTTCTGGAGACTCACACATCCCTGCCCCTGACAGAGAAAGAAGACATCATGCAAAGTGTGCCTCTCTTAATAGCCCAACAGTTAACATACTTCTTCTTAGAGAGCTTCACAACTATCCTGGGAGCTCTCAGAATGTCCCTCATCCTATAGGCAGTGTATTAAAAGGAATTAACCTGAAATTCTAAAGACTTGCTTTGCTGTATCTCTTGGGGAATTGGGGTAAGCAGAAAACCACAAGGTTCAGTAACACTGTGCTCAGGCTTGTGGGTTTCTTGGCCCACATTGCTTTTAAAATGCAAGCAGCCATGAGTTAAGCATGACCATTTGCACTCCAAGACCTAATGGGAAATAGTTTTGCCAGTGAGCTACATCAACTGTGATAAAAGGGTGGTTTCTAAAGGGTTTTACACTCCACACTGAGAATTCAAAATGGGATTATACACTCAAGGAGCTAAGGGGTTCACTAAATATCTTTGGAACAGTGCTGAAAAAAATTAAGGAAAAATTATAGCATTTTCAGGGGGCACTATTTTCTTTATTCATTCATGGAGTGACATGATGTGAAGTAAGAAATTGGGAATTCTATGAAGGGGATCCAGTGGGAGAAATGATATAACCTAGAGGCTTGTTTGATAGGCTGCATCCACACTATAGGAATAATCCAGATTAACACCAGTTTAACAATCATGGCTCAATGTTATGGGGTCCTGGGAATTGTTTAGTGAGGCATTTAGCCTTCTCTGGGGCCACAACAAACTAGAATCCCCAGAATTCCATAACATTGAGCAATGGCAGTTAAAGTGGTGCCAAATCCACTTATGCATCCCTAACTCTGGATTATTTCTGCAGTGTGGATGCATCCCTAGATTGGGACTAGGAGGAAACAGAGTTAGAGCATGCAGAGATAGGATGAAGATGAATTAGAGGAGAGGGAATAGAGTTTTGGATGCTGGGGATGTGGAAAGAGTTCAGGGAGTTCATGTTTAATTTAATTGTTCTATAACAAATCTTGTTGTTGTTGTTGCTGTGCTTCTTCAAGTCATTTCTGATTTACAATGACTTCAGGCAGATTTATCATGGGGTTTTCTGGGGTTGAGAGTTTGTGACCACAAAGGCCATCTAGTCCAATCTCCTGCCATTCAAAAAGACACAATAAAAGCACTCCTGACAAATGGCCATCCAGGCTCTGTTTAAAAACTCCCAAAGAGGGAGATTCTGTCACTCTCCAAGGCAGGGTATTCCACTGCTGAAGAACTCTTATCATCAGGAAATGCTTCCTAATTTTTAGGTGAAATCTCTTTTCCTGTAGTTTAAATCCATTGCTTTGTGTCGAAGGGGCCCTACAGATGGCTCCTAAGGGGTGCCTCTGTGCTACCTATGGGAGCACCAGATCGGGGCCATGGCAACCACACATTTCAGCCCCGATCCAGCTCTTTGCTACTCCAAAAAGAGCTGGCAAATACCATGGCTTTTCTACATGCTGCGCCAAGGGAGCACCCTGACACCATGCGGTCACCCTGCCCCAATTCCACCTCCAGGCCAGCCCTTGTGGCCGGTCTGTACAGGCCCCTAGTCTCTGGAGCAGCAGAAAACAAGGTTGCTCCATCTTGAATATGACATACCTTCAGATATTTAAATGGCTATCATGTCACCCCATTACCTTCTCTTCCCCAGGAACAACATATCCAGCTCCCTAAGCTGCTCCTCATAGGGAATGGTATCCAGACCTTATGAGTGCCAAAGAAGTAAGGCCCCAACAGGATTCTGTCCTGTGAGTCACTTTTCTGATTGCATCCATACATGCATTTCCATTCGGTAGAAGGGATTCCTACATCACTATCTTCAAGGTAACCAGAAGGCATTTTCTGTAATCTCAGTTCTGTAAAGGCACTATGAAGTTGTGCGCATATCAGCACCTGAGGAAAACATGGCCTTGTGTGATTAACCTGAAGTCGAAGTTCTTCAATCTAAGGTGTCCTTTCTCAGCCTGACATAAATGTCACACAGAGCACCTTCACCCTCTCTTCATTGATGCTTCACAGAGTATTTTCTGTGATGTAGCATACTCTTTTTCTAATCCTGTATCACTCTTTCTATCACACTTCTTTCATATATTATAGAAGCAGAGGCAAACTGGGTTGTATTTCAGGGCATTCCACACCACCACCACCATCTCAAAACTTCCACTAGTCAAAGAATCTTGGAGTAGGGCAGTTATTTCATAAAATCCCAGAATGCTTTCTACCTATCTGCTTCTGCCATTGACTGAACTCTGGGAACCAGACAAAAGTCTGGGGGGGGGGTGCACATTAAATGCACTTAAGTTATATTTTGTGTGCTTTCTTCTCTAGAAAGCTTTTCACGCTTTTAGCCTTCAGCCTTTTATTGAGTGTGGAAACACAGTTTATAAATAGACATCCCTCCCTCTCTCTTTCTAACAAAAAAGATGCCATTTAGATCTAGTTTTACTAGAGTTTATAAACATGGCATATTCAGTTTTTATCACCTCAGCCTTTTATTGGCTTAGTAAGACAGCTGTCTGTCAGCTACTCCAGTTTTAATCACATTGTTTTCTGGGAGATTGTTTTCTGGGGCCTTCTGTATATGAATAAATGTGGACTAGGAAACATGGGCAATTTCTTCTGAGTGTCAGTCTTCAATCTTACAGCCTTGGCATCGTTTGCGTTTATGCTTCCAGGCATTACCTGGCCCCCAGGTTTATAGGGTGAAAGTTCTCCCTTGATGGGAATGCTGTGATATATTATAGGGCAGCAACTAAGAGAAGGAGCTACAAATCAGTACACTTACTGTTAGAAACTCACCTCCTCCATGAATTCCCTGGGTTGGCCTTTGGTATGCCTCTCTCCATCACTGTGGTCTATTCTCTGCAGCTTCAGTTTAGGATGAACAATACCGATTTGTCATTTATAACCACTGCAAGGATTACAAGACCATGAGCTGATTCCTATTGTTAGTCCCAAGAAGAGTACAAGATCCTTGCTTCAGTAATTAATCAAAATGGAGACTATAGTCAATATATTAGAAGAGTAAGGGTGCATCTGCAAGGGCCAAATAAAACAGTTTCACCTAGTTTAGTCTATTTTATTTTATTATTTATTTCACTTCTATGCCACCTTTCTTCCAAAAAGGGACCCAAGGCAGCTCACAAAACAAGAATATTATTAAAAATTAAACACAATTAAAATCATCCAGTTAAAAGAGTATAACATTAATTTAAAAATGTACAAAAGTTAAAAACATAAATAAAACAAACACTCCATATATTTATATATAAAACCACACTATCCTGATTATATGTTAAAGAGCCTGCTTAAATAAATATATTTTTGCTTGCTGGCAAAAGGCAAGAAGGGAGGGGGACAGCCTAGCCCCCTGAGGAAAGAAATTCCAGAGGGTGGGAGCAGCCACTAAGAAGGGTGTCTCCTATGTCCTCACCAAGTGAGCTTGCGATGATGGTGGGACTGAGAGAAAGCCTTCCCCAGAAGATCTTAATAATAATAATAATAATAATAATAATAATAATAATAATAATAATAATAATTTATTTGTAATGCTTAGCAATCGGGGTGGCATACATCAAGGTTAAAAAGACAACAGTTAAAACATCCATTATCCCACATCCTAGCCCTCCCACCCTTTAGCAGGTTTGTATGGGGAGATGTGGCCTTTCAAATAATGTGGACCTAAGCTGTACATGGCTTTATAGGTCATGATCAGCACTTTGAATTGTGCCTGGAAATGAACTGGTAGTCAGTGAAGCTGTTTCAACAAGGGAGTTACACGCTCCCTATAACTGGCCCCAGTCAATATTCTAGCTGCATCATTGTGAACCTGTTGAAGTTTCTGAAGAGTTTCCAAAGGCAGCCCCATTTAGAGTGCATTAAGGTAAAGGTATTCCCCATTGACAAGGTTGTCAAGTCATGTCCGACCATAGGGGGTGGTGCTCATCTCCATTACTAAACCAAAGAGCCAGCATTGTCAGAGACTACTCTGTGATCATGTGGCCAGCATAACTACACAGAATGCTGTTTACCTTCCCACTGAGAAGTGGTACCTATTTATCTACTTGCAGTTACATGCTTTCAATTGCTAGGTTGACAGAAGCTGGGACTTAGTGAGTGACAGGAGCTCATCTCATCATGCAGCACCATTACAGTAGTCTAAATGGGAAGTAATCAAGGCATGTGTCACTGTAGCCAGATCTGATGTGTCAAGAAATGGGTGCAGCTGGCACACAAGTTTCAACTGTGTGAAAGCACCCCTGGCCACTGCTGGCAGTAAAAGGCATTGAACCCAAAAATGATGACATGGAAATCTGTGTTCTGCAGCCTTTTTCTGATTGCAGAGAGCTTTACAATGTGAAGAAGATGACCCAACAAAATTTGTTGCCTGAAACTGAGTATCAAATGGTATCCCCCCCCCTCACTTAATTAGAGGCAGGTAGTGCAAAAGCAGTACAAGACAGTAAAAATAAAATATTAATAAATTCAATAACAGTTTGCCATCCTTTAGCACTGGAGGCAGAAAAATAAAAATGTTAATCAATTAAAGAACAGTTTTTAATCCTTTCTTGAAAACCAAAGGCTGAGTTCCCACAGCAAGGAGACAAAGACAACCATCCTGCTAGTGACTTAAACATGTGTAAAATCCCTTGGGTTTTTTTTTGGGGGGGGGGGCTGTGGTGTAGTATTCATATTCAACTGAAGACTGTGCAAACAGAGTTGAACCTGCCATGACAGTGTGCATTGTACATAGAAATGTACATTGTACATTGCAGTCATGCATATTACATTTATTTCCTCATTCAGTTGCACAATCTTATATTTCTGATTCATAATTATGCACAGTAATTCATTCCTGATTCACTAATGCACAATCATTAGTGCACAGTTGCATTCCATCGCCTTGACATAGGATGTTGACCAGGTGTGACTTCAGTTTCATGGAGTTACGTGTCAGATGTGCACCTTACCTTGTCAGGCAATTGTGACATTGTGCAACCAAATGTCCCAGCATTGCTGCTCATGCAATGTGCATCCCTGTATCAGTGTCCACAGTACACATGCACTTCCATTAAGAGTTGTGCCTAATGTACATGCACATCCATGCACACTGCTTCATGCACAGGGGTGTTTTACCCTTTCATAGAGAAATTTATGGAAACATAAGACAGCCAACAGTATTCTGCTCAAAATCTACTCTCTGAGGCAGCCACTCTTCTTTGTCTAATGACAGGGCCGGTCCAGCCTGGAGAATAATTATGGGTCCTACAGGACCAATAATCTCTTCCTGCCTCTGCACTTTGGGGCAAGATCCATCCTTCTGTTTGAACCAAGCAAGTGGTTAAGGAAAAGAATGAGGGCAGACAGACTTGCGGGTAAATGGAATGTAAGTATAGCAAGTATTTCACTATCTCTCCAATTTGCTCTCACTCTTTCAGTGTGTTTGTATTTTTCCATCTATCTGTCTTTTTCCCTCTCTCTCTCCCCCCACTCTCTCTCTCTCTCTCTCTCTCTCTCTCTCTCTATATATATATATATATATATATATATATATATAAAATGAACAGAAGGCAAAAAGCCATTTCCCCCCATAAGATGAACTACAATATTAAAGAAACTGAAAACTACATTTTGAAAATTGTTTCTTTTTTCTTTTTTGTTCCAGCCTCTTCCTGCCTATGGAGAATCAATACGCCAGAAGAGCATTGCCTTAAACATTAATATTAGAGAACAAAAATCATCCCTGATGGATTGACGGGCACGTTTACTTTAGGCCAAGCCATAATGAACGCAGCAACCTGCTCTTCCTTCCTTCCTTTCCTTCCTTCCTCCCATTCCCTCTCCCCTTTTCCCTCCACCCTCCTCTCTTGCCCCCACAGAGATTGCAGTGAATAATTGGATCCTGCTAGCCAATACACAAAACCATCTATTATTAGGCAGTAAGATGCTACATGAGGCCTGGTGCTCTCAACCCCGTATTGGCAAGGGGAAATCGAGAGAAGAGAAATGCTGCTTTTTTGCTCTAAGGCCCTAGATCCTGAGTCAATCAAGAGAAAGGTTGGCTGTTGTGATGCCAGCTAATAATTCCTCTGGGAGGACTGTTGCTCTGACTGCAAAGACCCCTAACAGGCCAAGCTTAAAAGCAAATCCGTGTACCCCCATAATTTTGACACAGAGGTTTACATCATGTCACACTTGCTTTTCCTCTTCGAATTGGCAGCAAGCAAACTGGGCCCAGGCCTTCATTTTGCAGGCATTCCTATCACACAATTTGTGCAACATTTTCGAGGGACTGTTTATTCCACCCATCTTCTTCAGCAAACAGTTTTGTTTTGGAACTCAACTCACAGGGACAGTGCACAATCTGAATTTTTTCAGGACCTAGGAGGGCCTCTGCAAACTTTTGAGCACATTAATTTCCTTTTTTTTTCTATTTTTAGTGTTAATGCAAATTTATTTAGTTGTTTTAAAAACGTATTTCTATATCACCTCCCTGCCCACGAGGGCTTTTGAGGTGATGAAGCAATAAAAACAATTAAAACAATCCAATTTTGCACATTTTAAAAACACATTAAAATACCCTTTACAAACTTTGTAAAAAATAGTCTAAAATCAATCTCAAGATACAGTTTTAAAATGGTTAAGACAGAGCAATTTCAGCTATTAAAGAACAGAACTGTTTCAGCAGCCCATCAGAAGTTCAAAAGAGATGGAGACAGCCTAATGTCCTTGGGTAGGGAATTCCACAGTTGTGATGCTACTACAGAAAGCCCTAACTTTGTGTGATACTGCGACACACAACAGGTATATCTCAGCTTTCTCCCAATAGAGGAACCAGATGTCTCATGGGACACACTAAAAAAGTGCAGCTAAAACAATTTATAGAACCATAGAATATAAGAGTTGAAAAGACCTCAAGGGCCATCCAGTCCAACTCCATTCTGCCATGCAAGCATACACAATCCAAGCACTGTCAACAGATGGCCACTCAGCCTCAGTCTAAAAACCTCCAAAGAAGAAGACTCCACCACTCTCTGAGGCAGTGTATTCCACTGTTGAACAGCTCTTACCATCAGGACGTTCTTCCTAATGTTAAAGTGGAATCTGTTTTTCTGTACTTTGAATCCATTGCTGTTTTTCCTAGTGTCTGGAGAAGCAGAGAACAAGCTTGCTCCATCCTCAATATGACATTTTTAACAATATTTAAACATGGTTATCATGTCACCTTTAACATTGTCTTCTCCAGGCTAAGCATACTGAGCTCCCTCAGCCTCCCTCCATAAGGCATGGTTTAGTACAGAAGACATATAGTACATATAGTAGATTTATAGTACATTTAGTTCCTCAGTTCAGAAGACTTAAGAGGGTTGCAGACTGCCAGAAATAGTGCAAATTGAGTCTACTTTTAGGGTTAGGGTTTGTGCTAGGGAATCGTGGGAATTTTTTTCTTCTTCTTGAGACATTGAGCCTTCTCTGTCAGAGAGCTCTGGTGCCACAATAAAATACAGTTCCCATGATTCCCTAACCCTAACCCTAAAAGTGGAATCAATTTGCACTATTTCTGGCAGTCTGCAAAGGCAATTTTTTTTAATAAGCTGTACTATTGAAAACAGCATTAATTTGAAATATCAAAAACACAGTACAGCAGGCCCTCCATATCCACAGATTCTGCATGCACAGATTCCACCATTCCACCATTCCACAGTTTGAAAATATTCCCCCTACAAAAAGAATCCCCAAAACAAACTTTGCCATTTTATATAAGGAACTCTATTTTACTACTTTACTGTATATAATGAGACTTGAGCATTCACAAATTTTGGTATCCAAGGGAGTTCCTGGAACCAAACCCCAGCAGATACTAAGGTGCCACTGTTATAGAGATTAAACCAATACAGTGGCCTCAAACCAGTTAATAGTCCCAAGCCTGTCTAAATAAAAATGTCATTGTCTATCAGCATAAAGAGAATAGAGAAAGGAACCAACCTAGCTCCCTGTGAGAGGGAATTCCACAGCCTGGGAGCAGTCACTGAGAAGGACCTCTTCCATGTCCTCAACATTTACTGCATGTTGGTAGATCAAGAAGAAATGATCTTCTTAGTTCTTAAAATTCATATAGACAGACACAGTCCTTAGGATGGTTGCATAGGGTAAATTTAGTGATGCCAGAGCTGCACTAGGTCATAGTTGTATTGGATTGCACCACTGCTCTAAAAAGTCTACCCTGTATTTGCACCTGCTCCTGCACAGATGGTCCAAGTTAAACAGAAGCTCTAGTAAAGGATAGAGATGGAAAGAATAATTCCAATTTCCCAAATGGAAAAACAAATAAGAGTAATCAACCAGTGAGAATTTTGTGCAGGTTTCTCCCAGTATTTGAAAATCCTGAAGTGATGCAAAGGAATCATTTTGTTAAGAAAGGGACAAGTGGAATGTTGTGTGTGCAAAAACACATTGTTTTCTCTGCAAGAAATAGTTTTCCTACCTGCTGTTTCCCATGCACAAAACCTGATTTTTGTGAAGAAAAAAGTTTGGCTTTGTTTTGGGGGTTTTTTTACACATATGTTTTTCTCCACAGAATAATTTCTCTGGGGCAGTCAAATATGAGGATAATACTGTGGGAGAATATTCATTTTCTTCTGCAGTAGGGAGAAAACTACTGCAAAAAAAAATTATTCATCCTCTCATGTAAGGGTGGCATAGCCATGTGTTACATTGCTAGTCCTGGATCTAATAAATGAGCTTCTGTCTATCATAGGCTACTTCATCCCAGGCATCTCTTATATTTCTCCAAAATCCTACCTTGTACCTCTGTAGTGCCAATTACACAATTGTTGTGCTATACCACCCTTCTTCTGAACACCAGCAAGGTGCAACTGATTGTATGCTTGATAAAGCCCTCATGTTATTGTCCCATTGTTCAATGTGGAAGACACAATAGCTATTTTGGCAACCCCAGTGAATCAGGTAGTACACGAATGGCACTTTTGCAAAATAGTTGTGCACCATCCAAGAATACACACTTGTGTGTGAAATGACTACCTTTGTGCAAAACTGCCTATGCAACAATGAACTGAATATATCTGTTGCACAGATTTCAAAAACATAACTGCCCATGTGATGGGATTTATAGGTGTGTGGGTCACCATAAGTCAACAGAAGACTTGAAATCTCTCTCACACACAGACACAAACACAAAGGATACCAATAGGATTCTGGCAAAAATTCTGCATATTTTGTCCTTCTACAGAGCAGGAAATTGACAAGGAGATAGGAGGGGGGGCTATTTGTTAATAAAAATAAAATAACATAATATTGTACCTTTAAGGCTTGCTGAAATAGTTCTGAACTGCACATCAAATATAGTTGGAAAAGGATGCCTTTTTAATGTTTTCTTACACCCCCACCACTTTTTTTCTAATTATTGAACACTTTTACAAAACAAGTCAAGGCTGCAGGTATCACTTTATTGCTACTAATTCAAAAGCTGTTCCTAATAATTTTTAAAACATTTCCATATAATACATCTGTTCCGTTCGAATTTATAATTGCATTTCATTGCAGCTAGGGAATACAGGTAATGACTATCAGATAAAAGACACTCTCTGTCAGCATGGAGTTTGTTTATTTCTTAGCGCATCACCCTTTGTTTAAGGCTATAGAAACAATCTGCTCATATCTTCTTCCTTTTCTTGGGTCTTGGATGGGGTGGCATTTGTACCCAGAGTTCTAGGCTCTGCAATGATGAGTTGTGAGACCACTAAAAATGAGAAGAGCAGAGCCTAGAAACTATTGCATTTTATAACTGTCCATCTCCAAATATCCCACTCTGTGGCCACCGGTCATGCTGCTTGGGAACTTTTGGAGATGCCATCCAAAAGAGCAATACTTCTAAACTTTGGACAGATGTTTGTTGTGTCTGGACAGATGTCAGTCCCTTTATGAAAACATGTACTGTTCTTCTTCAGACTGAATATCTATATAGTCCACATCTGGGGAAATAACAATTCAGATATTGGAATTCAGCTCAGAGCAGTCTTTACTATTGGCTGTGTTGGGTAGGGCTGGTGGAAACTGCAGTCCAAAAAGGTTTAGAGGGCCATTCTTTCCATTTCTAGCCATACCTATCACCCACACCAAACTTCTGTGGAAAGCCACCAAGGCTGCCTCCGCACTGCAGAAATAATCTGGTTTGACACTAGTTTAACTGCTATGGCTAAGTGCTATGGAATTTTAGGAACTCCCAGGGATTTGTAGTTTTATGAGGCTTCAGCACTCTGGCAGAGAAGGCTAAAACCTCATCAAACTATACATCAGGGGTAGGCAACCTTTCCCCTTTAATGACCGAGGGACTTCAGCTCCCAGAATCCCAGGACCTATTGGCCAACATGGGACTATTGGCCAACATGGCTGAGGCTTTCAGAGGGTGGAGCTACAGCACTTAAAGTGGTATCCAACTGCATTATTTCTATAGTGTAGTTGCATCCTATATCATTCTGGATAGCACTGCTTGGAGCACTGCCCCAAAGCTAAAGATAACCTGCAAAGTGTCACCATCTGGTATCATTTACAACTAGTAAATCTATTATGAGTTTATGAGAGCTAATCTGAGTTTTACAGGATTGCTCCAATGTTTTTGGCACCAACACTGACTTCGGGTATGTGTCAAGTAAAGACATTTCTGCTTATTCAAACCTTTGAGGCCTAAGTGATCCACTGTAAACTGTTAATGAACATGATTCAAGAAGGATATCAACAAGGTGGAGTGTGTCCAGAGAAGGGCAACCAAAATGGTGAAAGGTTGGGAAACTAACAGGTCCTATGAGGATTGGCTTAGGGAGCTAGGGATATTTAGCCTGGGGAAGAGAAGTTTAAGAGGTGACATGATAGCCATGTTTAAATATCTGGAACAATGTCATATTGAAGATGGAGCAAGCATGTCTTCTGCTGCTCCAGACAATAGACACAGAGCAATGGATACAGCCTACAAGAAAAGGGAAACCACCTAAACATTAGGAGGAACTTCATGACAGTAAGAGCTGTTCAATAGTGGAATACTTTGCCTTGGAGTATAGTGGAGTCTCCTTCTTTGGAGACCTTTAAACAGAGGCTGGATGCCTATCTGTCAGGGGTGTTTTGATCACGTCTTCCTGCATGGCGGGGGATAGGAATGGATGGGCCCTGGAGTCTATTCCAACTCTATGATCCTATAATTTTATGATTCTAAATTGAGATTTCTGTTCTAGCCCACTGATCATAGCAGTGTTGCTCGTAGGGTCTCCTATGTCAGACAGGCTTTTGCTGAGAAACCAGACAAAGGGGTGTTGCAGACCAGCCCAAAGGGCTGACCTGGGGCTGGAGTTGGGGAGGGACAGCCGCTCTCTGGCTGCCCCAACCCCAGCGTGATACTGTCCTGAAGCTACGTGCCCATACACATAGCGCGTGGCATCAGGACACACTCCCAGCACAGCCTGCAGACGCACTGCGCTAACGGGTGCAAAAGAGCCACGGCGCCAGCTCTTAGGGTGGCCCTTTGCTGCCCCTAAAAGGAACAGCATCTTACAGCTCTTTTAGGGGCAGCAAAAGGGAGGATCGGGGCCATGCCATGCAGTTGCCATAGCCTTGATCCATGGCTAGCAGGGGTGGCCCAGAGCATAGCCC
>CM034703.1:6013360-6023764 GCA_020142125.1 Phrynosoma platyrhinos | reverse complement strand
TGTGAGAAAGAGTTCTGTTTACAAAAGGGGTTTTATAAACAAGGGAACGTTTTGGGAATTGCAGTCACATGATACAATATGGAAATTACAGGTTGGGCTAACACACGTCATGTAACTTCAACCAATCAGTCTGTGAAGGCTACACCCAAAGGGGTGGAGAAATGTGGGCTGAAAGTTGTGATTCTGAAAAGTCTCTCACTTGTTCTTTAACCTTTAAGCTGAAATGGACTAATTAAAATATTTCCTGATGCTGCAGCTTAACTAACTCTAAACATGTAGCAGCTAAAGCTTTGGTTCCTGCTTAGCCATTCTGGCTAAAGTGAAAATGCTATTATTATTATTATTATTATTATTATTATTATTATTATTATTATTATTATTATTTGTTTTTGCTCATGCTGATTTTTGCAATAAAAGAAAGCTTGCATGAAGATCTGGATGTCTTGATGACTTGACTTCAAAGACTGTAAGCTGCATATTCATCATCAACACATTTTTTTCAACAAATTCCTTTTTGGTGATTTCCCCATTTTTCCATTTCTTATACATGTTGTGTTTAAAACTTAGTTCAGTTGCAAGTTCCTTAGTCATCAATCCTGGTTTCTTGAGACACCTCCCATTTTTCCTCCTCATTGCAACAGTTTGAAATTGTGCCTTCAGTATCTCCCTTTTGAGAAACTCCCATCCATCTTGAACTCCCTTCTCTTTTAGTCTTCCTGTCCATGGGATCACCCCCAGTATTTGTCTAAATTTAGTAAAATCAGCTTTCCTAAAGTCTAGAATGCATGTCTGACTATGCCTGGCATCTCCTTTCCACTGTATAATACAGAGGAAACTCCCAGGTCAGATGGCACTTATTGAGCTATTTGGGTGCAGCAGGGGGCAGTTACAAGTAATGATGTGGCTAATGTCACCACTGGATTCAAGCCAAAAGGACATTCAGCTTTTGACATGCTCAGAGGCAAAAGGAACATAAAACTACACATTATAGGAATATGGAATGTGAGAAGCATGAATCAGGGAAGGCTAGACTTAATAGTAAAACAAGAAATGACATGCATAAACATTGGGAGAGTGAGCTAAAGTGAAGAAGAATGGAACATTTTGAATCAGATCATTGCACAGTGTTTTACTCAGGAAATTAAAATCTAAGAAGAAATGAGGTGGCACTAATAGTGAGGAGAAATGTAGCCAACACAGTCAAAGGGTATCATGCAAAGTCTGACTAAATAATATCAATAAGACTTAAGGGAAATCGTATCAATTTTAACTATAAACCAATGTATGCTCCAGCTACAGAGGCAGAAGAAGAAAAAAAGGAAAGACTGTATGATGGGGTCCAGGAGGAAATTAATCCCACTCCAAACCAGGACATGTTGATAGTCATAGGCAATTTGAATGAAAATCTAAGAACAGCAGAATCAAAGATGTAGGAAACTTTGGCCTAAGATCAAGAAATGAAGCAAGAAAGTAACTGGCTGAATTTTGCAAGGACAACAGTCTGTATATTAGAAGTGGGCTCCTTTGAATGATAGTGGGGGTTGCATTAGCATCTTAGGAGAACTTGGAGGATCACACACCTGCCATAACTGCTCCCATGGGAGGAGGAATAACATTTATAACATTCAGTGCCTTCATGGAGTATTTTCACCATTTTTCAGGCCCTTCTTGGGGTATAGGAAGTGAGTAGAAGTCACTTCTTATTCACTTTCAGTATTGAAAAAGGCCTCTCTGGGCTTAAAGTGCCCCACGAGGGGTTACAACGTGTGGTATAAATGTCCCCTTGCCCACCAGAGGGCATTTGAAGACAAAGAGCACTTTTGTAAAATATTGCAAACATGTCTTATTTGGGTTTTAAACCTGAGGCCTGTTCACACTACACAGTTATAGCTCTATTATTCCACTTTAACTGCCATGGGTCTAATGACCTATGGCATCCTGGGATTGGCAATTAAGTGGAGAGGCGGTCAGAATAATCAGCCAAAGAATGAAAAAAGGCATCCCGTTCTTTACCAAACTACTAACTCAAGGATTCCTGTGGGCTGAATAACAGTTAAAATTGAATAATAGTGCTATAATTGTATTGTGTGTGGACAGGGAATTGTCAAATTAGCTAACTATAAGCAACTCTGGAAGACTTTTTTTGGCTGAAATGTGGGGTATAATTTTTTGTTGTATTGTTATGAGCTTTCAAGTCAATTTTGACTTATGGTTACTCTAACCTACGATTTTCATGATCAGATACATGGGGGGTGCAATTGCCTTCCTCTGAGGCTAAGACAGTGTAACTTGCCCAAGGTAGGTTTCTGTCAATGAGCGGGGATTTGAATCCCAGTGTCTATAACAGGGGTAGGCAACCTTTCCCCTTTAAGGACCGAGGGACTTCAGCTCCCAGAATCCCAGGAGCTATTGGCCAACATGGGACTATTGGCCAACATGACTGAGGCTTCTGGGAGCTGAAGTCCCTCGGCCCTTAAAGGGGAAAGGTTGCCTACCCCTGGTCTATAAGTACAAGTCTTACATTCAAAAATACTACACCATGCTGGGTTTCACAATATTTAAAGTACCAAACATTAAAATAAATGAACAAATAAATGAATAAATAAAACAAACTTGGCTTCTTCCTTGCCCTCTTAAAAAAAACAAAACAAACAAACAAAAAAAAAACACCTCTCCTTCCAGTAGAATGTAGCCTGTAGAATAATTCTATTTGCAGATCCATCTGCTGGCAGACCCCTGAAATAAGCCAGCAGTAGGGTGTTTCTGCTGGTAAAAGAGACTCATAACTCAACCTAAACCCCTACAACCAGTGCATCTTTCAGTTAGGATGGTACTGCTGGTTTGGACTCAGTTTAATATATCGAGGTTCCTGACAGCATCTTACACATGTGTCAGTACTCTATAGAAGCTGTTGGACGTGCTTGTCTGACACAATCAACACATAACTCCACATTCCAAGATTTATCTTATGCAATCCTCGGTCATTATCATTTCTGTTTTTCACATATGGCTCTTATGATGTCTGAAAAGTCATAAACATTGGAGATAGACCAAACCACACTTTTGGATTTTAGGTAAATCGTGATTAGGCCCAAAGATGATGATTGATCAGAAAACCACACTGGAATTTCTTTTTAGCAGATAACATTTTGTTTGTGGCTTTATTCCATTTTTCCCCTTTCCCAGTACAATTCCCCCCACAGAATAATGGGCAGAAGCATCACTCTAAAAGCATACCACACTACCAGCCAAGGAGGTGCAATGCATCATCCTCAGCTCTACCATACTCATTTATGGTGAAGTATTTGATATTAATGTTTCCATTGCTTATCACAGATGCTGGCATTGTAAGTGCTTAAGTCAGCTTGGCTTATTTATTAGAACTAGTTTCGCTGCCATTTCCTTAAATAAAATGTCTACTCTCCATGTTCTGGAAGATCGCTTTTCCACCTGCCACTCATGGTCTCAATTCATCATGCATTTACTGTGGGTTTGAAGCCTATAATATATCCAGTAGTACACACTGTATTGCTGATTCCAATTCATTGTGTTTCTCAAGGGACTTGGATTACACACTTTGGGAATATCTCCCGCCCTAAAGAGAGAGCAGAATGAGGGCAGGAAAATGATCATGTAGGAAGAAGCTTATTGGTTTGGTGAGGCATTTGCCCTATTGGTAGAGGAACTTTTAGGGAAGGGTTCCCATGGAAAGATGACATGCAGTCTCACTATAAGAAAGTATTGGAAGCACCAGATCAGGAATCATGCTTCCAAGGAAGTGATTCATGGTTGTATATATTTTACTACTATAGAACCATCAAATTTCAAGCTGGAAGGGATGGTGCAGTGTAGGTCATCTAGGTCATTTATACACAGGCCAAATGAAATGTCCTCCCAGCCCCAATCCTCATGAAGACCTGCCTTCACAATGCAGGGCCAAATCCCTGATTCAAATGTAGACTGCTTTCATGATTTAAGGCCAAATCTGTGCCAAATCCACCCTACCCCTCTCTTAAAACTGTAAAAAAAAAGTCACATACTGCTCCAAATTTCGTAGGATTTTACATATACTTGTCTAGAGGACAAATCTAGAGGACTGAATCCCAAAACAAGAAAAGGAATTCTCAGTTAAATCTTAGAAAGAACATCTTGATTGATTGAATTGTACAATACTGTAATGCACTACGTCAGAATGTTGTAGACTCTCCATTATTATTATTTTTTTTTTAAATATAGGTTAGATAGCTATCTTGTTTTAGCTGTGGATTTTCAGGGAGTTCCACCAAGGAGCTGGAATAGATGTTTCTTGTATTTCCTTTCAACTCAATGAGCCTGTGAGTTTCATGGATTATGAGAGTATTTGTCTTGGGAAGTCTTCCCTTTGGACATGAATTTAGTGTTCCCAGATCACAGAGCCTGGTCTCTCTTCTCTGGTCCTTAGGGCAATTGTAGAGAGAAAGCATTAATATGGCTCTCTGCAGCTACTGTTGTGATTTCTGTTTAAAGTAGAGTACCCAAAAACTTTTTTTTATAATATATATATTCTATCTTTCCTTGTCCAATTATATTATTTGTACAATAAACATTAAGTCTAAAAGAAATAAGTAACTATTTCTTTGGTTAGAAATCCAGTTTTCCAAGTCGTGCATTGGAGAATTTTGTCATGTCTGCTTTTAGTATCTTTTTGGGCATTGCAAAAAAACTAAACTAAACTAAACTAAACTAGACAAAAGAACAACATGGGAACTGTAACATATATATATATATATATATATATATATAGTTAAAGCAGAGTCAAACTGCATTAATTCTGCAGTGTAGCAATAGCCAGATTCTTCTGGGTAAATGGATCCAGATTTTTGAAGCATTTCTGACAAGTTCTGTTTCCAGGTCATTCAAGACTTTTGTTGCACACCTATAAACAGGAGCATCACTAGTGTGGCACAAGGTGTGTGGGCAGCACCAGGTGACACCCTGGGGGTGACACCACTGCTCCCCAAACTTCTACCTTTTGGCAGAAACAGGCTGTGGCATTTGCCTGTCTCCTTTAAAATGCTTGTATTCAATGGAAGATAATATGTGAGTGGGGCAAGGTTCAGTGGGAGGCAACAGGAGAGGACTCAGACTTTTTTTTTTTTTTAGAATTTTTAAAAAAATTGAGTATTACTTTTCAATTTCTTTTTTTGTTTTAAAAATAATTTGAAAATTTCATCTTACCAAATTTTCATTTTTCTTGCAAAGTTAAAAAGGAAGCAAACAAGCTTATGTTTATTGTATCAGAAAATCCATTTTAAAATACGAAAAGAAATAGGCAAAGGAAGTTGACCCAAACCAGGTTAGAAGAGCCTCTAAAATCTTACTCTAATGTATAGGAGTAAGCTAGCTTCCATTGTTGGGTTTGGAGCCCCTTGGATGCTCCCTTCTGAAATAAAGGGAACAAAGAGATTAATTTTGGAAGAAGGGAGAAGTGCCATCTGCAAGTAAGAAGGAAGCAAAGGGCTTGAGTACATAGTCCAAATAAAGAAATGAATGCAGCCATTCCACATCCAACAAAAATGTCTAACTCCCTCTGTAGGGGAACGTACACATATTCACCAATAGGATTCTAGTCAGTATATTCTGATCAAAATGTTTTGGTCAAATGCATTTTTTAAAAATATTATTATTTATGTGGAAGCAAATTTCTCACAAAAAAAGAACAGTAAAATGGGGAACGATCCCATATAAAATGGTACAAAAATTCTTATTCGACTGAATCCTGTTAGGTCACCTCAGTTGGAGCAAATCTATTGAATCAGTTGTTGAATGGTGAGTCAATATATTGGAAAATCCCACCAATACAGTTGGGACCACTCAAGTTGGGAATTTAGGTCAACATCTCACTCAGTGAAGTGAAAACTCTAGAAATCTTACTTTGCTTTTCATTTTTAAATTTTTATTTATTTATTTTTAACACTAATGATCTTTAATACAATCAGAAGCAAAATAAATTAAGAAATACATCCAGAAAACAAATTTTAAAAAGAGAAGAAAAAGAGAAGAAACCCCACAGAACCAGAGCTCAATAGGGCTCTGTTAGTCCATCTTAACTTAATGAAAAGAAAAATTAAAAAGATAAAAATACATTGTGAAGTCGTAGGCTTTCATGGCCGGCATCCATAGTTTTTTTGTGGTTTTTTTCGGGCTGTGTGGCCATATTCTGAAAGAGTTTCTTTCTGACATTTCGCCAGCATCTGTGGCTGGCATCTTTTTCTCTGAAGATGCTAGCCACAGATGCTGGCGAAACGTCAGAAAGAAACTCTTTCAGAACATGGCCACACAGCCCGAAAAAACCCACAAAAAAAATAAAATAAAAATACATTATTGCACTATTACA
Organism: Phrynosoma platyrhinos; assembly: GCA_020142125.1. Taxonomy (NCBI): domain Eukaryota; kingdom Metazoa; phylum Chordata; class Lepidosauria; order Squamata; family Phrynosomatidae; genus Phrynosoma; species Phrynosoma platyrhinos. Next base: position 6,017,388 of record CM034703.1, on the reverse strand, counting down.
GATCCTACTAAATAATCCTTCCAAAATTAGTAGTAAAAATAACTACAGATGATTACATTGTTAGATTTCCTATTGCTCAAAAAGTTCATAAATGATTTTCAAACTTAAAAAAAAACATACTTCATTTGGCTTACCCTTTAAAGCCCATAAATCTGGCAATTTGGGCTAAATCAGCAACCTTGACAATCCATTTGCCCATCATCATTGCTTCAGTACATTTCCAAGTTTGTGCAAACAATAATCTTGTGACTGTTCTCATGTATTAAAGAAGTAATCTATATTTATTATGCAGTTCTTTATCCATAATACCCAGAAAAAACATTTTGATAACATTTCAAAATCTGTATTTAAAATTGTTTGAATTAACTTATGAATCTTACACCAATATTTTTTTTTTTGCTTTCTTACAAGTTCTCCACATATGAAAGAAAGCAAAAAGTTATTGGTGTAAGATTCATAAGTTAATTCAAACAATTTTAAACGCAGATTTTGAAATACAGGAGCCCTTCTTGTCTTAACATCCCCAGCATCTTTTCTTAGACATTTTCAATAACTTATTTGAGGTTAGGTGCCATATATCATCATCTTATGCATGTTTTCTTTTAAAACTACTGCTCAAAGTAAATTTCATATATTTGGGCCACATTTTCCCCATACAACCACTTGAATATTATGTCCAAAATTTGTGCCCACATTATCATGTATTCTTTTATCGGTACCGCAATCTTTGTCTCTAATTTCAAAAAGCCACTTATATATATATTTTTTTTAAAATTATGGGTTCATCATCTTTACAAAACTCTAAATAAAATTCATTTTCCCAACCTCTATTGCTGCATTTCTCTCAACTTGATTAAATCTATCCTTAAATTTGATGTAAGCAAATCAGTTAAGAACTTTACCTTCCTTAAGAAACATCTCTTTTGATTTAAACTTGCACCTGTCTTGTTCAAAGCACAGAAGATCTTTCTTTCTTTCTTTCTTTCTTTCTTAAACCATCTCCAATCTTTAGCACAATTCAAGAATAAAATATGTGAATAACTTTAAAATAAAAACTTCATCTGGTCCAAACAGTTGCAGCCATTGTTAACTGGGACTTGGTAGAAAGAGCACACAATTCCCTTGTTACAGCAGTTCCACTGGCTTCCAGTTTGGTTCTGGGTTCAATTCTGGGCTGGTTAGGACCTTTAAAGCCATATACAGCATGGAGCCAGCTTATTTGAAGGACTGTATTCTCCTGTAAGAGACTGTCCAAGTTTTGAGATCCTCTGCAGAAGGCCTTCTCTCCTCCCAACCTTTTCATAGGTAGATGTGATGGAAACACTGGGTAAGGACTTCTCGATGACTGTTCTCAGGCTGGAACTTCCTTTCAAGAGAAGTTCGACTGGCCTCCTCCTTACTCTTTTCCTACAGGCAGGTTAAATGGTGTTTTTTGGGTTTTTTAATTTTGACAAGACTAATTGCTTAAAGGGACTGATCCTTGAAGAACCGTGCCATACTATTTGAGCTCTGTTTACTTATTGTTTTTGATAGACATGATTAAACTGGTTTTAATTTTACAGATAGTTTAATAATGTTTTACATTTTTCTCTAGCATATTTTTAGCTATGTTTCTTTTAACTGAAGCCCAATCCTTGTCTGTGCTGGCCAAAAGGACCATTCCCCCTATTCCCTCACCAGGATGATTCTGGTGTCATCCTGTTTGGATATGCACACCCCAAAGCCTGGTTCTAATGTAAGCAGTCTAGACGACATTTGACACATTCCACACCAGAACCTGTTTATAACAACCTTAAATCAGTTTTTTAAAAAACCTATATTTTACTCTGAATCTTGCAGGAAGATCTGGGGTCCTAAGTTTCTATGTTGGAACAACGGTCTACATCAGTGTCTCATTGAACTGCCTAGCACATCTGCCACCGCTACTGCAGGCTAATGGATCTGAGGTCAGAAATGTGATCATGGCTGGGAGCCTCATTCTGACCTCAGGACTTGCAGCAGCCACAGAAAAGCCAGGTGGTTCAGTGGGACATCTAACAGACATCTGCTTTGGCACAGAAATGGAGGGCCAGTTAATTCGGGGAGGTTAGGGCAGCTCTGGAGTCAGGAAACTGTGGGTGCCCCCTTGCAAATAATAATAATAATAATAATAATAATAATAATAATAATAATAATAATAAATGTAGCTGGAATTAAAATCAGAGTTACAAATACATAACCTAGAGTTATTGTTGGTGTTGTGTGCCTTCATGGGGTTTTCATAGCTAGTTTCTTCAGAGGTGCTTTGCCATTGCCATCCTCTGAGGCTGAACGAATGTGACATGCCCAGGGTCAGCCAGTGGGTTTGCATGTCTGAGCCAGGATTTGAATCCTGGCCTCCAGAGTCATAGTCCAGTGCTCAAACCACTGCACCATGGGGGCTCTTTAGCTAGAGTTACACATTCATAACTGATTCATATTCATGACTCTTATATATCCAATAGTGCAGGGAATACATAGGGAATGTAAAAGTCTCCCAATTCTTCTTGGGGGCAGGAGCCACTGAGAGTGATGGGGGTCTGTTCTCCTGTTGATCAACAACAGACTGATGTTTCCACCCCCTTCTGTGAGGAATCTCCCTTGCAACAGTAATATGTAGGACTGTAATTCCTTTACATATCAGCAATCACTTATGGGAGTCCAATGGAAATGTCAGGTCTCTTCTACTGTTGCTTGGGATGCAATGGACTGATGTTTCCCTCACCCTCCCACAAGCAATCTCTGGCATGAGGAGGAATTACAACCAGGAACTTGCTGCTGACTGTTGCATCTGAGATCACTTGCATTGGTGGGCTGGAAACATCAGTCTGCTATTTTCAAATTGAGTGGGGTAGAAACCACAGTCTGCTATGTCCATTACTTATAGCAGCTACTGCTCAGTAAGTCAGAATTTGGGGTGGGGTCAGGCCAGGTGACACTTCTTAGCTATATAACAAAGATAATTGCTTAGCTAAGGAGCTGATCTAGAATACCAGCCAGCATTTTCATTCTTTCTCTCTATTTTGAGATAGCCAGTCTTGACAAAAATATCAGCAATTGTGAGATTTTTTTTTCCACACCATCTCAATCAGTCCACCAGTGACTAGCTACCAACTTGCAGGAGCTGCCCAAAGTCTCAAGCTAAGTTATTTCCTAGCTTTGAAACTTTTAATCCCTGACCTTTTCACTGGAGATGTCAAGGAGTGGACCTGGGAACTTCTACATTCAAAGCACATACTCTACAACTGTGTGACAAACCTTCCATGAACTCCATCAAATCCACCATTTTAAACTCTGTTAAAAATGTCCTTTTATTTATATTTTAGATGCACCTTCCACAGAGGCATTGAAATGTGAATAAGTATTAACCAAACATGGGAAAGGGTTCAACAAATTTCTCAGGGAGAGTTTAATTAGTTCCATTGAAGGGGTTGAAGATGGAGGGTAATATAATTCTGTTTCAGGGCCAACAGTTGCATTCTGTTGAGAACAGGACAATATTCAATTAAATTAGGAGGTCAAAGAGGTTCATCTTTGAGGATTTGAGACTGGAAATATGAAGCTAGGATTTTGCAGGATTATCCAAGAGTGATAGATTTCCTCCTTCCTCTTTCTTGGATATGGTTTTCTGGCTTAGATATGTTCCCTTTATTGGTTTTTCTTTCCCATCTCCCCTATCCTTTGCATGTATCTTGAAAAGCTAAGCTTTTTTTTTAAAAAAAAGGAGGGACTGTTGATGGGTCAGCATTGCAGCTTTGTAATCCTAAGGATATGCCAGGCATGTGGAACAAAAATTGATGAGCTAGATGCAAATGTCAGTTAATGAATACCTATGGACAAGAGAGCTCTCTTCAAAATCTTATTCTCCTGCCTGATTTTGGAGCATTAGGGGCATACAGTCTCCATGAAGAAGGAGATGAATTTTTGGTTTTCTTCCTCTTTTTGTTGTTCCTCTAACTTTTTCGTGGTTGCCTCTAATTGAAGAGATTTTTCCTTAATAATTTTATGTT
>CM034703.1:5932985-5944319 GCA_020142125.1 Phrynosoma platyrhinos | reverse complement strand
GAGATGCAAATAGAAAGTTTATTTATTTATTTATTTGTTTAGTTTTAAAGAGTAAGAATTGATGTTAAGGGGGGTGGAGAAAGAGAGTGAGAGAGTGCATGCATATGAAAAACAATTTTGGGTGGGGGGGAAGTGGCATATGGGTATTGAGGTCCTTTCCTCCCTTAAACCAATTGCAATGACTTTCCTCTGCAGTCACTACAAAGCAGAAGCATGTAGGGGTTGTTGCTTTTTAAAGCCCCTATCCATTCAAGCTTCCTACACATCATTTAAGGAAGCTGGGGTCCTCACAGCTAAATAAAAGAGGTGTAGCTGTTTTGTTCCAGTAGCTTTGGACTAAGCTTTTGGGAGCTGTCATTGTTCTTTCCCTCCACTCTCAACATGGAAAGTTTCTATCAAATCCGGTATATATTATACACATTAGATGTTAGGAGAGCACTTGCCAGTGAAACCAAATGAGAAGATGCTTCTACTTCAGACATCTATTTTTAATTTAGTCAAGCTCAACACTCTTTTTATTATAGTCTCTCTCTCTCTTTCTCTCTCTCTCTCTGAGAGTCATACACACATTGCGTAGCCACACTCTAGTGTTATAGTTATGACAACAGTTCTGGATAAATAATGTAAGAATGTAATACATACAGAGATTTCTATTTTATCTAGCTTTGGGCAGCCAGGGGTTAACATTCCAGCTAGGGAGGTGGTTTATTGAATCACTTATTTATCCTGATTTTATTTTTGACCAATTTATTGTGTGTTTCATGCTCCTTGCCCAGATCTCTAGGGGTAGGATACACTGGAGAAACAAACTAGATTATATTATATTGGCTCTGTTTAAAACTGTACGGAAGCTGAGCTTCTGAGCATACATTACATTTTCAGTCCTGGTCTCCAGGGTTCAGAATTATCTTCCCAGGGTGGGCTTGCTTAGGACATAGACATACTTAACTTTCACTTCACTGCATCTTACTACATTTGAAGGCAAAATCCTAAAAACTGTCCAAATGTCAATGTGTAAGCCCCTCAGCCCAATTTGCTGAAGTGCAAAGGCTGGTTAGTAACCAAGATCATGTGTATAGAAAATCTCTTAGAGCGGAGAGGGTAACCAAGAGCTACCAAACCAAACCAGCCTCTCTCGTTATTTCTGTGACATGGTTGGAGGATTTACTGTGGTTTCCAAAGGCACCTAGGGCTAACACACTTGGCCTTATTTAGCCCATCCCAGAACAGTCTGAACTCCTCTGTTGACAACACAGATTTATTAACCAATCCTTATAAAAATGTGCCTCTGGCTACCTACTTGCCAGGGGTGGGGGATTTGCATGCTACTGGTGATTAATTACTGGAAAGTCAAAAAAAGCATGGCAGGGCTTTGAGAAATAGGGTCATATTTAGCTTATCATTCCCCCTCCCTATCTCTTTTCTTGATTGCCTTTAAATCAAGAACTAGTATAAAAGACAAAAAAGGAGGGAGAGTAGAATATATGCTTTCATTTTTCCTCCCTTTCTTCCCATCCTCCCTCCCTCCATCCTTCCCTTTTTTTTCTTTTAGTGTCCCATGCCTACCTCCACTAATTCAATTTGTGCATTGTGTAGTAGAAAGAAAGATGTTTTCCAGCGGTTAGCTGAGAACAAATTATGTCTCTACTAGTTTTTATTCATAGACCTAAGTAGGCATTTGTCTCACTGATTTAGCTTAAGGAATGATTATGTACACTTGGTTTTGTAGATGGAACTTGCAAAGAACATTTGCAAATTATTAGATTATCATTATTTAGGGCTGCAGGTAACAATATTAAAACCTATTTAGTGACTTCAAGGTGCAACTCTGTGTGTGTGTGTGTGTGTGTGTGTGTGCATGCGCTGTGTTCGGCTTTTGTTTGTTTATTTTTGGTCTGTCCAAGGGATCGTATACAGTTATTCAGGCCACAACCTTATTGACAGTTACCTGGGAACAAGTCCCATTTAACTCAATTGAAGTTTCTTCCAAGTAGTCATGCATAGGATTGCATTGTCAGTACGCTGAGAGGAAAAACTAATTTTAAAATGTGAAGTAAAACTCGCTCAGTACATTATGGCAATACAGACTCCTCATCCAGGTACTAGAAAGATGGATGGATTGTATGATCTATGGAAAGTCCTGACAAAATGTGATCTGTGCATGCTCATTGGTGATTCAGCTTAGATTTTTAGCTCCTTGTTATGTGGTTCATCGTGGTTGTTTTTGGAGAAAGAAGATAGTTCATAAGGAATGTGATCCATGCTAAGATATATAATTTTTTTTTAGTGTTCATCTAGAGCTTTGACAGAAAACTGAGAGGTACAAACCACCCCCACCCATTTCTTGGAACATGCACACAAGCATGCAAAATAAGCCAACTCATCAAACACCCTGCCCATTCATTCATTCATAATTTTCCCTACCCTATCAGTGTAGCGTAGTGGAGTCTGCTCAAGGTCTGACTTACTCAGAGAGATTAAGGTTACTGCTCTCAGGACAGACATATTATTATGCATTATCTTTGGAAATAATTTAAGATCAATTAAGTGGCATTTAAGCCTAATATTTATAAATTAATGGAATCAAAAAGAAGACTTTCCTGAGTGAATTGAAGAGTATTTCCCCCACAATCCATCTTTGATTCATACCCAGGGCCCGCAGTGCGCTTTAACAAGATGTGCCAGCTTTTCAGAATATTCTTCCTAGGAAGGCAGGCAAGATCTGTTAGTAAGATGTCACAAAAAACAAACATGGGCTTTAATGCACTTAAAAGGAGGAGAGTTGTGAGAGGGATGATAAGCGATGAGACATTTGTTACCCTGAAAGATAGCATGTCCTTTCAAACCTCATCTAAGCAATACAGCTCATGCAGAAGTGTCCTCATCCATCACCAAGATAGTGGGATGTGGTCTCCCTTACCACCAAGAAAAGGCCAAACTTAACAAATCCAATAAGCAAACATAGCCAGAAAGAAGTCATGGGAGGAGAGAAGAGTTTATTTCAACTGTTGGTTGTATCTCTTCTCAGTAACACAGGTCATTTTCAAACCTCAAAACACCTGGTCTTCTAAGTCCACAAATTATTCAATTCAGGATAGTCTCTTTTATTAGAAAGAAGCCAGAGCGATAAAGACAGATGTGAATTAAAGCTTTGTTCAGCCTCAGTGCAATATCAGTTTTCAGGTTAGCTGCGAGATTTAGAAGTGCAATGATTGTTAAATTAAGATGCAGTGTACGGAGCGATAAAAAAAGAGTCAGGGAAATGAAAATGTACTCGAAAAGGGACACGGCTAAATACAGGTGCTGAATAAATTCCTCCATAATTGAAACATAAGGCTTTTGTGACTGAGAGCAACATGCTTCATGTTTAGTAGGATTGTAATCCAGATTGAGTTTCAGGGAAGGAATATGTGTGCATATACACATGCACACACATGCACATGCACACCAGGATCAAAGTGAAAAAGGAGACACATTCTACTGGAATTGAAGAACCAGTGATTAAACCCTAAACCACAGAGTATTCAATTTATGGCAAAGAAATAAAGATATACTCCTTTCCCCCTCTAATCACAAAACACTTGAATGCAGAAATAGGTGTATTTCAGAGTCACGAATGAATATCCATCATACATTCAACCATGAAATCTAAGTCATATTTTTATAGTCTTTGAGATGAATACTGTTTCCTCTAACATCTCCATCTCCATCATAATCCTTCAAGTAAATTCCCTCTTTCTAGGACCTGCTGGTTGGTGGTGAAGTTTCCAGGCTAGGAAATAGCCGTCCTGCTATTTTATCCTTGAATAATCAACTTCATAATTTGTCGTAAGGTTCATTGTTCCAAAGAGGGTTTAGAAGGGTGAGGGACAGACAGACAGACAAATAGAATAGAAGGGTGTTCTCTTGTGTGTTTTCTTTGAACCTGGTACAGGAAACATAAGTGGAACATAGGGGGAGTAAATTAAATTACAGTGGGCCCTTGGTATCTGCTGGGGTTTGATTCCAGGACCCCATGTGGATATCAAAATTCATGGATGCTCAAGTCCCATCAAATACAATGATGTAGTAAAAAAGTTATCTCTTATATAAAATAGCAAAGTCAAGGTTTGCTTTTTGGAGTTTATGTATCTTTTTTGAATATTTTTAAATCATGGAGGGTTGAATCCATGGATGTGGAGGGCCGACTGTATTTGTGACGTTCTACAATAACCTGCATCAGAGTGTCTTGGGATTCTTTGAAGAAGATGTCTGGAAAAAAGATGGACTTCCCTGTTTCTTCGTAAGTGAAATCAACAGAACAGCATGGGTAGACCAGAGAAGAGATGTGATAGGACAATAGCCCTGCCATATCTGCAAGGGAATAAAAAAGGAAGATGGTATTAAAGATATATGGTTGTAGACAGAGCAAGGGATGACTATTCTGATTGTGAAAATAAATGCGTAGGTACATAATCACTGCAGCAATTGGCTGCAGAGGACAGGCCTTTCAGGCTTTATCCCTGATATGTTGAGGCAGTCCCTTTTCTCATATAAAGCCTTCCAGTTATGATCATCATATGGATCTATTTTTCAAGAGAGGCATCTTCTCCAGGAGGTGTTAAGGGACAGAGAACTTCTTTGATTCTTGTCTTTGTTTTGTGGAAACCTCCACAGTGCAGATGCCCAGTCCATTAGATGTCAGCAAGAAAGTTAAAGCCTTTCTGTTCTAATACCTAACTGATTGTCAAGTATTAAAACAACAACACTATAACAAGACTTTGGTCTTTTTACCCATAATGAAATTCTAGATAATTTATTTTCAAGTTTGTGTTTTGTTTTTGTGCACTAATCATAATACAAGTTGAGTATCCCTGATCCAGAAATCCAAAATCCAAATTTTCCCCCATGGGTGGCTGAGATAGTGACAGCTCTGCTTTCTGATGGTTCAGTGTACAGAAACTCTGTTTCATGCACAAAATTATCAAACATACTGTGTACACAATTACCTCCAGTTTGTGTATAAGGCATATATGAAACATAAATGAAATTTCTGTTTAGACTTGGGTCTAAAAATATCTCCAAGTTATCTCATTATGTATATGCAAATATTTCAAAATCCACCCCCCCCAAAAAACATTTCTAGTCCTAAGCATTTTGGATAAAGGAGACACAACCAGTAACAACCACAACAGTAGGAACAGCAACAATGCAAAGTACAAGTTATATAAGAGACCTGGCAATAATTGTCCAAAGTGGAGGAAAAATTTTCAGACACAACGAATAAGTACTGTGTCTCAATGGTGGTGAAATGGAGAGATACTCTATCTCTTGATTATGGTGGAAAGTTGGTAGGATATTCTTCATATTCTTTTGTAGTTGGGTGTTAACACAGAAGGTAAAGCAGAGTTCTGAAATATTTGGGAGAAATCGCTACAGAACCTTCAGGAGCTCCTTGCTGGAGAAATACAATAATATTCTCCAACAGGAATACTTCTGTTCTTTATGAATGAGTGTGTACATGCACATGCACAGACAGGGATGTTATTGGCTTTGTTATTGTTTCTAAATATTCAGTGTACCTCATGAATGCTTAGGACTTTCTCCCAACCACATGGAAAGTCTAGGAATTCCAAAGGAAAAGAACTGTTTCCCTAGAGAGAGCTATAGAGTGTGATTGATCCAAATCAAAAGAAAGGGGAAATGGGAAAAAAAAGAGGCATGATCAGTTCCTATGAGGTCATTTAGGTGATTGTTAACAAACCCACATTCACAGACCTCCACCCAGTATTGATTCTACACTTAGTAGAGATTTTGTCCTCGTGGGCTGGGCAAAGACTTGAAATGCACCACAGTTGAATTCCTTAGCATAATCCTCTGTCATATATATAAAAATGTAAGACTCATGGTTGACTCAGATGGTCATATTCATTTTTGACATCTTATTACTTGATGGCTGAGGTTTAAGAGGTCATTTAAACAAGGAGAGATTTAAAAAAAATCCAAGGTTGGTCTTCCTAAATGTGAAAATATGGAGATACTCATCTTGCTCATCTTAAACTGTCAGAGGATGAGGAGCAAGTTTGATGCTCATTCAAATTGTTTTGAATGCTGTGATGTCACAGACACATGTAGAAACTGAAGCGCCCTTCCTGTCTCACACAAATTTCAATGGAGTCCTAGAATGTGGCTGTAAATTGCATTACTTGTGTGTGATGTGAGAATTCATATAAATGGGGAACATTACCAGATTCACTCTGTGATGGTGCCACTTTGTTAGTCATCACCTCAGCAGCTTGTCTGATTATACCCTGAATTGCTAACAAGCATGCTATATATTGTAGTTTCCAGCTTTTCCTTTTCCAAACAGATGGTAAGATTTGCTCTAACTTCAGTTAATGCCACCTATTTTAATTCTTTGGATCAGATGTCGACTCCTTGGGGAGATTATGGATCTCTTGCCGAGAAAACCCAAATTTCTTTTTGGCCTTCCTTGTGGTTGGTATTATACTAGTTGTGGCTTGTGAATAAGGACTTCAGGTATATTTAGAAAAGCTTTGGATAAGAGTTTAGATCAAATGATAATAAAATCTAACTGAATCAACTGTTTGTAGAAATATCTGCTTTTAGCGGCCTTGGTTTTCTGCTTCATATGTGACTAAGAATTTGGCTGATGCCCAGAAATTAGAAACATTTACATTATTTTGCTCTCTATTTTACCTAGATGAGGTCAGTCAAATCCACCTTGAATTTTGCTTGAACAAGATGGTAAATCTGTAGGGAAAGATTTCATTTGTTACTTTAAGTAACTGGTTAGACTAAAAATTAAGTGTTAAGGATGTTCTTATGGGACTATTTGTCCAATAATCTTGCCTAGAACTTTTTCCATCTAAAACTAACATAACACTAGTCACTGGCAGAAACTCAGGGCATCACAGACCCCTTGAAATAATGTTCATCTTGCTGGTTGCCGCAATATTTGGCATGAGCTAAAGAAAAGGTGACATTCTGGACTTTGTGTTTGTTTGTGTTTGTTTTCTGGTGCCACTGCTAGGATGCAACTTGGGGATGAATGTGGTTTTTATTGTGCATTCATTATACACAACTGACAGAGAGAGAGAGAGAGAAGTCTTATTATTGCGGCGCCTTAAAATAAAGACGGATGACAACTCAAAGCCTCTTGAATAAAGTGCCCGACCGTATGGAGCAGCTAAAAATAAATCATAATCAGCTGGTGAAATGAATGGTGAGACATATAGATATAGACATTGTGTTAGGTTTGGCAAGACAGAGCAGCCAAAAATATTGATCAAGGTGAAGGAGGGGGGGAAATGATAATGAACTGGACTCCAACAAGATTTTAATTGACAATGACTCCCATGAACCAGCTTTGGACATTGTATATAAACTGACCACAGTGTAACTTTATTGCAAGATGCTTGCCTTTAATTAATTGTCTCCTTTGTTAAGACTGACTACAGATCAAAGGTTTTAAAGATACTTAGCAGGATCTTAGTAACAAAGCCTTCAGATGCATTACAAATATTCGACAGCTCGGCCAATGAGGCATATGAGTTTCGATCTTTATTCCTCCTCCCTCCATCATCAGATGAGGATGGACAGCCTTTGCTTAAACTTTAACCATTTCCTAGTTTAGCAATCCAAACTCTGGGCACAATTTCTGGGTAGTGTCAAGCTGCAGGAGCCAAACCAAAGCCAAACTGAAAATAGTGACTTAAAAGAAGGCTAACAAGGATACATTTAAAAAGAATCAATAACTGCAGACTAAAAAATAAAACAAACCCCACACTATTTAAATATATAACTCCCTGCAACTTCAGTTTCTGACATCTCTCTCTCTTTACCTGTCTTTAGCAACTCAAATCAAATCAGGGAAAAAACAGAACAACAATAAACTTTATTCCAATGAAATGTGCATTTTGCAAAAAAAAAGTATACATAGAGTTTCAGTTCTTTTGGAAAAATTAGTACTTTTTATAGACTAGTATTCCAGTAACATAAACATAATAGGTAGGCTTGAAGGTTTAGGTTATATGTAAGCACCATAGTATATACAGTCACCTGTTCACATAAACATATCCAGTGCCTCTGTACAGAAAGCATGCAGCTAATTATATAAATGGTTAAATTCCAGGATGGTTCGTGAATATGAGATGTTTTCCCTCTCCTTTCCTTAAAAAGAACAAAGAGTCTTTTAACCCTTAAAGACCAACAAATGTTATTATGGCAATGGCTAATCTTTAAAGTATCAGAAGACTCCTAAATTGTTTTTGCTTCAATGGGCTAAGAAAGCTACTTTTGAAAAAATTCTCTAGAAGAGGCTTTACAAAGTATTTACCTATGCAGAAAACATTTGGCAGAATTGGGAAGTACAGCTGATAAGAAAGGGTTTACAGGGAGATGAAGGTGCCTGCAAAATATTTATCTAGGGCTACGATATGTGCATAGAGTTGCACCGCTGTACAGTAGCCCTGCAAACTTCTACATGTCTACTTAGAAGTAAGCCCCAATGAATTCAGTAAGGGTTTACACTCAGGTAAGCAGAGCTAGGATGGCAGCCTTCAGTCTCCAAAGTGTGGAGATTGTCAACACTGCCTAGTGTTGCATCTCTCAGAGGTTTTGGACATTCACAAATAAACCTGGGATTATTAGCCTTCACATACCGATGACAATAGCCACAGCATTTGGCAGATTCTAGAATATGTAATGCACAGGCAACACATAATTTATTAAGTTTGCAGGTATTTTTGTTATCATTTTCATGACACATTTATAAGTATATAAACTCAGCCTTCATTCCTGAATGAATTTGAATTTAATGTCATTCGGGGTAGCTTCTTCTCTGTGTGCATTTCAGAACCCACAACTCATTTTAGAAACTTGATTTTACAGAAATATTTACTATGTGTGATTTTTTAGCTCTTGGACATGGCATAATGTTATCTTTCAACACAATGTTACAATCAATAAGTCTTTCTCCTGCACGCCTGTTTAATCCATTCTCATTATTTTTTGGAATGTTAGAAGATAACTCTGGGTTGGGGCTTCCCCCCCCCATTTTTTTGCATGAAAGCTTTGAGGATGGTAGGGACTGTGTACCCATAATCGACATCTGCAGAGCTATAAGCAGGTAAATATGTAGAATGCGTAAGTGTATCTAAAAAATATTTAATAGTTTATTTTCACATGAGCTTTCCAATTGACTTGTCTATGTTGTACACTACATATGCTAAGGAATATATAAGTGGGTTGATATTTTACTTATTCCTGAAGCTAATGGCTCTGGTTTAGCCCTATATAGAAGTGGCAGGTGACTTGAAGGCTGTTGGAAAGCCTTACATGCCAAGTTGAATGTGATACGTTGCTGTTTGTTCATTATCCTAATTTAATGATACAGTCACACCTAATTAATCCATGTCTGGTTTCCTCATGTACTGTGTCTGGGCCTGGGAAAAGGAATAATTTTAAAGCTTCCTTGCCCGGTTTTACAGTGTGGTGGCTATCTGAACCTTCACACAAGCTTTTCTGCAGCAGCATGCTTTGAGAAGAAATCGGCTGCAGAACATAGACCATCTGAGGTCTGACTGTAAATGTTCCAAAGGCAAATTCTTCTCTCCTTCTCCATCTCTGCGTCAAAATCCAGACACACATGGAGCATGTAGGTACACATGTATTGAAAAGACAAGACATGCATATATGAATAGATCTTCTTTTCCATCCTTTACAATTGCCATGAACCTTGATAGTACAATATGCAACTCCTCCATAGGCTTCTTTCTTTATTGATTTTGGGCTCTTTCTTGTAGAGTGGCATTTTAACCAGTCCCCACCTAATAAAAACAGCCATATCTAAAAAAATAAAAATAAAACAAAAATATGAAGGACATAATCAAAACACCCATCATTTGTTGGAATCTCTCAACTGCATTTTACCATCCCACAAAGCTTCAATTGACTATTTCCTTTTCTTTGGCACAGAGAAGGGAAGGACTATTCCTGAGATTTCAAAAATAAGAAAGATGAATTTATTAGCTCAGGAATGCTGGCAACGTGAGGATGAAAGCATTGAGGGCTACCTGTGGCGAGAAACACACCGATCCTTCTTTAAAGATCGGAGAGTGTTTTAAAAAGGGGGAGGAATCTAATCCCAAATGAATTTAGCTATACATTATTAACTGTATCAATAATTTGGTTGACCAACCTCACCAGCATGTGTTTGTTTGTGTATGTATATAAAATGAATGTTTCTGGTAACGTTTCGGAGGGAGGTGAGGTGGAATTTACCAAATTGCCCACATGTAATATTAATCGCATCGATCGCTTCTAATAATATGATAAACTAAAGATGTTTTGAAGTGCTCCCTGGAAGTGTGGTGTAAGGCATATATACCTCTCTCCCTGAGAAGATTGTGTTCGAACCAGAAACTCTTTGCAAGGCAAACCTCTTGAAAACTGATTGTGTTTTCCAGGATTGCTGCTCTCCTGCCCTTTAGAAAGCAAATGAGTTCTTTCTTTCTTTCTTTTGGCACCTTTTTTTGGGAGGGTCTGGTTTCACCGCAGACACGAGAGGATGATGTCATTCTAAAGCTCTCCTAGCACTCTCAGTTAAACAGCAGTTTCTTTTGTGAAGAAGGGAACAAAAATAGGCAGAGGTTGGCTTTCTTGTTACCATAACCCCCCTCCAGCTCCACATCATTATCAGTGTGCAGGGGGAAGAAACAAGATAAGGGAGAAGATGAGAACAGCAATATAATCCAGCCACAAACCCTGATCGAAGGTGGAATGAATTTGCAGGCAATGCCTTGTGTGTGTGTGTGTGTGTGTGTGTGTGTGTGTGTCTAATAAAACTTCACACTTTCAGAGAACACTAGTTTGTAGTGTCCTATCGATCAAGACGGTGCATTTGAACAGGTTATGCAAGCTATTATTCATGAGGAAACAGAACTATCTGCAATAAGCTATGGGATGGTCTTAAATCTCAGCATGGGGAGGTTTGCGGTTATCACAGTTTTCTAACTACTCATTTTCCAGCAACCCACTCTATATAGGCATGCTGGTCCCTTCTTTGTTTGTCCCATTAAAAGTTTGAACAGTCTTGCATTAGTCGCCCAGCATGGTTTGTTGGTGTCTTCTCTGAGATTGCCATCTCATGTGTTGTCAGAGTTACTTGGGGTAGATAGCTGGTGTCTTTCACTAGCTGCCCTGGGACAATCAATTCATGCAGTGCATGGATTATGTGGGAAGCTACTTATGTGATCAGGTTCAAAGGCCAGAATATAACACAAGGGTGATCCTGAAAGAATCATCAGTTCTTCAAGGCTTTTTTTTTTTTTT
>CM034703.1:5917048-5932888 GCA_020142125.1 Phrynosoma platyrhinos | reverse complement strand
CCCCCCGCAATAGGCAATGTCTATTGTAACTGATGGGATTCTTGGCATTATAGTGAAATAAATTCTTTTATTATTATTATTTTGAGGTCTGGTTTGAAGGAGGGTTAATGATGAATGGATGTTTCTTTTTTATATAAAAAAAATAAGCTGAGGAAATGAGGTAGCTTTTCTTCAAAGGGATATAATTTCCATACTCCTATTTGAGTGTCACATTTTTTGTAGTGACTCAGAGCAGGGAACCATAGACATTAGCTATATATGTTAAAGAACACATTCCTGTTGCACAAATCCTAATTTTAGATTCAACCCCCTTCCCTTCCTTCATTGTGAATCAGAACTGCTGTAGGGTGCAATATATAATTTGGGGACTAACAAATCTCTGGAATGGGTTGCCAGAATATTTGTATCAATGCCAGTGTTGGTTCTAAAAGTTGTGAGAATGTCCGATGGCCAATCTTGCAATGCAGCAGAAACGATAATGCTCAGACACTTTCCAAGTCTGTTACTGCTCCAGATTATGTGAAACCATGGGTAGGTGCAGTGTACCTTCAGCTAGCATCCTGTTGATGTTTTATACACATCTACCATCTTTTATGCATGCTGTGATATCTTCTTTTGTCCATTGTGTAATGTCCATGTTCAGTTCACAGTTGTGTAAGTGGAGTTTCATAAATGTATCCATTGCACATTCAGGTGGACATTCTCAGATGCAGTGTAACTATTCCTTAGTACTTTCAGTGCACATCCTGAGATTGCAAAAAAAGAAAAAAAGAAAAAGAAAAGCTATTGCCCATTCCCTGTTTTACAATGTGATACAAAACTCTGGGTATGCAGAAGAAGGGTGGAGTAGAAACAACCTCTGCTTAACTTGTCATGTGCCTTCAAGTTGTTTCTGAGTTTTGACGGCCCTATGATGGGGTTTTCTTGGCACGATTTATTCAGAGAGGCTTTATCTTTGCCTTCTTCTGAGGCTGTTATCTCCCAATAACAACTTTCCTGAGCTCTTCGTTCTTTTGGAGAAGCTTTTCTCTTGATTCCACCACTCCCAAGCAGTTTTGGTGGGAACACAAGATAATTATTTCTCTGTGACTGTATCCACACTCTGGAACTGAGTTCTTCAAGAAGTGAAGCTGCCTTTCCTCCTTTTATTGTTCTTTTATTGGTAGGAGAAGATCTTTTTATTCTACAATACTTTGAGGAACAGATTGTTTTATAAGAGCAAGGAGTTTTTAGGGTGTTGTAGTACATTTATTTCATCAATCAGCATTTTAAATAGTTTTAACTCTGTGGACAATTTAATTCCATTTTAATCCTAACTTCTTTTAGCTACTTTTTTACACCTGAAATTCTTTGGACGTTATCACACGGGGAGCTCCGAACAGAAGCCAGCTTTAAAGTGAAAGTGCTACCGCAAAAGAGGAAGAAATTAATTAGCTGGCTTTCCCCGCGTGAAAACCTCCCGCACATTTAAAAGGAGGTTACTCTGAATGGAAAGTAGTCAGAAACTGCTTCTTTTTAATTTCGGAAGATCCCCGAAAATAAAAAGAAGCAGTTTCTGACTACTTTCTGTTTGGATTAACCTGCTTTTAAATGCGACGTTGTCTGAAAATATACCCGCTTTTGTGGGTTATTTTCAGTTTAAACCCCTGTTTCCTTACTGGATTTCCCCCGTGTGATATGTCCTCTGTTTATTCTGCAAGTTGTCCTGAGATGGGGGGGGATCACAGAATCAAGAGAATCTTAGAGTTGGAGAAGATTTAATGGTCATCTAGTCTAACATCCTGTCGTGATGTAAGATGCAACTGAATTACTCTAAACTAAAGGGCCCAGTATGCATACAATAGAAAAGAACAGAACAGAACAGGATTCTGTTTCCTACTATGATCAGCTAGGTGCCTTACAAAAAGCCCATGGACAGGACATAAATGCAGTTGTCTCTTCCATTCATTGTTTTCAGAAATGTACATTCAGAGAAGGGCAGAAAAGACTAGCCAACCTGAGGAAGAGACCTGGGAAGAAAGGGTGCAGTGTTCAAGAATGTTTTGCTTGGAAAGGAGGGAGCAAGGGTAAACAGAACAGATGGACATAAAACATGGTGTGGAAATAGTGCATAGGGAGACTCTTCAGGCCTTTACAGACTGTCAAAAATAATGCAGCTTGAGGCCACTTTAACTGTCCTGGTTAAGTGCTAAGGAATCATGGGAACTGAAGTTTATTGTGGCACCAGAGCTCTCTGACAGAGAAGGCTCAATGTCCCAGAAAAAAAAAAATACATTTCCCATAATTTCCTAGCACTGAGCCAGGACAGTTAAAGTGAACTCAAGCTGCATTATTTCTGGCAGTCTGTAAAGACCCTTCCTTTCCTTATGTGTAATGCTAGAAGTTGGGGTCATCCACATCCAAGCTATGGCTTGGAGAGCCCTGGTTGTGGCACAGTGGTTAAATGCTAGTACTGCAGCCACTCACTCACAAACCATAATTTAAGCTGTAGCGTTCATTGCCATAAAATGTAGTTATGGATGCCAAGCTGTATTGATTTAAAAGGAGATGGGATCAATTCATGGACAACAGAGTTATCAATGGATATTATTCAAGATGGCTATATATCACCTTGTCTTGGTGGTGGGCTTCCTGTAGGCAACTGATTGGCCAGCGATTCACCCAAAAGTAAGAGTGGCCATTGACCGTACCAAAGGTAGGTGTGCCACCCATAGCGTAAATTAAATCCCTCAAGATTTAGTAATTTTTGGTTATTAAAGGCCTCGGCAGACGTCTAATAGAGTCATCTCTGAGGCAAGGAAGAGGAGGGGCAGCCTCACGATCGGCGCCCCTTCCTCCTCCCGAGGTTGCCCTCGGAGCTGCCAGCCCTCCGCACCGCCGGCGCTCCGAGGGCAACGTCCCGCCGCAGTGTCCGCATACGCTGCGGCAGAAAAGTCAGTGAAAGGGCACCCTATGCTTTTAGGGCGCACTTTCACTGACTTGTGAAAGGAGCCCTGATTTAGCGCTCCTTTCAGAGGCGCCGATGGTGCACCTCGGTGCGGATGCCGCGGTCCCGCGGCGCTCCGTCCCAGGGCGTCCTGGACGCCCTCGTCTGCTTCCCCCCTAAGTTTAATCCAATCTGATAGGTGGAATAATACGTTTGCTTGATAATATAAGTGTAAATCTGGTAAGTTGCATCCTCCATTAAGTCTTGTATCAGTTAATGTTTTCCACCTTTCTCTTGGTTTTTTACCTTCCCAGAGAAATCTTTTAAGCTCTTTATTCCAAATATCAAATGGTTTACTATTTGTTATTATCAGTAAGTTTGAAAAAAGAATGTAGACATTGGGTAATGTAGACATTTTGATTGCAGCTATTTTACCTAAGAAGGATAGCTTAAGTTTTGACCATCTCTGCAAGTCTTATTGTATGGTCTTCCACATTTTTTTATATAGTTGTATCAAACAAATCAATGTTCTTCTTCGTAAGCCAAACAGATACCCATGCCAGTGTGATTCAACATGGCTCACCTTCTTCTTCTTATCCTGGGTACAGCATGTGGCCATCATGACCAATAAATTTGATAGTCAACTCACATGTTCCTCTGATCTGTATCACAAATGATGGGGAACATGAGATCACCTACATAATGATCTGTAGATTCCTAATTCCTATCGTTTGTATTTCCCCCAAAAGTGCTTCCATTATGATCCTAAGAAAGAGACGCCATGCTTTTCATGTTTACACACAGATCTTTGGGAACTTTAGTTTACTAACCAATCTAACAAATACAGTCAGGCCTCCTTATCTACAGGCTTACCATCTGCAGATTTCAGCATCCATGGATGGCAAGCCCTTGTTTTCTCTAATGGTGAACATCACACCATCATTAGGGAGAATGGGACGAGATCCTGCATTTTTGATATTCCGGGGGGAGGGGAATCTGGAATGGATCCCCTGTGAATACCAAGATCTGGCTATAGATGGAAGCTACCACCTATAGGGTGTGTACTTGATGGTAGGGGTTTGTATATTACATGGTTTCAGTTGAGGCATTGGTGGGCAACTTGTTGGCTCCAGACGTTGAACTGCAGCACCCAGCATTTTGCAAGGCAGACCCCTGCTTACCTTAGGAAAACAACATCTGATAATGTAAAGATCTGGGAGTAAGCCAAGGGGAAAGGCCATAATTATGTTGCCTTTCCATCCATTCCTAGTCAGGTTCAAATGGTCGATCAGGGATTGAAAAGAAATCCACTGACTCCCATTTCCCTATGAAAACATCAATTTCATTCTTTTTGAGACTAGCAATGGGATGAAGGACATATAACCTGTGGTGAAATCCATGTGTTTCTAAGAATTATGATGCATTTTGGCAAAGAAAAAAGAAAAGAAAAAGGAAATGATGTGCATCTTTGAAAAAAAATGGATTTACTGAGAAGCTGTGTCAAAACATCCTTCAGTCACTGTGGAATATGCATAGAAATTTGTACAGTGGTAAAACTGGATACAAAACTTATATATATTTAATATATGGGGAGAAATATTTAATATGTGTTCGCAGCTTGGGGGTACTTCTAGACTCGTCGCTTCACATGACTAGTCAGGTGAATGCGGCGGCCAGGAGTGCCTGTTATCAGCTTCGGCTGATATGTCAACTGCGCCCATATCTGGATAGGAGGGACCTGGAAACTGTAATGCATGCTTTGGTAACCTCACGTCTGGATTGCTGTAATGCGCTCTACATGGGGCTACCCTTGTGCCTAACCTGGAAACTGCAATTGGTACAAAATATGGCAGCCAGGTTAATTACTGGAACATCTAGGAGGGAGCATATAACACCAGTGCTTAAATCCCTCCACTGGCTGCCGATTAGTTTCTGGGCACAGTACAAGGTGTTGGTTTTGACCTTTAAAGCCCTACATGGATTGGGTCCATCCTATCTTAGGGACTGCCTCTCCCTGTATGATCCCCCCGAGCCCTTCGGTCCTCTGGGAGGAATCTGTTACAGCCAATAAAGACCAGGCTTTTGCAGACCTCCCAGAAGGCCTTCTCTGCGACTCCTCCGAAGCTGTGGAATGACCTGCCGGACGAGATCCATCTTATTACTACTCTTGCTGCCTTTAAAAAGGCAGTAAAGACAGATCTCTTCCCGTGGGCCTTCCCAGAATAACTGCCCGGCCATATGGAGGTAATCTGCTGCTCTCATTTTTCTGGCTGCCATGACATGTTTGCTAATTGGTTTGTATTACATTTTATGATTAATCTGATTTTAATTCTATAATAGTTTAATTTAGTTTTAAGGGGTGGGAGGGTTGGGGTGGGAGTGGAGGAGGTGGGAAGTTGGAATGTTTTAATCATTGTATTTTTTAACTTGCTGTAAGCTGCCCCGATTGCCGAGCAGAGGGGCGGGTTATAAATAAAAATTTATTATTATTATTATTAAAGAGAGCAAAAGTGGGAGACATATAGAAAATAGAGTGAGGGAACACAAGTGGAGGCATCTCACAACATGACATAGAAATAGGATTGGACCAATGGCTCTAATTATAGCCCCGTGATTCCAGTTTAACTGCCATGGAGTCCTGGGATTTGTAGTTCAGTCAGGCCCTAGAACCTTTGGCTGGGAATTTCTAAATAGATCCCTTTGAGGGAGCTGGGTATGTTTAGTCAGGAAAAGAGAAGGTTAAGAGATGACATGACAGCCATGTTTACATATTTGAAAGGGTGTCATATTGAAGATGTAGCAAGCTTGTTTTCCGCTGCTTCAGAGAATAGGAAACAGAGCAATGGATTCTTGATATAGTCTGAAAGGACTCTATGAGGCCAATGGAATTGTGTGTGTGTGTGGGGGGGGAAATCATGCAAAAATGAGACTGACCAATTTCACTTCCATTTTCTCCATCCTCTCTGTCCCATATCCTCACCTGTAGCACAATTGCTGCTTGACACCTCATGCCACCAGACACTGTCATATTATTAAGTGAATGGGACAGAATATTCCATAGATTATATCCATCTAGACTTTACTGGATATACATATAGGAGAAACTCTACAGTGGCCTAGAGCCTTTTCTATGACCCAAAGCCAATATTTTGGAAACGTTGCTCTTTGGACTACAATTCTCCCAGTTGTTCCCCACAGAATGAAATCAGAGCTTTGGAAAAGTTACTCTTTGGACAACAATAGCAAATTTTCTTCATAGCTGATTTTCTTCATAGCTGATTTTCTTCTGGAAGGAAGAAACACACACTGTCAGCTTTCTTCTTATTGCAAGAAAAAGTCTTTTTAAAAACTGCTATTTTGTTTCCCTATTTGCAGTTCGGGAGTTATTCTATGAAAAATTCACATGGAGTTGTAATGCAAAAAGAGCTGCCATTTTCTGGAAAGAAAGCAGCACTTTCTGCACAGGAAATAATATTTCTTGGCTGAAGTGTCTCTTTCTCCCCCCATGGACAGAAAATGATGTTTTCTGTGCAAAACAATATGAATTTTGTGCTGAAGTTCCAAACTACAATGGTTCTCACCAGTCCAGGATTCTACACACCTAGTTTTTTCATCACGCAAAAAACACATTTTTCTTTGGATATTTATTTTAGTTTTCTTTCCATCCCTAGAAGACAACTCTCCTTCAGCCAAATGTATACACGTGCATAGTTTTAATTTGTCTGAAACTATATTACCAACTTTTAGACAGTCTCTTTTGAAATGGTTTAATACGATTTTGATCTGCTTAAATTATTTTGTAGTATTTTAAATTGTTCTAAGCATTTAAATTGTTTTTATTTTACTCTGCCCAGAGATACTGGAATATAAGGCAGAATATATATTTTATACACACAAATAAATACATTTTTGCTGGGGAAGTTCTTTATGTGGTGGTTCAATAACTAACTATTCCAAGTTTTTTTTTTCCCCACTGTCTGTATATAAATAAGACTCTGAAAAGTAAACGGAGGGAGGCACTGAACTGCCGTAGCTTTGGCCAGGAACTTGAACATAAATATTCCCAGATAGATAACAGAAGAGACAGGTTTTACATTCTATAAGCAAATGCAGCAAAAGTTAGTACCAAATTAAAATGAAAGAGAAGATAGAGACCTTCTTTCTCTATATATAATTTGGAAAGAGCTACTGAGATTTTATTATTATTTATTTATTTTGTAAATTTTAAGCCACAAAATCCTGCTCCAGTCCCCTTTGAGCATCACTCACAACTTCTCTTATCTCCCGATGCTCTAATATCAGGAGAAATTGCTATTCTTATTTACTATAGAAACTAGCACGAGGAGATGCCAGTTCCGTACCACAAAGGAGATGAGAACTGACAGGTTTAAAAAATGAGAAGAGAGCTCAATCCTCTTATTTATTTATTTTTTCAACATATGGAGTATACTATGGCTCTGACCAGAGCAGGAGATCCCTTTGTAACCCATTGGGTAAAGCTCTAACCAGTGACTACCACATCAACAGAGAGATGACCATGGATG
The DNA here is from genome assembly GCA_020142125.1 of Phrynosoma platyrhinos. Lineage (NCBI taxonomy): Eukaryota > Metazoa > Chordata > Lepidosauria > Squamata > Phrynosomatidae > Phrynosoma > Phrynosoma platyrhinos. The sequence goes on along the minus strand of CM034703.1, from coordinate 5,925,418 downwards.
AGAATGAGCCAAGCTTCTTTCTTGCCACATGGCATTACCACTTTCTCCGTGGCCTGGGCTTATGCCATCCTGCTTGATCCTTGGTTGTGGCAAGTATGAGACAAAAGGTGTTACGTAAGGACAGAGCATTATTAGCAGAGGAAAGAGAAAGCAGGAAAGCAAGAAAGGGGTGGGCTGGAGAGAGGGGATTTATGTAAAAGGATAAGGAGGAGAGGGACTTATTTTCTCAGGGTACCTCCAGATGGCAGCTTTGTATATTTTCTGTTCAGCCTGTGCACACTGAATTGGATGTGGGAGAAGCGGGACAAAGAAAATGCCTTAGAAAAGGGAATCAGGATTTGTTTTTTTGGAGGGGGGTTAATTGTGAATCCTCCACTAATTCCAAACCACACCTTGATCTGTGATTGATTTCACTTTCTAACAGATTTTTTAAAATAATAATAATAATAATAAGGAATGAGGAAGGGGCTCAATGGAGAGTTCAATTATCGGCACATGAAACAATCTTCTGAAGGCAGCATGCTGAATGATGCTAAGAATGAGTTAACTAGAAATTTAAAAAACCATCCATTTAATGGCGAGACTGACTTGGTGGAGAGTAATTTTTTGAAGGCAATTTTTAATTAATGGAGCTCCAATTTACCAATGTTGTTTTTCCTTTCTGTGATCCCTCTCCCAGGCAATGAAATACAAATGTGTAATGTGCCCCTTCTAAGTATGCATGCACACACATTGTTTCTATATTGCTTTCAGTTATAGTTCAAGGAATTTACAAAAAAGTGTGAAACAGCTGGTGTGTGTATATTGGACTGAGAACCTGCATCAAGGTGCACTTTCACACTACACACAAATAACATTATGGGGCTGAGCAGACGGATAGGGGAAAAAAGAACTGATCCTGGGTTTTCCCAAACTGGTTCAAGACCCCACTGTGTACATGGCACCCAAAGACATACCAAATGTATGTCTATATCCAAAGGTAGTTCACACCATGCAGTGTTAAGCTGCACTGCCTGGTTTTTTGGTGTGTATGTTGTTATTGTTTTGTTTTTTGTTTTGCCCTCCCCATGCAAGTGAACCATTACACAAACAAACCATCTGAGACTGGAATTACCTCTCTCTTCCCACCCAGCTGCCATCCCATTTGATGCCCCATGCATGAATGATATACTGCTCATACAGTGCATTGGTGCAACCAGTGACACATTGACAAAGTGCAACCATGGAAGCTCCCCATAAATAACTCCTTCCCCCCATGCCACCCTGTTGGACTGTTTGATCTGTATTTGTTTGAATTACATCTATTGTATTATTGGTGACCTGCTCTGTTTGTTGTACTTTCACATCATGGCGTGTGCGACAGGTGCATGGTGTGATGGAGGGAGCGCTGGTGGCACAGTGGTTAAATGTCAGTACTGCAGCCACAAGGTTGCATTTGATCTCAGAGGCTCCAAGGTTGACTCAGCCCTCCATCCTTTCATAGGTCAGTAAAATAAGTACCCAGCTTGTTGGGGGCAATCGGCTTGCAGATTGTAAACTGATTAGAAGTGCTAAGTCCACTGATAAGCAGTATAGAAATGTAGATGCTATTGCTATTGCTATTGCTATTGCGTTGGGTCGATGGTACACCTTGCCACTCATGTGACTATATGCTCAAACAAAACAAAACAAAAGGTATGGTGAACAATGACACCAGCAGCTGTGTCTTACCAGTCCCTAAGTACATGCTACAGACTGCTTCCATATGCTGTCTGGGCTTTCCCACATTCTTGTACTTGGACCATGCTGTTTATATGCCAGTGCAATGATGCACAATTTCAACATTAAGGTGGTTTATTGGGATTTCTTTTTGCCCTTGTTTTTAACCTCGTAGTGTGGCTTTGTGGTGATTTCCACTCAGTTTCACATCATACATTATCTAGACAGGTCGTTTCAAGTCAGGATGAAGCCACTTTATTTTGCCAGTGCAGATTACCTGTAAGATTCCACTTGGGTGGAATATGTTATATCCCCTGAAATCTTGAGATTTGGAGTTTGGTGAGGAACTTGGACTCTTTGATTGAGAATTTTAATTACCCCTCCTTAAACAATAAAACCCAGTATTCCATAGGATGGTGCTATGGCAGTTAATGTGGAATCATAGCTCTATAACTGTGTAGTGTGAAAGGCCCAGGGTTATGTGTCATAAATCTCTACATGTGGAGCTATGCATGGATTGTGCTATGCCAGCATTTCACAACAGAATTTCATATCTGAAACTGCAGCTGAATCCAAATCTTATCTGTATGCAGCTCCATATGTGTATCTCATGTGTATGTGCTTCTCTTACACATTTGTTTGTGCATGTGCCACTTTGCTTCCACAACCATGAACTAAATGCAGGCATTCTGTACTGGACAAAAATATCCAGCTGCTTCCATAGGGGAAATTATGCATGCATAAAACACCAACAAGATTCCAGTCCCTTGTCTCTGCTTGTCTGTCTCTCTCTGTCTGTCAGCAAATGTATAAACTGAAAGCCACACAGTCATAAAAAGCAGGATTCAAATTGCATCTAAAAGGTTCGGGGGGAAGGGAATAGCTATAAAAAGAACTTTTCCTGGTGCCAAAATGACCATAAGGCAGATGCCAAGCAAACCATTCTGGGGGGCGGGATGCATAGCTGGGGCACCACTCTTAAGACCTTAGTTGCTGCTCATAAAAGGTCTTCTATGAAAGATCTTAATGTATAGGAGTTAGGTACTACAAATGGTTGCTTTTGTGGATTAAAAGGTCCACATTCCATGCCTCCAAAAACCACCTTTATTGAGCCTTTAACAGTATAAAAACATTATGATTGATTGCTTGGTTGGTTGATTGACTGAGGGATCAGAATGCAGATAATTCATGAAACTTAACTGATAGGTTTAGGGCAGGGGTAGGCAACCTTTCCCCTTTAAAGGCCGAGGGACTTCAGCTCCCAGAAGCCTCAGCCATGTTGGCCTATAACAGTCCCATGTTGGCCAATAGCTCCTGGGATTCTGGGAGCTGAAGTCCCTCGGCCCTTAAAGGGGAAAGGTTGCCTACCCCTGGTTTAGGGCATGTTTACACTGGTTTCCAAATGGACCAGTTTTCCCCACCCTAATGGCACCCTGTCTTTACAATACGGGGCCAAATCTACAGTTTGAATGTGAATTGTATTCATGAGGTGAGGCCAATTCCACATGGAATCCAGGCTATCCCTCCCGTAAACCAGATTAAAAAGATTTAAAACCTTTTCCACTGGATTTTTCAGGAAAATTCTGAGCACTCCAGAGTTATGCAGGGTTGCATCTACACATGCGACCATGTATCGGTTGGCATGAGTCGCTCTCTCTGAAGTCATAATGAGGTGCCCATCCATGTCACTGATGTTGGGTGTCTCAATTTCAACCTCATATGGAGCAACTCATGCCAGTGATGGGGGTACTGGGTGACACAATGGGATGTGTGTGTAGACAGCTGCCCTGCATTGCTGCAGTGTGTAGACCTAATAGGGGGAATTTTGGGCATCTCCAAGGCTAAAATACTCCATTACCAGTCCAGTGTATACAGGGCAGTGTACACCCACCCTTAGTCATTCATATCTCAACTTCCAGTTGCCCAGTTATTGCAGCCATGGGCTCAGGGCAACCAGAAATATATGAGGAGAACAAGTAAAGCATGTTATGTCTGCATAGGAAGTGATGTCTCTAAGTGACAGGTGGACATGGAATTTAGCTGGATGATCATAGCTATTTCCAGTCTATGGTCATATAAACAGTGGTGGCTAGGAAAGGATTGATAAATCAGTCTGTGTCCAAACCCTATCACTTTGTGTATATAATTTCCTGTTGTGCCCCATTTTCACATTAAGCTGTGTTTTAGATTTAAAACAAAACTCTTGTATAAAGGCAGACATTCAAATATTTGTTAAGCTACCCTACATTTGAAACACCCTTTCCTCACAAAATCACTTTTCTATATATCACTTGCACCAAAAGATATATTGGCGCATTTTGATATTTTGTAACTACATCCAAACTTTCCAAAATTGCAACATCTGGCAGATAACTACATTTTGATCTGACTATGAATCTAGTGTGAGAGAGGGGTGTGTGAATCAGGTCAGTTCATATCAGTAGTTGCAAAACTGGTTTCCTTATCCTAAACCAGTGGCATGGGACTAGCCAACTAAAGGCCCTTGGCCTGATCTCCTGTGGACCTTGGCCTAATTTCAAATCCCTCTGCAAATGATCAGTTCACATCTCAGAGGAAGGAGCAGCCCCTTCCTCAACAGACCACCAGGTGGGGAAGAAGACAGGAGGAGGCAATGGAATTAAAAGAATGAAGGGGGGAGGAAGGGATGAAGATGATGATCAGAGACTGTAAAAAGGAGAGGAGAGAGCATTTCTGGTTTCATCCATTGGTAGCTTGCACCCTGCTTACCAGTGGTAACCCCTTAGGGCAGGGTTTGACAACTTTGCAGAGGGGGCAATTTTAACTTACATACACACAACCTTGGGCCACACTGCCACATCTGGATACACCACTAGTGATATCATGTCACTTTTGATTGCCATTTCTAGCTAAATTTGGGTCAATTTTGCCACTGATCCCATTTTTGGGTGGTTTGTACAGTTTGGGGACAGAAAGTTGCTCCTAAATTCCCCCCCCCTTAAATAATAGGGTTGGGATTTGCAGATTCAGGGGACTTCTAGGGGACTTCAGGATCCATAGATGACCCATCAGCTGGATTCTCCCCATTCCTGTCTTAGGAAATTTAGCCTTTAATAGAAAGAAGGTATTGCCCTGATCTAAAGGAGGTTGTCTGATGTTTACCCTCCCAATGGATTTCATTGCACCAATGACTATCTTCAATGTATAATTGCACCAATGACTATCTTAAAATTTGTCTGGGAAAAGGATGTGTGTGTGTGTGTGTGTGCATGTGTGCTTGCATGCATGCAAATTGGTACATAATAATATAATGTAAAGAAATGCATATGAATTTCCATGTGAACTAATTTCAGGGAAATAAAAATACACCTTACAAACAGATATTTAAAAATGCAAAATGATGAAGGGCTGCCACCTACATGTCTCCCATATAAACCTAGAGGGCCTAAATACCCTAAAAACACCAGATCCCATTTGATCTTGGAAGCTAAGCAAGGTCAGCTGCAGTTAGTACTTGGATATAGATTATATTACAGAGGAAGGAACTGGCAAAACCACCTCTGAATTTTCCTTGCATAAGTGACAGGTGACTTGAGAGAGGTCTGGTATTTTTGTTGTTGTGTGCTTTCAGGTTGTTTCCAACTTATGGCAACCCTAAGCTGATCCTATCATGAGGTTTTCATGGCAAGATTTGTTCAGAGGAGGTTTGCCATTGCCTTCCCCTGAGGCTGAGAGCATGTGACTTCTCCAAGGTCACACACTGGGCTTACATGGCCAAGCCAAGATTCAAACCCTGGTGTCCAGAGTCATAATCCAGCACTCAGACCACTACCCAATGCTGGTTTTCATCTGATAGTTTAGTGCATAATAAACAGGATGTTGGCCTACATATATGTCTGGTTTCATCAGCATGGCTCTTCCATTCTGTTGCTATCAATAGGTAAGAGAATCAAATCTCTGCAGACAGTGGCCAGAACCTTGCTGGTGTCATGCACACACGTCAGTTCCTTTACGTATGTGGTTGTACTGTTTTCGCCATTGAACAATAGACGTATTCAGCTTGAGGCTGCGTAAGCAGAGTTCCACCAACGTAATCATTGCACACAAAGTCCTGCTTTCTTGGATGTTGCATCACTATTTGTCAGGGCTTTCATGTGATTCATTCAAGAAACTTAGATTGCAATGGGATAAGCAGCAAGAACCCTGGCAGATGCAATCGGTTGCACCATGTCGGTGTTCTGCAAAAAGGTGGTGCAGTCCAACTGTGCAACTACATGAGTGTAGATTTATATTACACAAGCACAGTGTATGATTTTGAACAGCATTTTATTCCAAAAGTGTCATTATTCTAATCCTGCACTAAACAGCTAAGTCTATACACCAAGGCAATAAAAAGCCCTCTCATTCCCTTCTTCTTCCTTCTCTTATAGCATCAAAGACTTTATGTTTTCTTTCCTAGTTTCCTCTCTGTTCTATGCTAATCTTTCCATTAGTACTCATTTCAAAACAGAAGGCCTGAGATATGTCCCACCGAAGCTTCTGAATCTACCAGCGTCCTCCATCCAGCCGGTGTTTGCTTTATATTAATCTCCATCTGCCTCTGTGTGAGATATCCATCTCAAGATATCATGCTTGCATGCAGTTTTGAGCAAGGGCCATGCGGCATTTCGACCAAATACACTTTATGCACCAATTTTATAGCGGCGCAGACATGGGACTGAGCTAAGTGCAGCCAGCATTGTTGTGGCAGGACTATTTATTAATTCAATGTATTTAAATCCAACCCTGTTTTGTAAGATCTTAGGACAGCATACAATGAAATCAGTTGAAACAGTTTTAAAATTTAAAACAAAAAAATAATTGAAACATTTATTCATTCTATAAATATATGGAAACCATGCCTGGCTTAGAGAGCTCGATATGTTTAGCCTGGATAAGAGAAGGTTAAGTGATGATATGATAGCCATGTTTCAATATTTGAAGGGATGTCATACTGAGGATGGAGCTGGCTTGTTTTATGTTGCTCCAGAAACTAGAACACAGAGCAACGGATTCAGACTAAAGGAAAAGAGATTCCATCTCAACTTCCTAATGTTTGACAGTGGAATAGGCTGTTTGACAGTGGAATATGCTGCCTTGGAGAGAGGTGGAGTCTTCTTTGGAAGTTTTTAAACGGAGGCTGGATGGCCATCTGTTAGGGGTGCTTTGATTGTGTATTCCTGCATGGCAGAATGGTTGGTCTGGATGATCCTTGGGGTCTCTTCCAACTCTATAATTCTACATTGAACAATTGAATAATTTAGAAATAGTGGATGTATACAGATTTAGAGGAAGTCATGAAGTCCCCAAGGCTTTAATACAAAACCAAGGTTTAATTTGGCATCAGAATGAAACCTCCAGTAGCACCAGAAGTTAGTCTGGGCCAGGAGTCAACCTTTTGGAGGTCCTGCAGCTTGAGTCTGAGATTAGAAAACACCATCTGGGTTAGCACTCTACTGCTGTACTGCTAGGATGTGTAAGCCCAGCAAAGACATTTGCATTAAGTGAGATTAGCGATGTGAAAATTCAGTTTCATTTCCATTGCATAGCTTAGAAATCCTATCAGCATTTACCTTTCGTCTATAGTAGGCTGCAGTACTTCCCCCTTTTGCTTTCTGTATGGAAATTGCCATGTATTTTGCCCTAATGAATACATTTTTTTTGTACACATTTTCCTTAACAGTTGCCATTTTCAAATATAGTGTCCTCTTGACAGAGGTGTGTTGGTGCATATTTTTTTAAATGGGTGCATTTTTATAATCTTGCAGTTGCATATAATTTAAAGAAGGGACATGGATTAGATACTTGTGATTAAATCCCAGATGCAGGAAAAATAAGATATGTGTGTGCTTTCATTAAGAATCTCATGGACCACAGATTGGATAATGTGCTTATTTCAAAGTGCTTACTTATTTCAAATTCCTTTTCCATCCTGAAGTACTGTAGACATAAATTTGGTTTCAAAAGATTTCATGGGTTTTGCACATCTGAAGAGGCCTATATGTTTATTCAATGTATAGTCTAAACCTGATTTTGGGGAAATTTGTTGTTGTTGTTGTAGTTGTTGTTACAGGAACATGGGAAGAGACTTATTTTACTATCCTATAGTTATATTGTCTTAATGATCCTATTGTTACATAAATCAGACTTCATGATTAGAAAACCAGACTGGAATTCAGAAGATCCAGGTTTAAGTTCCCCACTGAGCCATGAAATTGACTTGGTGACTCTGGGCCAGGAACACTCTCTCAGTCTGACCATCCCTTGGAGTTGCTGGGGAAGGGCAATGGGGAGCCAAAGTCTCCCTTGGCTTATTGGAAGAAAAATGAGATATACACAAATAAATCAACTTCCTTTTGCTTGGTTTGAAGAAAGATTCCTTTGTCTCGAGGCATCTGCACAGATAGCTTTGCTAGGCAGCACTGTAGAGTCAAGAATTACAAAATCAGATGGGATCCAGGGTGAGAACCAGAGTGGTATGGTGGTCTGATATGACAGTGGAGACCAGGGCTCAAATCCTTGTTCAGCCATGGAAGCCCACTGGGTGACCTTGGACAAGTCACACTACCTCAGCCTCAGAGGGAGGCAAGGGCAAAAAACCCTTAAACAAATCATAGAATCATAGAATCATAGAGTTGGAAGAGGCCACAAGGG
>CM034703.1:5901068-5916948 GCA_020142125.1 Phrynosoma platyrhinos | reverse complement strand
GGACACGCTCCAGTTTCTCCACATCCTTTTTGAATTGTGGGGCCCAAATCTTGCAAAGAAAACCTCGTAATGGGGTCAGCTTAGGGTAAGTCAGAAATGACTTGAAGGCACACAACAACAACAACAACAACAACAACAACAGTAATATATGTATTCAGTGTATAGTATTCACTCTGTATCACCTTAAATTGTGATACATCGGGAATGTCTTGAAGGCACACGGCAAAAATTGTGGGATCCAGGGCAATAATCTTGACCAGGCCCCTTCTTATAACATGATGAGGTTTTTCTTTCAAATGCTATAAGCTTCTTCGCAGGAGTTGAACAAATAAATGGGGGAAAGTTTGTTTTCTGCTGCTCCAGCATCAAAAATGCAAACCAATACATTCAAAATACAAGAAAAGAGTTTCTGTCTAAATATTAGGTCCTAAATATTAGGTAATAATTAGGAAGACCTCCTTTACTGTAAGAATTGTTTGATAGTAGAATGAACTGCCTCAGTGGGTGTTGGAGTCTTCTTCTTTGGAGGTCTTTAAAAATAGATTGGATGGGTGTATTTCAGGCAAAAATTGCATATTCATGCATGGCAAGGGGTTGGACTGGATGGCCCTTAAGATCCCTTCAAGTCTGATGATACTGTAATTCTAAACTGTCTTGGCAGAGTGAAACAAACAGATTAAAAAAAAGTTATTGCCTTGAATCCTAGTAATTCCAGCTAGAGTAAACTCATTGAATCAACTGTTGAATGTTGAGCTGAAATGCAGATAAATTGCATTGATATAAGAGGTCTAAGAAGCAGTGTAGTGTAGTGGCTTAAGCATCGGACTATGACTTTGGAGAACTTTGGTGACATGTGTGGAACTCTACTTACACATTGATGCACTGAATATGTATAATGACAAAGACCTACAAAGCACATCAACATGGGCAAAGAAACGTACATGCACGTATGACAGTGGCTACATACCAGTCATCATATCTTGACTGGCTAAGAGCTTATCCTGGTATTTAGTTGCATTCAGTCCCAATGTAAACAAGACCACGCTTTATGTCTTGGTATCTTTGAAAGGAAAGCTTAAACTGCATATTTATGCCTTTCCTTGCATTGTTAGCCTTGAGCTTTTTGGAGGAAGGTAGAATGCACAAATGTTGCAAATACATAAATAAATATGAATGTTGCACTAGGGCCATTACTGTCACTGAAATTTTGACATGTGGTGGTCCTTTTCTGGCCAAATAGATTTTTTATGGCTGAGATTTATCACAGAGCTGGGACATAACGAGCCACAAATAACAAGTAATTATGAGTTACTTGTAATTAATTCCTTGGCCAATGATGAAGGTATGACTGACCTAAATAATTGTCATTTAACAAGGAATAACTTCATTCCTCTAGCATGAGGCTGAGGGATGTGAGCTCATTAAGTGGCAGAGGAGGAATATCACTGGGTCCTAGTGCTTGTTTTGTGCTTCTGTAAGATACTTTACTCTGGACATTAGCAGTAAATTCAAATTACAGGAAAATACATTCTGCCTAAACATTAGGAAGAACCTCCTGATAGTAAAAGCTGTTGGATTGTGGAATATGCTGCCTTAGAGTGTGGTGGAGTCTCCTCCTTTGGAGGTTTTTAAACATAGGTTGGGAAGCCATCTTCAGGAGTGCTTTGATTGAGCATTCCTGCATGGCAGAAGGGGGCTGGATTGGATGGCCTTTGGGGTCTCTTTCAACTCTAGGATTCTAGGATTCAATTATTCTAATGATGTGTATCTTTGAAAGGAAAGCTTAAAATGCATATTTATGCTTTTATTTGGATTGTTAGCCTTGAGCTTTTTGGAGGAAGGGTAGAATGTGAGGATGTGTTTTGTACCATGGGCCAGTAACTTTTCTCCACTCTAACTAAAAGGTAAATGTTTTTCTTGATTCTGAGGAACATGAGAACGAAGCTATTTTTAAAAAGCATAACTGGCAGATACAGGAGGGGCCTATATAAGTTGGAATAGCCAACATGTAAACTAGAGAGGGCTTCTGTACCTTTAATGGTTGTGTACAAGAGGAAATTTTTGCAGGTGTTGCTTGTCAAATGACCAGGCAACAAGCAACTCCTACTGAAATTATTTCTTTTATACCACCATTAAAGTATAAGGTGTCTCCCTCCCTCCCTCTCTCTCTCTCTCTCTCTCTCTATTTTATTTTCTTTGACAACCTTAATATCAGTATCAGGGGGAGAGGGAAAGACTGCTATGTGTTCTTTTTTTAAAAAAAAATATCTTTTTTCACCCAAAGTGAAATCCAAAGTAAGTAGGGAACTTTTCTTAAGGCTGAGGCTGCTGCCACATTGCAGAATTAATGCAGTTTTGCAGCACTTTAACTGCCATGGCTCAATGCTATGGAGTCCTGGGATTTGTAGTTTGTTATGGCCCCAGAGTTCTCTGACAGAGAAGGCTAGATATCTCACCAAACTACAAATCCCAGAATTCCATGGCCTTCAGCTATAGCAGTTAAGGCAGTGTAAACTGCATTAGTTCTGCAGCGTAGATGCAGCGCAAGTTTCTCATTGATGTTTTATAAATTTCCACTTTGGATGTGCAGAGGGTTTGGGGAAGAGGCAGAGCAATGTGGGAAGCCAGTCAGGCTAGAAGACCTATATAGGATGCTTCTGCTGAGATTTTCAACCCACTAGCTCTATTTCTTTCCAACCAACCCACACTGACAGCAATCGGGCAAATTAATGATGCCATCTCCAGGGCTGATACAGAAGATGGGCTCATAGAAGACCCTTAGGGACTAGAGTGGCTTTGGATTCAACAGCAGATCCAAAGGCAGCTATTCTGTGCCACTTATAAAACAGGTGGAAACTTCTGGTGGGGCAGCAATGTGTCATCCTAACCTGGCATATTTTGGGTTTAGGACTGTGCTCTTGCACAGAAATTAAGGATGCTTTTTAAAAATAATGGATAGGAAAGGAATGGCACATATCTCATCTTTCCCTATACAAGCTTGTCCAAGTGTTAAGATCTCCAAGGATGGGCTTTCTCATGGTCCCACCCATCCTCACAGACACATTTGGTGAAGACGAGGAGACAGGGCCTTCTCAGTGGTTGCTCCTAGGCTGTAGAACTACCTCCCATGGGAGATATGGGCCATGTCTGCATGGGGAAAAAGTAATTTTCCCACCCCATTCCTGTACTGATCTGTTTAGATGATGCACAAGGCTAGAATGGTTGAAGCACAGGTCCAATCCCTACTCCAGGGAAATTTTCCAGAGTAAAAAGAGTCCCCATTTGCTCTGGAAAAGGCTGGATCTCTGGCAAATACCTTGAGTGTTCAGACAGTATGCCAATGTGGGGATGAGGCAGAGAAGCATTAGCAGGTGGACACAAGAATTCAGTTGGAAGTGCCCTGGGTTGGGCAAGCCACTGTCCTCTTCCCACCTGGAAATTCCAACTCCTGCCACAACTTTGTCACTTTCTTCATGCAATTCCTTCAGCATATAACACATTTTAATAGACGGGGCTAAGATGAGGTTGGAGTGTGGAGACAGTTGCCATTTTCGGCCCATTGTGGGTTCCAGCTGTAATGACAGCTCCTCCTCCTCATGGACCAAAAAGCCATGATGGTAAGCTGGGTTTTCCCATCAGCATGGACACAGCCCTAGGTAGGCCTGTCTTTGGTCTCTTTTTGACAGCAGGCAAAACAACAAACAAACAAACAAACACCTTGTTTTATTAATTTTGTGCTTTCAATATAATTCTTTATTTATTTATTTTAAAAGAACTTTGCATAGTAAGATTATTGCTCTGGTTTGTTTGAATATGTTGTCAGCCACCTTGAGTCTCATGCTGAGAGACAGGAGGGAAGGAGAGGGAGAGATGCAGATTTCTGTCAATTCAAAATATTCCAGTCCTACCTTTCCTGCCATCAAACTCTGGAGAGTTACCAACAAGGTTGTCTGGAAAATATCAGCAACAATAATGTTTGCATTGTCACACACATGGGTAGATGGGTGGGTGGGTGTGTAGGTATGCACTTCCACTGGTCTGGATATTCCATTCCATTCTCATAGCTCACTTAATAGATTAAAAAGCAGGCCAAAACTAACAAAATGAATTTCCAAAGCAAGAAGTGTAAGATACTGCACTCAGACAGAAAAAAAGTGAAATGCACAGCTATAGGATGGGGATACCTGGCTTTTGGAGTGACGACCCATCCACATGACGGCGCTCCCATGACTTCCTTCCAGCTTAGCAACCGCACACGCTGAGCCAGAAGAGATGCCAAAGAGGTGTGCCATGCCTTTTGCAGCACCCCTTTCGCAGCTTGCAGAAGGAGTGCTATTTTAGCACTTCTTTTGCAGGCAGCAAAAGGGAGGATTGAGGCCGAGGTGTCCGGCAGCCTCAGCCTTGCTCCTCTGCTTTTGGGGAAGGCCCAGAGCTGCCCATCTGCTTCCCCCTTTAGTAAACCACAAGCTGAAAATGAGTTAATGGTATGATGCAGCAGCTAAAAAAGCCAATGCAGTTTTTGGCTGCATCAATAGAAGTATAGTGTCTAAATTGAGGAAAGTAATAATACCACTCTATTCTGCTTTGTCCAGGCCTCACCTCGAATCCTGTGTCCATTTCTGGGCACCACAATTCAAGAAGGATGTTGACAAGCTGGAGTGTTTCCAGAGGAAGGCAACCAAAATGGTGAAGGGTCTGGAAACTATGCCCTATGAGGAATGACTTAGGGAACTGGATATGTTTAGCCTAGAGAAGAGGCAGTTAAGAGGTGATATGATAGCTCCATTTAAATATTTGAATGATTATCACGTTGATGATGGAGCAAGCTTATTTTCTGCTGCTCCAGAGACTAAGGAGCTCATCACACTGCTAAAAAACCTGGTTTACCTCTCCTGTTGAATTCTAATTTGGGAGGCAGCTGAGTCCTATTGCAGTAGTTTGCCACCGAATCTGCTGGCCGAATACAGCCCTGATGCAGCCCCAGTCCCATGAGCACTCAGCAAGACACTTTCAAAGTCAGAAAACTCCAGACATTGAAAAGCAGCTTGCTGAGTGTGCCTGGGACCCCGTAGGCAGTGGACTGTATATGGCTGGTGGATTTGGTGGCAAAACTCACGCGATGGAACCCGTCTGCCTCCCAAATTAGAATTCAACTCAGGAAAGGTAAGCTGGAGGGGAGGTTAATGGTGTGATGAACTCCTAGGACATGGAGCAATGGATGCAAGCTACAAGAAAAGAGATTTCACCAAAACATTAGGAAGAACTTCCTGACAGTAAGAGCTGTTCAACAGTGGAATACACTGTTGTGGTGGTGTCTCTTTCTATGGAGGTTTTTAAACAGAGGCTGGATGGCCATCTGTTAGGAGTGCTTTGATTTTGTCTGACAAAGTAAAGGGTTAGACTGGATGGTCCTTGGGCTCTCTTCCAACTCAAGTGCTCTCTTCCAACTCAAGGCGGGGTATAAATAAAAATTATTATTATTATTATTATTATTAAGGATTATATTATTCTAAAGCTCAAATAAAAATATCTCAGATGTGGATGTTTTGTCGTCTGCTGCCTCTGACTCTCCAATCTACTGCTTATCTCCTTTGGTTTTATCTAACCTCTCATTGGTTCTCCATCTTGGATTGTCCCAGTGCAGTCTAGTTGGCAAAGTGATTTTTTTTCATTCCATCATCAATATAGTCTCCAGCTAATCACTGCCAGTCATATGAGTCCTTTGGCTCTCAGTGGCCTCTGTAAATAATTGCAAGAAGTATCCAAACTTTCTCTTGGGTACCATGCCAAGTCTTGAAGCTGGCTTGATGGTCTCCAGAAGTTACTTGCCAGCAGCTTTTATTCCTCAATGGGTGCTGATTGCTCTGATGAGTCGTCTTGTTCCTGGAAACTAAATCCTGAGGACATGGAGTCTTGGGAGAATCACTAGCATTCTTAAAGGGAACCATCTCAACAACTAACAGCAAAGCATCATACGGCAAAGCATCACTCCCTTCAGTGGCATCCTTGCATTAATGTTGTGGGTGGGGGGAGAGATTTGGAAGCCTGATCTATCTATCTATCTATCTATCTATCTATCTATCTATCTATCTATCTATCCTGTATTTCTGCAACAGTGCAACTTTTAATACAATGTATATCCAGTAGGAGTACAGCTTAAATCCAAGAGAATAGACCCATGGAGCTATTGCTTTTTGATTTAGCATTTAGGGTTTAAAAACTGATTTGGGGTCTTCTATGGTTGAGACTAGATTGATCCCTGTCATTCATACAAAATCCTGCCATTCATGTCTCTAAGGATTATCACATGAGGGGCATTTACAACTTAATAGTGCAATAATACCAAGAATGATTCTATTGTTGTTAACTGCCCTCAAGTTGATGTCGACTCATGGCAGTCCTATGGATGAGACATCTCCAAGACCTCTGTCCTCCACTGCTCTGCTTAATTCTTGCAATCCCATACCTGTGACCTCCTTAATAGAGTCCATCCATCTGGCATGTGGCCTTCCTCTCTTCCTACTTGCCTCCACCTTTCCCAGCATTGGGCCTTTACAGACTGCCAGAAATAATGCAGCTTGGGGCCACTTTAACTGCCCTGGCTCAGTGCTAAAGAATTATGGGAACCATATTTTTTTTCTGGGACATTTAGCCTTCTCTGCCAGAGAGCTCTGGTGCCACAATAAACTACAGTTATCATGATTCCTTCACACCAAGCCAGGACAGTTAAAGTGGCCTCCACTATTTCTGGTAGTCTGTAAAGGCCCATTATTGTCTTTTCCAAAGAGTCTCCTCTTCTCATGATATGTCCCAAATACAACAGTCTCAGTTTGGACACCTTGGCTTCCAGGGAGGTTTCTGGCTTGATCTGCTCTAGGACCAATTAGTTTGTCTTTTTGGCTGTCCATGGGATCCTCAGCACTCTTCTCCAGCACCGTATCTGAAATGCATTGATTTTCTTCCTATCATCTTTCTTAATTGTCCAGCTCTCACATCCATACATAGTAATAGGGAATACAATGGCTTGTATGATTCTAACTTTTGTTCTGAGTCGTATATCTTTGCATTTTAGGATCTTTTCTAGTTCTTTCATAGCCACCCTCCCTATTCTTAGTCTTCTTCTGATTTCCTGATTGCTGTCCCCATTTCTATCAATGTTTGATCCCAGGCATGGGAATTCTTTTAATATTTCTATTTCCTCATTGTCTAGGTTGAGCTTGTGAAGGTCCTCGGTGGTCATTATTTTTGTTTTCTTAGTGGTGATATTGAAACAGTTACTTTCACATGGGTTTCAATAACGGGGCATTAACGATTCATGAGCAGTAAAATAGTGCTTTTACATTCTTCATGTTGGCAGAAGGGGTTGTGATCAGAGAGAGAAAAATGGGTCAACTCTCACTGCTAAGTAACTCTCCTGTGACTCACAAGTACAACATAGAAAGTGATTCTTCTGAATAGCACACTAGGAGATGGGGGATTCAATTTATTTCCAGAAGGTTTAATGACAGATTCTCAATAAGATTCTCTTATTGAAATGTGATTGCCTTTCACATATTCACAATAACACCAATGAAGCATTATTGGAAAGCCATTGACACTTTTTTTTGTGTCGTTAATAAGTTGCACTAGCATGACGCTTCCATGATGTGACAAGTATGCTATGTGGATGATGTCATGTGAAAATCTTTCTGCAATTGCACAACAGGGGCATAACACTCCTCTCACATTTCTTACCCCTGTATGATAATCTTGACTATAAAGACATGAAGACACAGGCCAAGGCCAGATTTTAATAGTCGTTGATGTAAGTATTGGATCGCTATTTAACAAAGCCAACATTCATGTAGTGGTTTGAGCATTGGACTGTGGCTCTGGAGACCAGGGTTTGAATCCCGACTTGGCCATAGAAACCCACTGGGTGACTTAGACAAGTCACATTCATTTAGCCTCAGATGAAAGCAAAGGCAACCCCACCTCTGAACAAATCTTGCCAAGAAAAACCCATGATAGGTTCTCCGTAGGATTGCCATAAGCTAGAAACAACTTGAAGGCATTCAACCACCACAAATTTATGAATTGGTTCAAGGATCTAGTCTAGTTGGGATTACCAATAGGATTTTGGCTAGCGATAGACCTTTAGTATTTTTGCTAAGGACTGGTCAGTTTCATGGACTTTCTCAGAAAGGATGTAGATTTCTTCAAAACTAAGAACATCCCTCTTCTTATTCCAAAACAGACAAGAGATCCCCCACCTGCCTGATTTTCTAAAGATCTGCTTTAGAAAATCAGACTGTAAGGACATTATCACACAAGATTTAAAAAGTGTAATGAGAGGAGGATAGTGGAAGCTATGGTTGTACCTTTTCACATGATCCTGTGAACACAGGGTTTTCCCAGAAGAAATTGTCCAGAAGGGGATTGTTCATGCCTTCCTCTGAGGCTCAGGGAGTGTAACTTGCCACATGTCACCCCGTAGGTTTTCATGATGGAGCAGGAATTTGAACCCTTATCTTCCAGTGTCCTAGACCAATGCTCAAACCACTACAACATGCTCACCTTGATAAGTTCTATTATGCAAGCAGTTGCATCTTTTTGGCTGCTAGGTAACAAGTATATTTAGTTCATGGTTGTGTAAGTGGAGTTCCACAAGTGTAAACATTTAATGTACAGTTGTGCAGTTTCAGATGATTCCCAACTATTTGTGCCTTCCATGTATCACTAGATTCACAAGGCTAGCAAAAACATCCATTGTGCATTCCCCATTGTACAAGGGAACAAAACCCAGGCACATTGTATGATATGAAATCCCACAGTGTCAGCATTGACCATGTAAGCACCACATAGTTACACAAGTGTAGGTTTACACAACACAAGGATGAAGGATCACAGTCTCTGTCTCTGCTAAAGCCTGTGGAGCCTAACACTGTCACCCAAATCTGTTTATCATACATGGTATTAGTTTTTTACAGTGTTTAGTCATTTGATGCTTACTTAGGACATTTCACACATTTTTATTGTTTGCAATTTTAAATAGTTTTATCTGATTTTATTGAAAGCTACCTAGGGGACACACAACATAGGGTGGGAAGTGAATATTTTACTAATTAAGAAAGACATTGCATACTGGGACAGGTAAGAACTGGTATGTGTGTGTGCACGCATGCTTACAAAATCTAATGTGGTAGAAAAAGATACATAGATCCCTCCTCCCCTGGGTGGTTTGGATGTGAATAATATCATCCTTTCTTTGCAAGGAAAAATCTTCCTCCTCCGAAGAAAACCATGCCAAGTTCTATAACTAGAAAATGGACACACACACGAACACACACATCACTGAGAAACGCATGGCTGATCTGAATTTGAGGTTCATCCAAGTCCTGTTTATGGGGATTTACATGAGCTTTGCCCCCCTTTTCCACCCCAGAAAGCTCCATTGCGTTGGGAATGCGCTGGGGATTTAAGGTGCCAGTATTAACAGCGGTATTAAAAATGCATTGGACGGCGCAGGGTGGGAGATTAGTTGGGGCGAAGGACCTATGAATGAGGGGTTAATTACATTCAAAGAGGCCATTGGCAGGAGCAGGAGAGGCAGTGGGTTTCTTTTCTTCAAAATTTACTAAATAGCTGGAAACCCAGTTTAATGAATTTTAATGGGATGATACTGAATTCCATGCATATTGCAGCTCCTGATGGGAGGAAGTCAAGGTATTGTTGAAGGGAATCATACTGCCCTACTTTTAAGTTTCACAGTTTTTTTCTCTCTCTTCCTCTCTCCCCTCCCAGTTCCCATAAGAAGTACACACACACACACACACACACACACACACACACACACATATATATATATATATATATATATATATATATATATATATATATAGTGAGTTTATTCTCCAATCCCCACCACCCCCATTTCTCCTGCTAATGAATAATAATCTAAAGTGGTGTGGGGTGTCTGATAGAAGCTGAATATGATAGATTATTCCATGGTTATGTAACATTTAGGTTAACATCCATTGAACTGTCAGAAAGCAGCATTTTGTATCTCTTTAAAGAAAGAATAAAACAACACAATTTCCCCATGGTATCCAATCCCAGACTGCTCTTCCTCATCTAGTTTAGAAACCTTGATGATATGATTTTTTTCGGCCACTGTATAAAATCAATATAACGTGCAGTTGTGTGAAGTCCACAGTTGTGACATTGCATATATGTAACCATTTCACATAGAATCACAGACTCCTAGAGTTGGAAGGGGCGTCATTGGACATCAAATCCAATCCCTTGCTCAATGTAGGATCTCCAACTAAAGCATTGATTCCCAAACCCTGACCTTCCAGGATTTTTGGACTTCAGCTCCCAGAATCCCATACCATTGGCCAAGATGACTAAGGCTTCTATTACCTGAAGTCCAAAACACCTGGAGGATCAGAGTTTGGGAATCACCAGAAGGTAGCTGTCCTGCATCTTTCACATGCAGTTCTTCTTTCTTCCTGTCTCTTTCTCTGTCTCTCTACTTCTTCAACATTTATACCTCCTCCATAGATTACAAAGTTATGTATTCTCACAACCGCCCTATAAGGTAGGTTACACTAAGGTTACATGGGGGGGCAGAGCTCAGGGATCAAGCACAGGAAAAGAACAACAACCATTTTGGTTGAATCCATGGCATCAAAGTTTTGGAAAAGGTCTTTTTTGAGACTCCAACTCCCAGAAATCTCTCAGATTGGAAATTCAAGTTAGAAATAGATTTCAGGTCTTGACGAGCAAAGTGTATGATACTACCTTATTTTCCTGCGTATAAGACTACTTTTTTACCTGTAAAATCTGTGGCTAAAGTGGGGGGGTCGTCTTATGTGCTGGATATAAGGATAATGAGGGTAGAGGTGCTAAAACTCTATATTTTGACTGGGAAAATGGGGGGGTCGTCTTATACGTGGGTCGTCTTATACACCGGAAAATACGGTAGTTTAGGTCTTTACAGAGATTACGATTATCTGAATGAGCTTTGCTTCCTTTTCTGATTGTTGCTTGCAGTTTTGAACACACAAACACACACACAGAGGCAGAGAGAGAAAGAGAGAGAGAATGAATAACAAGAGCATAGCCATGTTAGTCTGGAATATTAGTATGAAATACCATTAACTTCTTTTGCACAGTTAGTATCAAAGGTGGTGCGAGATCCCTTTGCATACAGAGTATGTAAGAAAAGTGATTTTGTCTGTTAGCAATGGAAGTTGGAAATCATCTGGTAACATCCAGCTGTCCTGACAGTACTTGGTTAACTGATGAGGTATGTATGCTACAGAAAAGCCACAAACATGAACAAAATTTAGGTGTCACCATTGCACCCTAAATGAGAGTGCATCTCACCTCACCAAAATGCAGATGGCAGAAATTTACTTTTCAAGAGCAGGACAGTGTGAAGGTGCAGCCAGGGCTTAGCACGACTTCCTGGAGTTGAGTGCTGGCAATCTGACTCAGCTCCCAGCAGGAATCACAGCTGCTACTCCCAGAAGCTGCCACTTCTCATAAGCACCCAGCACAAGGGGGGAGTTGTTGAATTGGAGAAAGAGCATTATGCCGTTAGAGGGAGCCGCTGACCTGTTCTACCATTCTGCAGAGGTATCAATAAAGGCTTTAGGAGAGAGAGCAGGTCTACATTTTAGAATGTAGCAATGGTCAGGTGACACAGGGAGACCAATAGGGAATCATCAGGCCTTATAAAGCTTCACATGGTGGCCCTAGATTTTCATTCAAAGCACCCTTCTATCTTGAGAGAAGAGGGAGCAGTTTGAGGACTAGCCCAAGTAATTAGCTTTAGGAAAGCTAGTCAAACCAGACTGGTATTAGCCCTCAAATAGAATAAAAATATTTAAATTGAAATGGAGAATTCAGAATGAAAGGTAAGGAGGGGAATGATTTAAAACTTACCTTATTTTCTCAGGGGAAGAAATAATGGTCTTATAGAATGATAAAGTTGGAAGAGACCCGAAGAGTCATCCAGTCCAACCCTCCTCCGCCATGCAGAAAGACAACAATCAAAGCATTCCAGACAGGTGACCATCCAGCCTCTGCTTAAAAACCTCCAAAGAAGGAGACTCCATCACCCTCTGAGGCAGCATGTCCAATGGTCTGCACTCGTATTCCTGAACTAGCTATTAAAATTGTAAAAAGTCCTGGAAGTGAGGGAGATTATTTGGGGAGCACAAAGTAGTCAAGGAAGCAACATCATCATTAGTTCTTGGAATCCTGGCAGAGAGGCAGAAACATTTTCCAGGTGAATGGAAACTAGCAGGACACACATGCACATTTTGGTGCTATCTATCTATCTATCATCCAGCTTCACCATAATTAAAAAAGGATGTTGACAATCTGGAGCATGTCCAGAGGAGAGCAACCAAAATGGTGAAAAGTGTGGAAACCATACTTATGAGGAGAGACTTAAGGATCTGGGGATATTTAACCTGGAGAAGAGAACATTATATATGACAGGATGTGAGATCTGGACAGTTAAGAAAAATGATAGGAAGAAAATCAACTCCTTTGAGATGTGGTGGTGGAGAAGAGTATTGAGGATCCCATGGACAGCCCAAAAAAAACCAAACAAATGGGTCCTAGAGCAGATCAAGCTGGAAACCTCCCTGGAAGCCAAGATAAACAAAAAGGGGGGGCTGTCGTACTTTGGACACATCATGAGAAGAGGGGACTCTTTGGAAAAGACAGTAATACTGGGAAAGGTGGAGGGAAGTAGGAAGAGAGGAAGGCCACATGCCAGATGAATGGACTCTATGGAGGAGGCCATTGGCATAGGTTTGCAGGATTTAAGCAGAGCAGCAAAGAACAGGGGGTCTTGGATAGGTCTCATCCATAGGGTTGAGACCTATCCAAGATCGACTCGAGGGCAGTTAACAACAAACTGATAGCACTGTTTAAATATTTAAAGGGATGTCATATTGAGGATGGAGGAAGCTTGTTTTCTGCTCTAGAGAATAGGACCTGGAAATATGGATGCAAGCTACCGGAAAAGAGATTCTGCCTAAACATTAGGAGTAACACAGTAAGAGCTGTTTGAGAGTGGAACACATTCTCTCGGAGGGTGGTGGAGTCTCCTTCTTTGGAGGTTTTTAAGCTGAAACTGGATGGCCATCTGCCAGGGGTGCTTCAACTGTGTATTCCTGCATGGCAGAAGGGGGTTGGAATGGGTGGCCCTTTGGGGTCTCTTCCAACTCTATGATTCTATGATTCTAAGATTCTATATTGTTGTTGTTATTTCTCTTCAAATCGTTTCCAACTTATGGTGACCCTAACTATCATGGGGCTTGGCAAGACTTGTTTAGAGGGGGGTTGACTCCTTATTTCTGGGTCAGGGTGACCAGATGTCCTAACCACAAAGGAGAACAAGGCACTATAAAATGTATGATCTTCAAGAAAAATGTTGGAGATTACCAAATAAAAACTAAAAATACGTATAGAAATATAGACTCATGCTTCTTAGTGATGCTCCAAATGGAGGAATTTTGGAATGAAGGCTGAAAAGTCAGACATGTCCAGGAGAAGGAGGATGCCTGGTCACTCTGTTCTGAGTGAGGATGATGAGAAAATTGTGTGTGTGTTGTTATTAGTTGTCAGAAAAGGGGGAAAAGGAGATGGTAGAAATAGGTGGTTTCTCTGTGCTTCCAGCAGGGGCACTAAACGAACAATTTTGGCCTGTGGATTAGTTGTATAACTCAAATCCAACCACAATGAGCATGAAGAAACTGCCTTTTGGGTGTGAAAGGAGTCTTCCAGAGTTTTCATGTTATTAGGTGCACTGAGGGCAGGTGCAAGGAATGCATCTTAAGAGCCCAAGAGACACTGGAGGAAAGAAAGGTTGTAAGTGTAACCATCAGGAGAAGAGGCTTGCATTTGAAGAACTCATTAATTGTGTAACACTTTTAGAAACAAAGCCAGACAGCAAAATTAAAGCTGTTTATTGGCTTGCTACAAATATCTCATAATCTGTGCTTGGCAAAGACATTTAGAAGAGACTGGGTCATCCTGCAGTGACTGACCTAAGTTTGTTAAAACCGCTTTAGCACATGGAGGAAAGAAAGAAGTGTTCCAGTGCAGTTTCTCTCAGTTTCTACAAAACTCTAAGGATCAAAAGACTTTGGTTTATTCAATTTAGGTTGGGTCTGTCTGCAAACATGGACAGCGTTGACCTCAGACAGGGAACAAAAAGGACACAATTTTCTCTCCCAGACCCTCCCATGTGCCACATCCTCCTTGCAGCAAATCCAGATACCTGTTTTCCTTTGTATTCTCTCTCAAAATGGTGGTAGGAGTGGCACTGTGTCATTTTCTGGTACTGTTTTGAGAAGGACTGTGGCAGAAAATGTGGGGTATTTGGGGGAAGTATGCATTCTGGGGTACTTGTGCAGGTAAACTTTTATGTACTGGTGGTTGGCACAGTTTTGTTGTGAAAACCAAAACATGCCTTTTTTTAAAAAAAATAAGGATTTGGGGAGCTTTGGCAGATTAGCATGGGGTTCAGGAGACACAAAATACAGGTCTATGATCAGCATGTGGCCCATGGGCCGGATGTTGTGCAACCTTCCCCAAGCAGACTGCAATGTGAAGGATTTTTGAGGGCTGAAGAAAAATATTGTGTCATCTCTCTTCTTTTGCTATACTTTTCCCAGTAGAAATAATGTAGTGTGACGTCATTTCGAGTACTCTAGCTTCCTCCTATGGAATCCTGGGTCTTTAGTTTTCTGTGCCCAAGGGTGCAGCTGTCTCTCAAAAATTCAAATCCCAGGATTCCATAGGATGGAGCCATGGCAGTTAAAGTGGTGTCAAACTATATTATTTCCATAGAGTAGATACACCCTGCACGTGTGTACAGTGGAAGAGAATTTAAGTCCATCTTTCTTGTTGACAGTTGTGAATGAGTGTAGGGAAGCTTCTTGGCTTGTCGAGGAAGAATTGAGAGCTGATAAACTGGTTAGGGTAAATTTTGTTATGTTGTTTTGTGAAGCATTGGGCAAGTCCTTCTTGGCTAGGGATGTCATAATTGTCATAAATTTAATTCTTACAGACAATATATATTATATATATATTCTCCTCACTGTGAGAAACCCAAAAAACTTGTGCATTTTCCAGGACTTATTCTGTGCTTTCTTTTCTTTTCTTTTAATTCTTTCTTTCTTTTCTTTTGCACAGAAAATGCCATGGAAAGGTAGTGTCAAGGTGGGCTTGAAAGGTACACTTAAAAAAAAAAAAAATTGAGAGCCTGCTTGCATGTATGCATACACAGGGAAATATAGTCACAGACAAATATTGTGGGTGATTTCTGAATATCCTTTTTCTTTTATTCCCCAATGAGTGAGGAGCTGGTGCATTACTGCACGCCAATGAGCTTTAAAAGGAGTCCTTTCATTCCACAATGGCATTTAAAGGCAGGCATTTATGTGCATCAGCGCACAGTAAGGGAGCTGAAAAAGTGCTGGCAAGGTCCTTTCAAGTTTTTTGAAAAAGGGATTCTGGCAGCAGCAGATTGGGAGAACAATGGTAACCAAAGGCGTGAAACTGGATGGTAGGAGTGTATGTCTGTTTGCGAGGGTGGTGTCTTATGGACTTTTTTAACAGTCTTGGCTCTGGTAGCTTTCACACTGAAAATAAAATATCATGACATTCTACTAATGCGCCAGCAAATGCAAGATGAAGGGGTCCCAAGCATGAAATCTCATAGCAAACAGGACTGCAATAACTAGTTGAACCACCTCCAGTAAATGATAGAAATAATATATAATATTGCAAACATTCACAGTAGGCCCTTGGTATCTGCTGGGGTATCATTCCAGGACACACACATGCTCCCCAGGGATAGCACAAGTAG
>CM034703.1:5843955-5883782 GCA_020142125.1 Phrynosoma platyrhinos | reverse complement strand
AGCCCCTTGGGGTGGAGAGGAGACATTTGCATCCTTTTACACTGCTGTGTTTGTTCTACGTGCCAGAATAGAGTTATCTGAATATTAATTACGCTTTCAGAGAAGTTCATCAGTTGAATTCAGGGACTAAGAATCCTGCCTTCACTCACAGCCACCTGCTTAGATTGTGGGAGTTTATCTGCTTGACTGAGCTTAAATCAGTTTCTCTAAGTGAGAGATTGGTGCTCTGAGCAGATGTTAGTGCTCAGAACGAATGTACAGTCTACCATTAGCATATGTAGCATAATACTAATAAATAAAGGGACTATACCACCTTCAAGGTGATTTTTAAGATCCTGTCTCAGACATCTCTCACCCCTGTTTCAGCATCTCCCAACCTGAGGATATCTCTAGATGCTTCTGCAGTTCAAACATAGAGTAAGCCAGACTTCCACCCCTTCCATTGGCCTGTACTGTTTACGCTACATTGGAATGATTAATGATATTGTGCATTGTAACTAAATTGTACTGCCATTATCACCAGGTCACTAGTGACAACTAGATATATCATCTCAGAGGTTTATATACAGATAACAATTTTACCTTCCCGAATAAAGGCAAGGCTGGATGTCAGCCTCATGCTAATGTCAATGTTTCTGCATATTGGAAAGTCAGTAATGTGCTGAACATGGGGATTTCATTAGAGCAGCATCCGTCCCAGAGCAGTGACAGAGTGGATAGTTTGTCAGCCTGAGTCCCATTATCAGTGAGAGTTGTTCTGCCAATGAAGGTCTTTTTTAACCCTTCCGATTTGTGGATGAGGGAAGCTTTCTCAATTTGGTCGCCTCTAGATATGTTGGACTCCAACAGGAAGAGCAGGTTGGGGGATTATAAGTATTGTTATCCCACTTGTCTAGGTAACAGAACTCTCCATATGTATAATTTGTGCTACACAACCCTTCCGATGTTGCAAGACTGAACCAAGACACCTATTGTGCAACCAAATACACAACCAGGTGGAAAGTGATACAAGCAGTGGACATCTGGACACAACATGTATTGATCATTCCTATTCCAGTGTATGAGCAAATCTTCTTCCATAACTTTGAATTCCATGAAGTATGGATGCACCTCATTGGACAAAAAATGTCCCACTGATGCAAAAGGTAATTTAGAGATGAGTAAGACACCAACAGATTCTGGCCCTGGACTGGCACCAGATGGATGAAACATCCATGAAAGTTTTGCAGATTATTGCAGTCCAGTTTCCTTAGAATCTGCAGGTGGTATCACCACAACTTGAGAAATATAATGATAAGCAAGTTTTCTTAGTGGTGATCCTAGACTACCTTGAGAGATGCACCTCTTTTCTGGTTCTCAGATGATCATACAAGAGGTGCTTCTCCTTTCTGGTCCTCTGCACATTACTCCAAGCATGTCTTCCATGACAACCATCTTACAAGTGTTGCAGATGAATAAGGATGAGAACAAATATTTAAAATATTTGGGGGAAATGCGATCAAAATGCATGTTATTCTACTATTAGGAAATCCTGAGGAAGTATAGCTTTGACTGACAAGAATTGTCACAGTTCAGGATTTATTTTTCACAGAATTTACATGTCGGTTTGCACAGAAAACACCAGTTTCTGTGCAGGAGGTGGCCTTTTCTGTGCAGAAAACAATAATTCTATGCAAAAATAATATTTTCTCTGCAGAAAAAGAAACCTGTTTCCTATGTAGAAAATGCTGCTCTGGTGCAAGGGAGAATACTAACCAGTTTCGATAAGGAGCAGAAGAGGTGTCTAAATAGAAAATATTATCTTGTTTTCAGAAGCATTGTAGTCCCAAAAGGACTATATTCTATTTTTGAAGATATAGGTTGGCTCTAAGATCTTCATTCATTTCTCAATTATCCCCTGAGCCTTACTTACAGATACTGGGAGAGATGTTGATGTGATTGGTATTTCTGGGCTCAGAAATATGAAATCCAGATCTTGGGTTCCTTGGCTATCCAGCTTTATTTAGGAGGGTTAGTGGGCTGGGGTCAGGTGGATAACTCACAATACTTGTTTGAAACAGGATGAGGCCAAAAAGGTTCTTGAACTGCCCCATATTAAACATGTGAAAAGGCAAACTCAATTTCCTATGAGTCAACACATTCCTGTGGGAACCCTGCCATCATAACTCTCAACCAAGAAAAGATCTAGAATGAAATAGACCTGCTTTCCACCATCACCAGTTCTTACCCTCCAAAAATCTTACCTATTTTCCCCACCCAAGAGTCAGTGTCAAAAGAAAGGATGAGCAGGCTGAAAATCTGATAATCTGTGTAATGCATTACCTAGGTTGCATCTGCACTGCAGAATTAATGCAGTTTGCCATTGCTTTAACTGCCATGGCTCAATGCTATGGAATTCTAAGAACTGTAGTTTTGTGAGAATTTATCTTTCTGTGTCAGAGAGCTCTGGTGCCACAACAAACTAAAATTCCCAGCATTCGATAGCATTGAGCTATGGCAGTTAAAGTAGTGTCACAGTGGAGTGTAGATGCAGCCCAAATAGAATGTTTTTGGTGTTTCAGACAGATGCAGGTTTCCATATGCAAATGGATGTATGTTGGGGGAGATTGTGTGATTCAGTTCAAAGTCATGGAAGTGGAAGTATAACTATTCCACATTAGTTCTTCAGAGGCTGTGCATTCTTAAATGGTGCATAACTACTTGTTTGAGTTTTCAGTGTATCATTGATGTCCTGGGATTACAAGTACAACCATTGTGTATTCCCAGTGCAGAGTGGGACAATAAACAGACACTTAATATGACAAATAGTCAGTTCCACAATATTAATATTCACTAGAAGGGCAGTATAATGCAACCAATACTTCACTGTACATACAGTGGGCCCTTGGTATGTGGTGCAGTTTGGTTACAGGGCACTCCAGGGCTACCAAAATCCATGAATACTCAAGTCCCATTATATACAGTAGTATAGTAAAATGGTTTCCCTTATATAAAACAGAAAAATAAAGGTTTGCTTTCTGGAATATGTGTATGTATGTGTGTGAATATTTCTAAACCAAGGTTGGTTGAATCCATAAATGCAGAATCTGTGGATACAGATGACCAACTGTATGTAAACTAATGTCACTGTTGTTGTGTTCCTTCACATCCTTTGCAACTCATGGTGACTCTAAAGTGAAGCTATCATGGGGTTTTCTTGACAAGACTTATTTCCAAGGAGATTTGCCATTGCCTTCCTCTGAGGTTCAGAGAGTGTGACTTGCCTAAGATTACACAGTGGGTTTCCACTGGCTGAGCAGGGATTCAAGTCCTAGTCTCCCACAATCTTAAACTCAAACTATCATACCATAATGGCTCTTTTTTATGCTCTCTTATATATGTCTTTATTTGCAATGATTTTATTTTTTTTCTAAACTGCATTGACTCCCAGCTCTGGGAAGGAGACAGAAAATAAATGTTCAAATAAAGCAGAATGCTGCCTGAGATCCTAACATACTGGCTATATCTCTTAATATGCCAAAACTATGATACTCAAGCACAGTATAGAATCTCAGTCAATATTTTCCAAAATTCCCAGTGTAAAACCATCTGGTTGCAGAAACTATAGTTCCAGGTGACTTTAGCAAGTGAACATAAGTTGCACATCATGAAAAGCATCCACCCACACTTGCACGGTCCACCCACTCTCACTCTTGCTGCATTTCCAATATTGATCACTGGGGGGGTCTTTAGTATTTAATAGAGGAGGGCCTTCTAAAGGAAAAGAAATTAAACTTACATGCAGAATCCATCCCCAGGTAGAAAATGTCTGTTCAACAATTTAGAAGTCGTAAAACTTGGGCTGATCCTTATCAATTCATTTTGATTCCACTGATGGTTTGCTTTGTTTCCCTTCTGCTGCTGCCTCTTCCCTCTTTTCTCCACTTATTGATCCTGACCTAGGAAAAAGGCTATTAATCCTGAAGCCAGAAAAGATCAGAGATAAGTCAAAAATGTGCTCGTTGCTACACAGCTGTGTGAAACATTGTCTTGCTGTGTGTCTGGGAAGGGAGGAGGGCCAAAGGAGGGGGGGAAAACTAACCTAGGACCAGGGAGGAGAAATAATGCCAGGTCTCCAAGAAAGGGGGGGGGGAGAAAGAAAATTGGCGACTTGCGTGAGCTGAGAATTACCTCATTTGGTTTTTATGGGATGGATGGCCGAGAGGGCAGACAGAGGATGGAAGAGACAGACAGTCTGAGCGAGGGATGTACTAGGATCTGTCCTTTAGACTCCAGAAGATTATTTTTGTAGGACACTGGCATATCCCCATGCCATTTAAGATGATGTGTAGCTCTTAATGAAAAGACAGCAGAGACGGACTGTCTCCATTGTGGCCTCCCTGTTTTCTTGGCTGGGGTGGGGACTCATTTGCCCATAACTCTTTTCAGGTCAAATTAGAAGCATTTCCCATCTGTATGCAAGCACATTGGCACTCAGCTCATTTTTTACCAGGGTTAGTTTTCGATATAAATCATCCACTTGGAGTTGCTCTGTGGTGCCGCTCTTCTTTCTTGGTTCAAAATTTCCACCCATCAGTTCTAAATTACCAAATGGATCTTTTCTGTGGAGGTTCCATCAAAGCTCTATTTTAGTTGGGGTGTGTATCCAGCTCCTGTTTCTCTTGAGAGCTCTCTCTCTTTCAAAGATCCAGTTTTTCCCTAATTTTGTTTGCAAAAGAAACAATGAGTGATTTTAGCAATTTCCTTCTTGCTGCCAGAAACTCTTTGAAAATTGTGTAGGTTTGTTAAAAAAGAGTATTCATTGTCTGTTTGGTTGGTTTTTCTGTGCAAGGTTCCCATGTTGAAGGTGTGTGTGTGTGCTTCTGCTCGGGAAACTATATTTTGTACAGAAAATTCAATTTCCAGCAGAAAATCCCATGTGCAAATAAGTACAGTGCCGTAAAGCTTCTTGTTAGTTCAGGATTCTTCTTGACAAGATTACCTGACACTAGAAATAATGTTTTGTCCAGTTTTTTGAATATTTTTGAATATTCTTTATATATCTATCATCCATCTGTATAATCTATCCATCTGTCTATAATCTATCTATCTATCTATCTATCTATCTATCTATCTATCTATCTATATATCTCTATTCATCTCTCTCTCTCTCTCTTCTGTGTCTATCTATCATATCTATCTATCTATCTATCTATCTATCTATCTATCTATCTATCTATTTTCTCTGTCTCTCTCTTGTTCTCTGTGCATCTATCCATCCATCTGTCTAAAGCATTCGTTTATAGCTTCTCAACCCACCAGGTCTCCTGAGGAATATAAGGAATGAAAGCATTTAGAACACGAAATACAGGACTAAAAACAATTAAAACAAGTCAAAACTCTTCTTACAAATTGTTCTAGAACATCAAACAATTATGAACAATTTAAAATAGCCAGTGAAGCCACATATGAATCTGTGAACAAAAGGCCAAGCACCATAGCTTTGTCTTTTGAGCTCTCCATTCAGAAGTGATGGAGATTTGCTGTGCCACTTGGATCTACTTACAAGTCTTGGATGGAGCACTATTCAGATGTCATACTGGACATGTTTTCTTGAGGTTCTATAGATGAGAGGAATCACCTTATGGTGGCCAATCCATCAAAACTTTAGGTGGGGGGTAGCACTGGTTGGTGGCATCCATGTTTGTGGGATTGTAAATCCACTCCAGATTTTAGTCCAAACTTTATAGGTTGTATCCAAGGCATTGGTCCTATTTTAGGGGATAGGATTCAGCACTTTTAAAGTTTAGACTGAAACCTGTAGTGGTTTACCATCCCTCTGACATGAGCTGCTGAATTTTGACACTGCTTTATCTTTCATGGCTCTATCCTATGTAATCCAGGGATTTGTAGTTTGTTATAGCAGCAGCACCCTCTGACAAGAGAAAGCTGAATATCTCACAAAACTACATATCCTAGAATTCCATAGCCTTGAACCATGGCAGTTAAAGCTGTGTCAAACTGCATTAATTCTGCACTATAGATGCAGCCATGGATGTGCAAGGAATAATATCTTTTCCTCATTGCCTCACAGTAGGTCAAATATTTCTTGCATTGCTTTAAGAATTCCACTTTTTGAAGACTGTGTAGATGAGAGATGTGTATGGAGGCCAGTTTTATACCCCAGAGGCTGCATGGATAGCCCAAAAGAAAGGAGTAAAAAGAATGGGGGGGGGACTCAAAACAATATCAGAAATAACTAGAGGTCTACATCTGGTTTTGTAAAAACAAAGTCACTTTTCTTGTTTTATGCTAAACAATGCAGGGTGAGGGCGGGGTGCAGCCTCTTTAAAATGTCAAGTGCTGCTCTTGGTGGTTTTCTGTCCCAATCGAGTCCTTCCCAGAACCTTGGCAAATTCTTGCCATCTCTCCCAGTTGCTTGCTCACAGCAGCTTCGCCTCAGTGCTCACATGCTGTCGACCTCTCCCTTGTGCTGTGATACTGAGATGCTGGTTTGCTGTGTCTTGTTTACTTTGGCTCCAGGAAGATCTGTCTGCTTGCATCAGTCCAGCGTGTTCACTAAGGGATGCAGTCACCTATAGCACTCCAATGCTCCATTGCTCTCCAGGCAGCGCAGAGAAATCATCCAGCCAGAGGCTGCCCATCTGCTTTAACACTGAGTCTCGGTGTATGTGTGTGTGTGTGTACATGCATATACACAACATATATCCTAGCTGTAAATCTTCTGACCCTGGGGGAATCTATTTAAGCCAAACTAGAGCTGGAACAGAATCCAGCTTGCAGCAAGAAAGAGCATGGTCCCATCATGCTTTTGGCATAGCAAGGAAAATAGGCTTTCACAGCCCCAATGCCATGCCAGGGGTGTCAGTGTGAGCACCAAGAAGTCTCAAAATACAATTTAATTTAATACACAGAGAGAGAAAGAGAGACACATATAGTATCCTGCCTTTTTCCCAACATGGAACTCAAGACAGCTTACAACCAGGCCAAAACAAGACAAAGCTATAAACCGAGTGATAAAAATGTTAAAATACCATTAAACAAGACACCTATTAAATTGATGAGCCAGTGTGATAGAGTAGTTGGATTAGGACTCTGTAGACCAGGATTTGAATCCCAACTCAGCCATGGAAACCCACTGGGTGACCTTGGTCAAGTTGCACATCTCAGCTTCAGGGGAAGGCAATGGCAACCCCCCCCCCCAAAAAAATTCTGCTAATCATGAAAGCCTTAAGGTAAGTCAGAAATTACTTGAAGGCAAACAATTTTCTCTTCCACTAAAATCTGGATAAATAACAGATATTTTTGCCTTCGCAAATAAAAAGAAAGAAATTAGTCTGATTTTTGTTGTCATTGTTGTGTTGGTTGGTAAATTTCCCACTGGAAGCAGAATTGTTGTCATGCTTTGGAATGTTCATGTTCAGTTCAACTTTGTAGAAGTGGAGTTGTGCATGGAGAGCTGTTGTGCATACACATGAAATGCACATTTGGCCATGCATCTAGGTATGTATTCAGTTGTGTGATGTTTCCATACATTGTAAGTTGCTGGACATTATTATCCAATGAGTAACAGATGCTTTCAGCACAAAGGTCTGCACAGAAAATACTGTTTTCTGTGCCAAAGAAAATGTCAAAATGTTGTACAAAATAAGCCCTGTTGTGTAAATATTCTCATTAGTCCAGTATTCTCCCTATCAGGGTTACCCAATGCTGGACAAATATGTTTTTGGGCTGTTTTCCAAATAATTTTGAATATTCTTTCCATCCATACTATATAAATGCAGCCTCTGGTAGGAGGCTGTAGACTAGCTGTCATGTGAACTTTCTGCCTTGCTGGGGTTGAATAAGATCTTGGCCAATATTCTGTTGGTTCTAAGTTGCAATGCTGTTTTATTGAGTGCCCCCATGTTATTGGTGATGTCCTGGTGTGCTAGCTGACAAAGAGATCGTGGCGGGGGGATTCCAAGTGCTACACAGTGTCTTGGTATAATGCTCTTTGTCTAGCCCTCCTGCTGTCTGGACAGAAACATGATTGTATAATCACATTCATATACATGCATCAAGGCTGGATGGGGTGTGGGTAAGAGATGTGGATGTGAGAAAGCAAACAGTTTATCTGATTTCTCTTTTGCTCCCTGCTGCAACTTGATTGACTGATATTTCGTACACACTTCTCCCACCACAAAACAGAAGCTGTGATCCTCCAAGTTTGTCCGCTGAACTAAGATCCTCTGCATAAATTTAGTCGGGTATTTCTTGCATACATTGCTTCTGGTTACCACATCACTATATTCCTCTTTGGTGGTGCCACTGCCGGTGATCAAGCCTGTATATTTTTAGCTGTTTGTTCGCATTATAAATCCTACAGGCTTTAGCTCTGCCAGGTACTCTCTGTATAATTTACCTTTTTGGTTTAATGAGAAATAGGAGCTGACTCAGGGATAAAGGTGTGTTAAGTCAACACACAAATAATCCTAGGAGGGGGGAGATATTGGGGGAAGAAAATTGGAAATAAACACAACATGAGAGCATTGGTAATAGAGTATAAAGCACTAGCTGCATGATCCTGTAGTTTAAGTGAAGACCTCAACTGATGGTACTGTAGGATAATAGATAATAGATAATAGAATCATAAAGTTGGAAGAGACCCCAAGGGCCATCCAGTCCAGCCCACTGCCATGCAAAAATACACAGCTGAAGTACTCCTAATAGATGGCCATCCAGCCTCTGTTTAAAATCCTCAAAAGAAGGAGATTCCACCAGTCTTTGAGGCAGTTTGTTCCACTGTCAAACAGCTCTTAATGTCAGGAAGTTCTTCCTAATGTTTAGGTGGAATCTCATTTCCTGTAGCTTGAATCCAGGTCGTAGTCTCTGGAGCAGCAGAAAACCAAGCTTTCTTCATCCTCAATCTGACATCCCTTCAAATATTTAAACATGGTTATCATATCGCCTCAACCTTCTCTTCTCCATGCTAAACATACCTAGCTTCCTAAATAGCTCCTCATAGGGCTTGGTGGTTTCCAAACCATGGCTTTTTCTCTGTCTAATGTAGGGCCTTTGCAGACTGCTAGAAATAGTGCAAATTGAGTCCACTTTAAGGGTTAGGGTTAGGGTTAGGGAATCATGGGAACTGTGGGCCTCGGCAGACGACTAATAGAGTCGTCTTGGAGGCTTGGAAGAGGAGGGGCAGCCGCACGTTCGGCGCCCCTTCCTCTCCCTGAGGTCGCCCTCGGAGTCGCCGGCCCTCCGCACGGCCGGCGCTCCGAGGATGACCTCACGCCGCGGCGACCACATGCGCCGCGGCGGAAAAGACAGCGAAAGTGCGCCCGCCGCTTTTAGTGCGCACTTTCGCTGTCTTGAGGAAGGAGCGCTGATTTAGCGCTCCTTCCAGGGATGCCGCCGGTGCGCCGAGGTGCGGAGGCTGCGGCCCCGCGGCGCGCCGGCCCAGGGCGTCTGGGAAGCTCTCGTCTGCTTCCCCCCTGTATTTTATTGTGGCACCAGAGCTCTCTGACAGAGAAGGCTCAATGTCTCAGAAAAAAAAAACCCAATTCCCATGATTCCCTAGCACTAACCCTAACCCTTAAAGTGGACTCAGTTTGCACAATTTTGGCAGTCTGCAAAGGCCCATAGTCATGTAATCTAATCCTAGTCAGGATGTGATAGTAGGAGATTTGGAGCAACCCTATTGTGGTAAACATATGGGCTAATGTACTGTTGAGCAGAAGCTGCCTGTGAAACATCTCTAATCAGATCAAAGCTTTTTTTTTTTTCTGGTCATTCCAGATCAGCTAAAGAAATCAAATGCTCAGCTTTTGTTTGGGTGAAGTAAGGTCTAGCAGCCTGTTTGTCAGTCCCAGCAGAGTAGACCCATTCAATCAAAGGTTAAATAGTGAGTTGATGCATACGTAAAACCAATTGGTTCCATGTGTCTACTCAGTCAAAACTAACAACCCAATTTAGTCCAGTGTGTGTGAAACTTTTACTTCAGAAGCTTGCTAAGAAATTTCAGTGTTTTCAAGATGTCTTTATTTTTTCTTCATAATTCTACCAATGTTTTAAAAAAGAAGAAATATACA
Organism: Phrynosoma platyrhinos; assembly: GCA_020142125.1. Taxonomy (NCBI): domain Eukaryota; kingdom Metazoa; phylum Chordata; class Lepidosauria; order Squamata; family Phrynosomatidae; genus Phrynosoma; species Phrynosoma platyrhinos. Next base: position 5,873,706 of record CM034703.1, on the reverse strand, counting down.
AAGTTTTGTGTCTCCCCCCCCCACCCTCTTCTCCCTAAATTTTACTGTGGCTTTAATTTCCATGGCATCTGTAGTCTGATTCCGTTCTGTTCATGGGCAAATGATGAGGCCTAGGCACTATTGTGATCCACAAGACATTACTAAATGGCAACATCCAGCTTCCCGTTGAGCCTATGATGTCTAAGTATGATAGGAGTTGTAATCCAACACTATCTGGCAGTTTATACTTTGACGCAATTTTTTATAGCCTCAACTGATGAATCTGAGCTAACTCTTCTGGTTTTTGAGTCTAATCACAGGATTCATATCTGTGCTAAATCTTGACCAAGGTTGTGTGGGTTGGGTGTTAATAAAACAGACAATGAGAGAAAAAAGAGAGAGATTGACATCATGTTAAACTGGAATACATGCATAAGTTTTAGCAGAGGTTAATAATTTATCTCTTTCTTTCTCAAACACCCAGGTGCATGTATAGACAAACATGGGGGCAACAACACATTGATTGATTTGAAACCTTTATTTAGTGTATCAGGACTTGTCCTTACAGAATACATTTACACTAGAGAAAGTCTAAAGATTTGCACAGTATCTACAGCGCCAATTTGGTGCTCCTTTTAGAGTCGCCGGCGGTGCGCCTGGATGCGGAGGCTGCAGCCCCGCGGCGCTCCGTTCGGCGGCGGCTCCGGGGCCTCCGTCTGCTGAGGCCCAAAATCCCCTGACTTGAAATTGTCTATTTCTCCCATGTTTTCTTTCCTTCATAGCCACTCTGGTGGTGGCATCTTTCCTACTGCTGCCATCTACATTGGCATAGTTACACTGGTGTAGAGCATCAAAATGCCTCATGCCATTGACTCCACCATGAAAAGTGGTGTGGGAGGAGTGTTGTGCAGAAATAGACTCCAATGGCAAAAGCTATTAAACCAATATAATGGAAATCCCTAGCATTATCTTTTCTATAAGCCCCTGATCACTTGAACAAGCATCACTACTTTTTTCCCCTCTGCAAATGTCATGAAAAGAAATGATTGCTCTGTATCTGTGTGATGACATCTCGATGTCAAGGTTTGCATATTTATTATAGATAAGCTGTCAAAATGTGTGTTGTCAATTTCACCCGATACTCAAGATTTAATGGCTCGCATCAAAGACAGAAAATCTTTACCATTAATATTAATACCATTCTGGATTATAAGTCTTCATCATTGTGGGTATCAATCAACCACTCCTTAAAATATGTCTCTCAAGTTGATATGCTTTATAGACAATTAGCATATGCTGTTCAGGACCAAGAAGGGAAAAAATGGGTCAATGGAGGATTGAAGGTGGAATACTTTTATTTGGAAAACTAATGCAGAGTAAAAGATTTGGAGCTGGAATTAATTCCTAGTGGGTATATTGTACTGAGATCCCACCAAAAATTGAGATGTCTCCTGTCATATCACTTGGGACATGAATTACGTACCTTCTCAGGCACACAATTGGCATCCCTTATGGTAGGCTTTTCATGATTAGATCCCGGCCTCAGGAGCTGTGCCCTTGCCTTTCTGTGTCCCTGATTTGCCTGCTGCTGATTCTTTTATTGTTTATTTTAATTTAATTTAAAAATTAGTCAGCTTTAATGGTTGTTAAGTTTAATATGTTTTTATGGGGGAGGGTGGGGGTTGGGTTTTTAGATTGTACTATTGTCATTTGCTGTAAAATGCCCCGATTGTTCTTAACTGAGGGTCGGGGTATAAATATTATTATTATTATTATTATTATTAAGTATGAAGTGGAGGGAAATTGTGTTATTGTTAACACAGGCTCCCACATAGACCCATCAAAACTCATAGAAAGAAAGAAAAAAAAAGAATAGCTCAAGATGTGAAGAAATCTCACCACTTTTAAGATTCTAATCAAGACTTGACTTCATAGCAAGACAATAACTGATGGTTAGTCCAAACTAGAGGAGACCCATTCAATCAATAGTTGATAGAATGGCTAAACGGTGAGTCAAAACATGAATAAATCCAACTCAGTCAATGGCTGTAACTCTATTTGGGAATAGCACTGTTTCTGAAATTTGCATAAAACAATGTTTATTCTTGTATGCCAACAAGTCATTTCCACCTTAGGTGATCCTAAGGTGACCCTATTACAGTTGTTTTTTTGTTTTTGTTTTTTGAAGGGGGCAAAACTTGTGCAAAGGGGTTTGTCTTTGCTGTCCTCTGAGGTTGAGAGTGTGACTTGCCCAAGGGCACCCAGTGGGTTACCATGGCTAAACAAAGATACTAACCCCAGCGGTAGGCAGCCTTTCCCCTTTAAGGGCCAAAGGACTTCAACTCCCAGAATCCCAGGAACTATTGGCCAACATGGGACTATTGGCCAACAAGTCTGAGGCTTCTGGGAACTGAAGTCCCTTGGCCCTTAAAGGGGAAAGGTTGCCTATCCCTGCTAACCCTCTTATCCAGAGTTAAGTGTTCACTTGTTCTTTCTGATCACCAACACATCAGGCTTCAACCTTATTCTGGAGAACAGTGCACAATTCTTAACTGCTGGTGGAATTCTCTCCTCTTTTTTTTTGACCTAGGCAGCTTACAGTAACTATCTTCTGAAAAGGTGTCCATGGGAGCTTTCCAACCTTTCTGATTCTCTGCATAGCACTTTCCACATATGCACTGAAATCTGAATTTCTGTGCAGAAATATTATTTTATTGTGTACTGCACGGAAAATGCTGTTTTATGCAAAAAGTATGAATTTTGCACAGAATAGTCCCCAAATTGTGAAGATTCTCATCAGTTTAGAATCCTTCTCATGATTGTATCCCAACACTCAAGAAACACATTTTTTCAACAATTTAGAAAAAAAAAAGAAAAAGAAAGAAAGAAAGAAAGAAAAAAGAAAAGAAAAGAAAAGAAAAGAAAAGAAAAGAAAAGAAAAAAAGAGGAGGAAGGAATATTATTTCCATCCCTATCTCAGAGAAAGAGAGAATGAGAGAGAGAGAGATCACATGGGATGTTTGAAAAAGGTTTTAGTAATTTTGGCTTATTGATTCCTTGCATCCTAAGGCAGTTTACAACAAAGTTGAAAAAAGGTAGTGCCAAAAAAAGAAGAGAAAATTTCACAATTAAACCAGTTATTACATTAAATTGTCATTACTTTTAATTGTATAAAATCATTTTAAATACATAATAATAAATATAACAATTACAGCAAACTTTGCCCCTATAGAAAAGATCTTTGTGCAACCAATTAATTATGAAGTGCACAATTAATCAAAAATATATTTACTTGCTGGCAAAAGGAGACAAGAGAGAGGAATAGCCTTGTGGAAGCAGCCACCAAAAAGGCCTACTCCTGTGTTCTTATTAGAAGCGCCTGTGAACATGGTGAGACCATGACAAAGCCCACATCTTAGGATCTTGAATCTTAGTTATGTTCAGTCCTGCCATGTGAGAATTAAAATAAATGGAAACACAACTGTTTGGGCTACAACTCCTAACAAACCATGCTGCTGGCAGACTCTGGATGTTGTCATCTTTAAAAATTACTTTTCCAAGTTATAGGTTTATATCAGCAGACAAGTAGTTCTGCTTCCTAATGTCCCTTCAGTTTGGAATGTTGCTCACTTTCTCAGAGAATAAAACTATTGCACATCCCATTTGTCTGCACTTGGGTTAATTGTGAGATAGGTTATGCACTGAGCATCTCTCCTGTTCCCACTGACTTGCAGCATTTTCTGGTGTATCCAGGACTCTGGTTTGCAACTGTGAATATATGATTTTCACTTCCCAGACATGCAGACCTTAGAGATGAGCTCCTACTTGATGCTGTGCTCTCATTAAGTGATGGAAATGTACAGTGAACCAAGCATCGAAAGAAGATCTTTATTACAGTCATAGACCAGTGTGAACCTCTTGAGTCTTGCTTGCCCAAACAGGCCTTTGGGTCTCTCAAATTCCTGCTCTTAATCCTGGCAACTGGTTTAAGCAGCATAGGTTTTGCATTGCTCTTGGCTGGGAAGCAGTCTGTGCCTACTGATGGATGTTGGTGTCATGCAGATGTTTGCATAAGTAGATTGCATTTTATCAATGAGATATCCTCCAGCAGAACTGTTTCAATTCCACTTGCAGGTCTAATAGCTTAAGGTTATCTCAAACATATTTGAAGGGTGAAAACACTGAAGAGGAGAGGGAGGAACTGCTTAGAACTGGGAGTCTTACCTGGCTGCGTGTTTGTTTTTGAAATTTGTCTTAGCATTTTTCCCCCCGTCCTTTAATATTGAGGACAAAACCAAACTTAGGCTGCTGATACACTGCAGAAATAAAACAGTTTGACACCACTTTAATCTCCATGGCTCAATGCTATTTAATTTGGAGATTTGTAGTTTGGTGGGGTACCAGAGCTTTCAGAGAAGGAAGACTAAGGGGGGTTGCAGACTGCCAGAAATAGTGCAAATTGAGTCCACTTTTAGGGTTAGGGTTAGTGCTAGGGAATCATGGGAACTGTTTTTTTCTGAGACATTGAGCTTTCTCTGTCAGAGAGCTCTGATGCCACAATAAACTACAGTTCCCATGATTCCCTAATGCTAACCCTAACCCTAAAAGTGGACTCAATTTGCACTATTTCTGGCAGTCTGCAACCCCCCTAAATATCTCATAAAACTACACATCACAGAATTCCATAGCATGGAACTTAAAGTAGTATCAAACTGCTTTATTTCTACTTTGTGGATATACTTAAAGAAAGTTAGATTTGGGGTTCCAACCAACTTTTAGTGAATATTTCTGATAAGGATGAGGAAATCTATCAACTTAGCTTGTTCTTGTATTTGGATTTTGTTCTTTTTTTTTTTTTAAAGTTGTATACAAGTTGAAGTTTTTTCCATCCCAAGTAGGTGGAAATTTATGGATGTGGGATGAATTCTTCTGAAATGAACTGAACTGCAGTGCTCTCCTGGCCAAATTCAGTAAGTATAGCCATTCTGAAAATGGAGGGGATAACATCAGATTGGCCTGCCTTTTACCTGTTAAACATAGGGATGGGAAAAATAGAATTTGTAGTTACTGGGATTTGTAGTTCAGTGAGATGTTTACCCTTCTCTGCTAGAGAGCTCTGGTGCCACCACAAACTCCATAGCATTAAGCCATGGCAATTAAAGTGTTATCAGACTGCATTATTTCTGTGGTGCACATTCAGCCTCAGAGATGACTGTTGGTTTGACCATTGTGTGTGCATATTCTCTCAGATCAGCTGTTGACTGCATAGGATTTGTTATGCAATAAAAATGCAGATGTAGTCCTCTGAAATATAGCGTACATACCTGCTAGATCCTAGGTGGTCTCCCATGCACATTATAACTAGGCCTGACCTTGCTTAGCTTCCAAGATCAGATGAGATCTGGTGCCTCTACTCAGCCCTTGATTTTATTGCTGTCCTTATTTCACTGCTCCGAGTTGCACAGGACCTTTGTTGGTGCTGCGATGGTAGAACTCCTGTTCAAGTGATAGTAACTTCAAAGACATAGTGGTACAGTCAAGGATAGCTATACCATGCCCACCATAGCTAATCCATCATTTGGCCCTGACCACCTTGATGGATCAACTTGCTAAGGATTCTCCAACCCCTGTGAGAGTTTCCAGCTTTACTAGGGATGGAAATAATATTTGACAATATTCAAAAAATAGCTGAAAAGGTGTTTCTTGTGACTCAGGAAACTGGCTGCATCTACAGTGCAGAATTAATGCAGCTACTGGGAGTGCAATGAGATACAGGCTGCAAAGTCCTGAAGTCTGAACCTGGAAGTCTTCTTCCTGAGAAGAGTTCTTGTCTGGGCCTGTAATAAATAATAATAATAATAATAATAATAATAATAATAATAATAATAATAATAATAATTTATTTATATTTTCTGCCTCTCCCTACGGATCAAGGTGGGAGTACAAAGATAAAATGTATAAAATGTACAGTAGTGCAGTCAATAAAAAAGAAAAACATAACAATAAACCACAACAGTAATAAAAAGAACAATAATAAAAACAATATACCCAACAATAAAAACAATAAAAATAACAGCAATAATTAATACAATAATAAAACTACAATGCAGGTCTATGCCGTAGGTGATATAATCTTTTTCACCCAGGAGGTCCTTATAAAATGGTAATGTCTAATCTTATGTTCAGTTAAGGAGGTCAGGTGAATAGGCCCATCGGAAGAGCTCCGTCTTAAGTGCCTTCTTAAAGACCTCTAGCATGGGAATAAGACAAATTCCTCTGGCAGGCCATTTCATAACTTGGGGGCTGCAACTGTGAATGATCTTTAGGAAGTAGATATTAATCTAGTTTTACATACTGTAATTTAATAAATTCTTCCCTGATGTTCTGAGGGTGCGGGACGGATTGTGTGGGGAGAGGCGTTCCTTCAAGTCACTTGGACCCAAGCCATGTAGGGCTTTATAGGTGATGACCAACACTTTGTATTTCGCCCAGAAGCTAATCAGCAGCCAGTGAAGAGCTTTTAATACCGGTTAATGTAGTCTGCTCTAGATATTCTGGCGACCAGTCTGGCTGCCGCATTTTGAACCAGTTGAAGCTTCCAAACTTGGTACAAAGGTAGCCCCATGTAGAGCATATTACATAAGTCCAAACGAGAGATTACCAGGGCAAGTACAACTGCTTCAAGGTCCCTTCAGTCCAGGTAGGGGTGCAGTTGGCAAATTGGCCCAAGCTGGTTCCAAGCACTCCTGGCCATCACATCTACACATCTACTACTACTACTACTACTACTACTAATAATAATAATAATAATAATAATATGCTTTATTTATAACCCGCCTCTCTGCTCAGCAATCAGGGCAGCTTACAGCAAGTTAAAAATACAACAGTTTAAACATTCCAACATCCCATGCCCTCCACCCCCACCCCCAAACCCTCACACCCCTTAAAACTAAATTAAACTATTGTAAAATTAAAATAAATTTAATCATAAAATACAAAACCAGTTGGCAAACACATTGTGGCAGCCGGAGGGGTGAGAACGACAGATCACCTCCATTTGGCCGGGCAGTTATTCCGGGAAGGCCTGCCAGAAGAGATCCATCTTTACTGCCTTTTTAAGTTGAGATGACAACTGCAGGGATGAGTCCAGGAGTACTCCCAAACTGTGTACTTTGTCCTTTAGGGGAAGTGTGACCCCATCCAGGACTGGATGACAAAACTCCCTTCCTGGACCGGGGGTACCTATCGCTAGTACCTCTGTTTTCTCTGGATTCAGCTTGAGTTTGTTTTCCCTCATCCAGCTCATTACCGACCCAAAACAGGCATCCAGAGGAGCGATGCCATACTTAATCACCGCAGTAGTTGGAGACATAGAGAAATAGAGTTGGGTGTCATCAGCATATTAATAACCCCGTGCCCCATATCTCCAGATGATCTCTCCCAGCGGCTTCATGTAAATGTTAAACAGCATGAGAGACAGTATGGCGCCTTGCAGGATGCCAGATGTCAGCTCCCTTTCAGAGGAGCAACTGTCCCCAAGCCTCACCATCTGGGATCTGCCCAAGAGGTAGGACTGGAGCCACTGAAGTGCAGTGCTCACAATATCTAACTCCCTCAGGTGTCCCAGAAGAATACCATGGTCTATGGTATCAAATGCCGCTGAGATGTCCAAGAGCACCAACAGGGTCACACTTCTCCTGTTGATACCCACCCTGAAACTGGTTTGAAATGAGTCCAGATAATCGGCTTCATCCAAGACTGCCTGGAGTTGGAAGGTGACTGCCCTCTCAATCACCTTGCCCAGAAATGGTAATAAAGAGACCGGTCTATAGTTGGTTCTTACCAGGGGGTCAAGGGACAGCTTTTTCAGGAGCGGTTTAACTACTGCTTATTTTAAGCTCGGAGGAAATTTGCCCTCCCTAAGACATGCATTAATTATGCACTGCAGCAACAATTTTACTGCATCTCCTCCCTGGACGGTCAGCCAAGATCGAGAGGGCATGTCGTCTTCCCAACACTTCCAAGAAGCTTGTCCACTTCATCGGTATTTACAAACTCAAATTGATCCAGTTTAATACAGTCCACAGAGTCCCTGCACATCTCTCTTATTGGTTCTGTTATAATGCTGGCATCTAGATCGACCCTTATCTGAGAGATTTTATCTATTAAAAAGTCGTTAAGAGTGTCACAGCAGGCTTTATTTGGTTCCAATATAAGTTCAGGGTGGGAGGCAATTGTGTTAATTCTTTTACCACCCTGAACAGCCATGTTGCCCCTGGCCTCATGCCATCCTATCCATTAGCCCTGGGCCAGGTTCAGCCAGTTCAGACACCAATCCAGAGGTTCCAGACCAAATCTAGCCCAAAGGAGCTTTAATCTGGTCCTGAAAGACTGGCTTTTGCTGCAGTGTTTCCAGGAACTTCCAGCTGACAGACTGAATGGCCCTGCACACCCCTTGCCTGTTGCCACTGTTGCGTCAATCCAAAAGACCCCCATTGCAGCATCTTGGTGTAGCCAGGTGCCCTATTTTTGTTCTTATGAACCATGCCTTTGGGATGGACATGTCAGCTATGTCAGCTATGACAGCTATGGCGTATGGCAGAAGCAGGTCCATGGCACAGCAACAAGTAGAAATGTTAACACCCACTCATCACCTCACAAGCTTGGCTGTGATATCCTGGCTCAGGCCCCCTGACTTTGGGCCTTTGCAGACTGCTAGAAATAGTGCAAATTGAGTCCACTTTGACTGCCCTGGCTCAGTGGTAGGGAATCATGGGAATTGTATTTTTTTTCTGAGACATTGAGCCTTCTCTGTCAGAGCGCTCTGGTGTCACAATAAACTACAGTTCCCATGATTCCCTAGCACTGAGTCAGGGCAGTTAAAGTGGACTCAATTTGCACTATTTCTGGCAATGTGCAAAGGCCCTTTTTTGGTCAACCTGGTTAGTTAAACTGAGTCAATGACAGAGGAAGATGGAGTTCACGTTATTAGGAATACTGGGAATGGATGGAGTTGAAATTGGATGGACTGACTGCTCTACTCATCCTTCTCTACTTCTGAGTCTTTCCATCCCTCTGAGAAACAACTCCCACTGAAAGACAAACAAACATGGAGATACCTACCATGAGCAACACCATCACTCCTTTGCTGTCTCTTTTCTTAGACTCCAAATGTAACAACCATCTCTGTACCAAAGAAAGTGAGAGACGGAACTCTCTGTTCCTGGTTGGTGACAACAAATGTGGCTTTCACAGTGCTCTAGTGCCTTGAATACCAGGAAAAGAGAAGCAGGGGAGTTCTTATAAATATAGAACAAATGCAATTCACTGCAGAGAGGGCTTTGCTGTCCTTCCCAGAATGAAGGAGAAGGAGGAGAGCAAATGCAGTTTGATACAGCAGAAATTTATATGTCTGCACATACTTTTCTTATCTGGGGACATTAAAAGACAAAGACAATACAGGTCCAATAAATCAAAACAGTCCATCAGAAGGAAAGGGGGAGTGTATGGGTGTCAAAGAGACAGGTGTCTACTTTGAAGAATTTTGTATTCCTTCTCTTCATGATTTTTAATGGCATCACAAGAAGTTTTTTGGTGTGTGTGTGCTTTTTTATCAGCCTATTATCTCTCCAGTATGGCTACGAGAAAAAATCTCCTTGCATCTTATTTACATCTACAAGTTGATGGATGAATACCCAGGCTGTTTTTCATTTCCCCCTACTATTTTAGACCAACAAGAATGTTCCCATATTATTCCATATTAGCTTTGTACCCATTGGTCAAATATATGCTAATTTGAATGAAATGTTAAGATAAAAGTTATTTTATTTATTAAAATATTTATATCTCACCCTATAACTGAAGATCTCAGGGCAGCTTATCATAAAATCAATTGAAACAATAGATACTTGCAGCCCTTCCATACTGTCATTGCAGGGTGGGGGGAGGGAACATAAATATTTGTTGAATACCTAAGAAATGTGCTTGCTCATTTTGTTTTTACCCACTTCTCCATCACACACAGGGATGATCAGGGCATTTGATACTTGTAAGAAAGACAGACTTTAAATGAATAAAATAAATTGACCCATATCCTTGAACTTGTGCATGGAAGAGTAATTAATTATCTACCAAGATCTGTAACTCCTGAATATCTGGGCATAGTTCTCAGCTCAAAGAATATATATATATAAGTATAATTGTTAGAGATTATATATATATATATATATATATATATATATATATATATATATATGAGTATTTCCCTGCAGATGTAAATTTCTATTTCCAGGGAAGACTTGGTTTGCAGTCCTATATGCATTCACCTTGGACTTAGTCTTGTATTCTAAATGACCTGGAACCCATTGAACTCAATGGGACTTACTGCTGTTATTCATGGTTGCCCATTGAAATAAATGGGAGTTATATCAGCCATGGACTAAGTGAAAACAATTATTTTCATGAGTCTACTGGAAGCATGATTAAGTCTGGATCCATCCCCCAGATTAATGCAGAAATAGTGCAGAATTAACATATGCAAAAGTCACACCAACCAGAAATACAGTTTTCCTCCCTCTTCTTTACCTATAGACCCAGGTTTCCTATTATGTTTTAGTTTCCTAAATAGTAGAAAGTTCTGCCTCCCTCCCTTTCTTCTTTTTCTTCCTTCTATTTGTTTATCGCCTTGTCTCCAATATCTGCCTTTATCTACTGGCATGTCTTCTGTCCCATGTTTTATCTGCTAATACCTCTTGTTCAGCTGAGGATAAACTCCATAATAATTGTCCTATAAACTGGAGAGTACACTCCATGTCTCTTATTGCTCAGGGGTCTGTTAATTGGAATTTATAAAGTTCAATAACCGTAATCCAATAAGACCTCCACTCTTATTCATTTATCTTAGGGGTAATATCCCTCCTGTCAGCAGTGTGCTTAAAGCAGCTAAGCTGTACACTCATTCACCATACACACATGCATCCCTCCTGGCAATGGGAAGGGGCATCTGAAGATGTTGCCATCTGGTCACAGCTAAACAGGCTTGGCATGGGAGGTTAAGGTAGAGATGATGCTGTCTGGGGCATCAAAGGTTGGCATTCAATTATGGTCCAAGATCCTATATATACATTATAGCTACAGTTAGTTCAAAATATGGCAGCCAGGCTTGTCTCTGGAATATCTAGGAGGGACCACATCACTCCGGTCTTGAGGTCCCTCCACTGGCTGCCTGTTCGCTTCCGGGCCCAGTACAAGGTGTTGGTTATTACCTTTAAAGCCCTAAATGGCTTGGGTCCAAGCTATATCAGAGACCGCCTCCTCCTGTACAATCCCCCCCGCGCACTCTGTTCCTCTGGGAGGAAATTTTTAGAGCCAAAAAGAGCTAGGCTATCTGCAGCCTCCCAGAGGGCTTTCTCTGTTTTTTCCCCCAGACTCTGGAACGACCTGCCGGATGAGATCCGTTAATTAACATCTTTGGACAGTTTTAAAAAGGCTGTCAAGATGGATCTCTTCCGGCAGGCCTTTCCAGACTAGGTAGCTCGGCCTCGGGCTGTTCCCTCCTCCTAGGACATTTAGTTACACCTGGCTCCTCCACAGTGTATATTCGGAAATATCTTATGGGGTCATCGTGACTTTATTTGATTTTATGTAATTGTTATTAAGATTTTAATTATGCAACTGTTTAATACTGTTTTAAGGGGGGGAGGGATATATTTTGTACTGTATTCATTTTATGTTGTAAACCGCCCGGATTGGGCAATCATTGGGCGGTATATAAATAAATTTTATTATTATTATTATTATTATTATTATTATTATTATTATTATTATTAGGACTTGAAAGAATATTCACTGTTAGACATTAATTAGCCAAACATGGGTTTCCCAACACTCTGAAAAACTGTTGAATGACAATAATATATAAACAAGAACTAAGTGTGGTTTTAAGCTGTATTCACAAATCCTAAGTGTTTGGGGAAATTATTCGGAGGAGATATACATGGAGTTGGGGGTTGTGTGGCAAAAAAATATCACTGTCTGGAATTCAACATTGCATGTATGTCTTTGTAAGTGGATTTTTGTTTGAGAGAAATAGAACTGAGTAATTTCATTATGTCTATATTCACCTAGGGGTGTGTGCATTACAATGTATGGACATCAATTGTACAATGGTAGCCACCAAAATGACTGATGCACCATAGCTACAATATGCATTGTAGCATTATGTGCAGTGATGTGCATTGAGGCTCTCCCAATCTGCATCTGGGCACCTGCTAGGAAGTGCCAGAGTGCAACATCAGTGCCCGATGCACATCAGAAGGGTCCAAGAGGCATCAAAAGTGTCTCATCTTCATCACAAGTATCCAGTCACCATGAGAAGTGCCCTAAGTGCACCAGATGTGCCCAATGTGCCCGATGCTCATCAGGGGCACCTGATGCACATTGTATACCACAACTCTCTTGATGGTGCCCATCTTCGCAGTACACTATCAGGATTTTGTTTCATTTGTACACAATAGCTCCAGATTCGTAAAGTTCCAAAATGGAGTATTTAATGTTGAATCTCAGCCACTGTTCCTGGAAACACATGTGAGTTCATAGAATCATAGAATCATAGAATCATAGAATCATAGAGTTGGAAGAGACCCCCTAAGGGCCATTCAGTCCATCCCCCCGTCATGCAGGAACTCCCAATCAAAGCATCCCCAACAGATGGCCATCCAGCCTCTGCTTAAAGACCTCCAAGGAAGGAGACTCCACTACTCTCCGAGGGAGTGTGTTCCACTGTCGAACAGCCCTTACTGTCAGGAAGTTCCTCCTAATGTTGAGGTGGAATCTCTTTTCTTGCAGCTTGCATCCATTGTTTCGGGTCCTAGTCTCTGGAGCAGCAGAAAACAAGCTTGTTCTCTCCTCAATATGACATCCCTTCAAATATTTAAACAAGGCTATCATATCACTTCTTAACCTTCTCTTTTCCAGGCTAAACATCCTAACCTCTCTAAGTCATTCCTCATAGGGCTTGGTTTGGACACACTCCAGTTTCTCCACATACTTTTTGAATTTTGGTGCCCAGAACTGGACACAGTATTCCAGGTGGGGCCTGACCAAAGCAGAATACAGTGGCACTATTACTTCTCTTGCCTTTTTTTTTTTTAAAGGTAATTGTTTGCCACCATCATTGCACAATTTCCCCACCAAAACCTGCCATAGCTGAGATACTAAATGGTCAAATATAGTGGAAGAGTTCTGCAATCAGAACTCTGCTATAGTTCCCTTATCACCATCCCTAATCCTCACCATAATGCTGTGGCAACCCCCCTCCATTGCTGTTCCATTGCTGGTAGAGAGTGGAGGAAGTCCGAGAAGTGTTAATCACCATAACCAGAGGTAGACTGGGACATCTTCTGCTGAGATCTTAGATAATAATGTCATCAGTCTGCATCTGGCTGTGGGAACATCTCAGAATGCTGCTCTGATCCCCTTCATTCTCCACCATCAATGGAATAGCCATGAGGATTGTCTTTCACAGTGCAGTTCTGAACTTGGGTGGTCAAAGGCTGTATGCAGCCCAGGTCTATTTTTGTGGCTTTGAGAGTATCCTGCAGGATCAAATTTATTTTGGGGGTCAAAATCCCCCCATATGACTTCTAGGAGATTTTTTTACTAGGAAATTAGGATTCCTTCACATTTGCAGATCCCCTGGGGGCCTTCTTAGGGAGATGGTGTCAAAATGCATTTCCATCCCCCCCCCCATGCCCTCTATGGGAATGGGAGACATTTCACCACATTTTTGGGGCCCTCTGGACCAATGTAGGCCCAGAAGAGGTATTTTTCTGAAACAGGAAGGGAACACGAAGTGACTGTACTTTGCTTACACCAACTCTAAGTTCAGGGGAATTTTGGAGCCAAAAACATTTTAATTTTATTTTAAGAATTGTCCCTTGAGTGCCATTAGAGACAGAGAAATCATTCTGGTGGCTACACCTCAACTATGTCTCCTCTGCATCCTTGCAAAATATGCTTAATGCATAGCCCATTTGAATATTATGACAGGAATATACAGTGGGAGACCCAGCATGGTGTAGTGGTTTAAACATTGGAGACTAGAGTTGGCATCCCTGCCCACTCATGTGATTTTGTGCAAGTCAGATGTTCTCAGCTCCAAAAACCCTTAGGGTCACCACAAGTTGGAAATGACTTGAAGGCACATAGGTAAGCATGAATTATCTTGGTTCTCCTCAACTGCCAAACTAGACTGCCTTCCCCCCAAAAAACTTGATAAGGCAGTGGTGGGTAACAGTAATGAGAAAGTAAGAATGCCATACACTCACAATCTGGTATCACATCTTAAAATCAAGTAACATAGAGGCAGATTGTATGGTCTTGTATTCCAATAGTAAATGATTATCCGTTGTGTAATATGATGCTGGCAGAAACACTACCCAATCTTTTTTGGTAATAATGTAGTTTAGACAGCAGTTTAAGTGGACAAGCTGAATAGATAATAGGATAACCAGTCATTGGCTCAGTGGATGCTTGATGACACTTTTTTAAAAAAAAACAAGGACATCTCTCTGATGTTCAACACATTCTCTTCTTTTGCTGGAGAGATTTTGTGAGTCGTCTCATCAGGAAGTTCATCATTCCGTGTTTTCATTGAGGCACCAGTGCATTCTTAGAATGTAGCTACACTGTAAAAATAATGCAGTTTGACACCACTTTCAGTGCCATGGCTCCATCCTAGAGAATCATGGATTTGTAGTTTTGTACAGCAAGAGCATTCTTTGGCAGTGAAGGCTAAAGGTCTTGCAAAACTAAAAATCCCAGGATTCCAAATGATGGAGCTACAGCACTTAAAGTAGTGTCAAAATGCATTGTTTCTACAGTGTAGAATCACCCCTTAGCTTCACAAATGCTCCAGGATCTTGGAATACTGATAAAAGAAAATGAAGTTCTTGGGCAGCATGTGTCCCATGAATTATGTTTTCCCACACTTGCGCTAGAGCATTGCATGTTCTCAGACAACATTTTTAGCCCAGCTGTTGAGAGTTGACACATTCCTCCACCTAGATTATTTTGGAGGGTAGCTATTGGTGAACCAGTGGAACTACAGAGGGAAGGAAGAAACTATGACAATTGCTTCAGCCCAGTTTTTCCAAAGGGAAAAGAGGCCTGTCCACATTAGCTGCAGATTCCATTCTGTGTCCATATGATTTAGAAACTGAAGATGTTTTTGACTGCATTAAGGTGCATCTGTATAGTGCACTTGTATCAGTTTCATACCACTTCACTGGTCATAGCAATATCCTAAGGATTCTTGGGTTTTGTTGGTTGGTGAAGGACTTACAATTATTCATTTGACTGCTTTGGTCTAGTTCTTCTTAAGCGGTCTTCTGAAAAAAGGGTTCACCTCCCCCCCCAATACACAAGGGATCAGCACCATATTGGTGCCCAATGGGCCTTTGCAGACTGCCAGAAATAGTGCACATTAAATTGAGGCACTGCCCTGGCTCAGTGCTAGGGAGTCATGGGAATTGTATTTTTTTCTGAGACATTGAGCCTTCTCTGTCAGAGAGCTCTGGTGCCACAATACATTACAGTTCCCATGATTCCCTAGCACTGAGCCAGGGCAGTGCCTCAATTTAATGTGCACTATTTCTGGCAGTCTGCAAAGGCCCATATGACTACAACCATTCCTTTATTTCCTGGAAACTTGTGACAGACCAACAGCCAATAGCTCATGGATTGGAACTGGTTCATGTACCACCACTTTGTGTAGGGCTGCTCTTGTCTGCTCCCTTGAACTCAATGTATCCTAAGTACCTGTCTACACTAATGAAATAGGCTGATTTTAATCCTCAGTCCCTCTTTTCTGGACCAATTGCATAACATGACAATCCAAGTAATTTTGAATTCACATAATTGTATAATGCAGACAGGCTCCTATGTAGTTTACTCTCAAGTACTTCTTTAGGACTGAAGCCTTGATTAGATTCTCAAAGTCCAGATTATGTTCCTAAATATCAGAGAACTGTGATCCAAGATGCTGATTTGTTCCACAAGTAACAACAGCCATTTAAGAACTCAAAAACATGTTTTTGTGCAAAAATGAATTTTTCACAAAAGCAGATCCCAAATGTGAAAAAGAATTTGAACATGTGGAAATCCTTTAATTTTATGTCCTGAACCAAATTTCTATTCTTTGCCAAATCATCATTATCATCATCAATGTCTATACCTTCACCATTGTCCTTCTTCTCTTCTTCCTCTAGGTCAGAGGTCAGCAAGGTTTACTTACCTAGGGCCCATCGCTGGTCCCCAGGTCTTCCGCCGGGCAGGGGGGGAATGCCGGTGCACGTGCTTACGTGCATGCGTGCAGCCCCCACCGACCCCCTCCACTGATGCTGCCACTGCCGTAGCTGCTGCCGCACGTACTACTGCCACACAACTGTTGCACGCATAGCAGCTGCCATTTTGTTTGCCAAAATGGTGGCCACAACTCGTTGCGCATGCGCAGTACTCCTGCGCATGTGCAAATGAGTCGCGGCCACCATTTTGGCAAACAAAATGGTGGCCACTGCACATGCACGAATGAGTCGCAGCTGCCATTTTGGCAAACAAAATGGCGGCCACGACGCGCGCAGCAGCAGCGTGGCAGCAGTGGGGGTTGGCGGTGGTCGTCATTGGCAGTGGTGGGGGTCGGCGGGGGCTGGTTGGTGGGGATCGGCGGGCCGGGTGCGGCCCGCGGGCCGTAGGTTGCTGACCCCTGCTCTAGGACTGTCCCACCATTCTCTCCCATTTCTACACACCTGCACGTAGTTTGGTCACCATCCTTTTTTTGTTACCCAAGAATCTGCAGCTCTCCTCTCTCTGGAACAAATTGTGCTCCTGGCTCCATGCCATGCCAGGAAATCACACTGTTTTTCATTACACACTAAGAAACCTTAATTAGTGAGAAAGGCATCTGGATTCTCTCAAAAATACATCTATCAGTGCAAAATTGCCGCGTGACACTCCCAAACATACATGCCAGCATTTCTTCTCTTTCTCCTGAAACTCCCTGATATCAGCATTGAATGTGGAACATCCAACTCTTCCAGAGGAAGAAGGATGCTCTGGTGGCTACACTGCATCCTTGCAAAATATCCTTAATGCATAACCCATCTGAATATTATGACATTAATATACAGTGTGAGAGTCAGCATGGTGTAGTGGTTTAAACATTTGACTAAGACACTAGGAGACCAGAGTTGGAATCCCTGCTCACTCATGAAAACCCACTGGTGATTTTGTGCAAATCACATGTTCTCAGCCCAGTAAACCCTTAGGGTCACCACAAGTTGGAAATTCTTCTTCTTATAGGTGCAGCCCCTTTTGGAACAGAGATTTGCAATATAATTGATGGCCCTCCTGAAACTCAGCAGGATAAAGCTGCTCTTGTTCAGATCTATCTAGTCCAGAGCACTACAATTCCATTTTAATTGTCACAGTTCCATCCAATGGAATCCTGGGATTTGTAGTTTACAGTGGGTATTTAGAATCCTTAGGCAAAGAGCTCCAGGATCTCAACAAGCTAAAACCTCTAGGATTTCATAGGAAATTACTGTGGCTGTTAAAGAAGATTCACAATGCTAAACAATGTGATCCAGTATGGAGCAGTGTAGTGGTTTGAGTGTTGCTTTAAGACCTTGGGAGTCAAGGGTGTTAATCCGTAATTGGCCATGGAAGTCCACTGGGTGAGATGGTAGGAAATATATGATTAAATAAACAAACAAACAAACAAACAAACACAGTGTTGCTCTGTAAGCCCAAAGTTGATTCAGCATCTTGGAGCCAACGTGATGTAATGGTTTAACTGTTAGACAACAACTCAGGAGAAAAGGTTTTGAATCCTCTCTGGTCCGTAGAAACCCACTGGGTAACCTTGGGCAAGTCACACTCTCTCAGCCTCAGAGGAAGACAATAGCAAGCTCCCTCTGAACAAATCTTGCCAAGAAAATGTCATGGTAGATTCACTTTATGGCCATCACAAGTTGGAAAGTACTTGAAGGCACATGGAAATAACAAAATGAGTATGGGGAAAGAAAGGAAAATTCCATGCACACACACACACACACACACACACACTTGTCCATAGGAATGTATGAGAGGTTTTAAGCCTTTAACCTTTTTCAGTCGTCGCCCCTAGGCTCTGGAACGACCTGCCGGACGAGATCTGTCTATTAATATCCTTAGACAGCTTTAAAAAGGCGGTCAAGACAGATCTCTTCCGGCAGGCCTTTCCAGACTAGTTACCCCGCCTCAGACATAAATAGCCGCACGATGATGCTCCTCACGTGGCCCCATCGATAGATGGAGAGGACCATCAACTCAGGCTTATTAGTTATTTTCTGTATTGGGTTTTTAAATGGAATGATGTTTTAAACTGTCTCGGTTTAATACTGTTTTAAGGGGGGTGGGGGGTGTCTTGTATTATATGTTTTTATTGGATTGTATATTTTAAACTTGTAAGCCGCCCTGATTGGAGTACCACTGGGCGGGGTATAAATAAATTTTATTATTATTATTATTATTATTATTATTATTATTATTATTATTTAACGAAACTGAAAGTATATTTGGCTTCAATGAGGTATGAGATGTGAGTGACTCTGTGGAGCATTCTTAAGAACACATCATTTGTCATTGTGAGCTGCTTTCAAGTCAACGTTGGTTCATGGTGACCACATGAATGAGAGACCTCCACATCAACTTATCCTTAACAGCCCAGCTCAGGTCTTGCAGACTCAGGGTCATGGCTTCCTTGACTGAGGGGGGAAGCAGACGAGAGCTTCCCAGACGCCCTGGGCCGGCGCGCCGCGGGGCCGCAGCCTCCGCACCTCGGCGCACCGGCGGCGACCCTGGAAGGAGCGCTAAATCAGCGCTCCTTCCTCAAGACAGCGAAAGTGCGCACTAACAGCGGCGGGCGCACTTTCGCTGTCTTTTCCGCCGCGGCGCGGCGACCTCAGTGAGAGGAAGGGGCACCGAACGTGCGGCTGCCCCTCCTCTTCCAAGCCTCCAAGACGACCCTATTAGTCGTCTGCCGAGGCCCTGAGTCTATCCATATAGAATGTGATCTTCCTCTTTTCCTGCTTCTCTCCACTTTACTAATGATTATTGTCTTTTCTAGTGAGTCATGCCTTCTTGTGATATGGACAAAATACAACAGTCTCAGCTTCGTCATGTTGTCTTCTAGGGAGAGTCCCATTTTGATGTGCTTTAGGATGCATTTATTTGTCTTTTTCATAGTTCAAGGTATCCACAGATCTCCCAGTTTATGGAATGGCCTGCCGGATGAGATCTGTCATGTCACCAACTTAACCAGCTTTAAAAAGGCTGTTAAGAAAGATCTCTTCCAGCAGGCCTGGATCCTGGATAGATACCCCAGCCTTTAAGAGTCAGCTCATCTTCTCCCTTAATTTTTTGCCGCAGTTATTGTCGTTTGTTTGTCTGTTTGGGTGTTTAATGATCTATTTAAGTATTGTTCTATTGTTTAATATTATTTTAAGGGGTGGGTGGGTTTTTGGGATATGTTTTTCATTTTTACTGTATTTTAATGCTTTAAGCTGCCCTGGTTGCATATGCAGAGGGGCGGGATAATAGTAATAATAATAATAATAATCATCATCATCATCATCCAGCACCACAACTCAAAATGGTGGATTCTATTCCTATCAGCTTTCTTCACTGTCCAACTTTCACAACCATACATAGAAGCTGGAAATACAATGGCACAGACAACCCTAACTTTAGTATTCAATGAATACTAAACTTTAGCATGCAATCAATACAATGAATTCTTTACACTTAACCCTAACTTTAGTATTCAATGAATACAATGAATTCTTTACACTTGAAGACCATGTCCAGAGAGAACTGTCAGGATCAAATCACTAGGAATGCTGATTCGTCAGGATCAGTGGCTGCTAAATAAGTAAATATTCACTTATTTATTTGTCAGAGGCAGCAATGAATAATTTTAGCCCTTGTCTTCCTGCTGTGAGAAAGCCCTTGGAAACTTCTGAAAACTGTGGAAAAGTTTTTGAAGACTTTTAGTTGTTTTTGGAAAACAAACCAAAACTGAAAATTTAGGCTGGAATTAAGTATAGGACTTATTTTTGTAAGCGTACATACAGGTGCAGGAAATAAAAGTGAGACATTTTGCAACATCCATATTCACCTTGGGGCTGCAGTGGCATTAGTATGTACCCTCATCTATTTCACAATGGTGGATTAACTGATGTGCCATGGCTCAATGCACAGTGGACACTAATGTGCATTGGGATGCTCCCTAATGTGCATCTACATATCAGCCAGGAACACAACAAGAGCTCCCCGTGCAAATCAGAAGTGCTCAATGTACATCGGATATTTCCAATGCACATTAGAAGTGCTCAGGGTACATTGAAAGGGCTCAGTGTGCCTCAGAAATCTTGGCATATCTCTAGCAGTCTGCAAAGGCCCTCAGTGTGCATCAAACATACCTATGGTGCATTGTAGCACTCTTGTCAGTGTTGTGATGTAGACCATGGCAATTCAATATTGGTGATTTTATTTGTGCAGAAAACTGTTCCCTGCACAGAAATCTGTGTGTCTTTTTTTCCTCCCAGAAAACATGTTTTTCACTGCACAAAAAGTAAAACATGTGGGGTTTCTTACACAGAAAAGCCTGAATGGTAAATATGGTTCACAAAGAGAAATTCTCACTCAGGAACTTGCTTCCTCTCACTTTTTTAAATTGATGTAATATGTTCCAATATTCTTTCCATTCTCAATAGCAGCTACAGCTCTATTTTCAAAGATGTGATGGACCTATTGGGATTTTAGGGTGAATTAAATCCATCCAAGATGCTAAGCATTTTGGAAGGGAAGGGGTACGAATCAGCACTGTAGACAGTTAGTTCACAGTTTTGATTAAAACTCAGAGCAGACACTGAAGGGGCATCTACACAGTAGAAATATTGCAATTTGACACCGTTTTAAATGCTATAGCTCCAGATTATGCAATCCTGGGATTTCTGGTTTTACCAAGTCTTCAGCCTTCTCTGCAAAAGAGTGCAGGTGCCTCACAAAACCAAAATCCCAGGATTCTGTAGGATGGAGCCATGGTTGTTGAAGTGGTGTCAAACTGAATTATTTATACAATGTAGATGCACCTTCAGCCACAGAGACAGAGAAGTCACAAGCTATCATTGACAGTTTTTCTGATATCATCTCACCACTATCTCCCCCTGCCTCCAACTTCCCAGGTTTCCTTTTGAGGTGAGCTGCCTTCCTAACAAAATCATTGAGAAAAGGGGAAACATTTTCCCAGCATCAATGCATTCTTGTAAGCTATCCTCATTCTAATGGAAAGCATATTATGGAGTATTGGTCTGGAATGGTCCATTAAAATCCATTGGATTTGCAAAAGCCCTGTCCTGGTGAACTGTAATAATGGCTAGAATCCAGTGTGGAGCAGTGAAGTTGCTTGTATTTTTGAATCTTTCTTTGAAGCACTGTTACCCTGATGATGATGTAGTATGACATAGCTGCAGAAGAGAGAGGGATCTGGATTGGGTCCACATTCAAACAGAGACCAGCCATGCAGAGCAAGGGCAAAGGATGCCATATCTTGCAAGCTGCAACTATGGGTGAAAGGAAGCTTTGTGCTTGCCTACCCTTGCAAAATCTGCTAACTGCAGCACCGGGTCACTTCCTGGTGTCTATGCTTGACAATTCTTTGAATAAGTAGGGCTTCATCCTCTGGGGCTGTCAATTCACCATCCATCAACTGTCAGAAGCAGTAAATTTACAGGCAAAACCTGAACCCCCCCAAAGATGGGAGACGTGTGAGGTCAGTGCTAGAGTCACGGAGGAAGGGAAGAAATCTGAATGTACAAAAGGCTTTTTGAATCTCCTCTCTTTTTTCTTTAAGTTGGAAAACTCACATCTCTGCAGTTTTGATGGCAAAGATATAATTGCTTTGCATGCAGATTTTAAACTCCCGTTCTTCCTTGCAATGAAATGCAGCACTAGAGAAAGCATGAAAATGTATGTGTGAAGGCCTGTATATATTTTTGCTTCCCTTTCTTCTAGATGATTAGAATTTGTAAATAAGTCTAAAATTAGACCTTTGGGCTAGAATGAGGAGCACAATTTCTGTTCCATTGTGCCAGTGTGTACGTACATTTCTTTCTTACTGTTGTTCATGATGGTGCTCCTCCCTTCCACCACCTTAACTCATATATATATATACATTTAAGAATCCTCCCCCCTGTTTTCATTTCAAAGAATTAAATGTGAAGCCAAAAGAACTTTTCTGGGTGCTTGATCAATGTGAGAAGGAATAATAATTTTTGTGTTCTGTTGTATAAATCCAAAGGGAACCCCCCCCCCACACACACACATATGCACACACAAATACATGCAACACATATTCACACACACCCCTGCACAAACTCCATTAATATAGGCTGGAATCCTTGTGTCTTGTGCATACATGTATTCCCCTACAGAAGGATACATGAATCAGCCTATTGTTCATTTCTGTGCATTACGTGCAAGTATGTTGTGCATTGTACATAGATGCACCTTGTTCATGGTGCATGGCACATGCAGGAGCAGCTGCACAATTGGTTGCATATTCAGTTGGACAACATCAAAACATTGAGCGACAAAGCAGCTTGCATAACCGTATAATTCCATAAATGTAATGTTACCTTTCATCTCCTCAATATACAATCTTGGCCATTAAGTTGCCCAGAAGATCTGGGAAAGGGAAATCATTAGGAAGGGCACAACTCCCAGGAACCTGCAGTCATCATGGGAGTTGTAGTACCTGAAAGTAGCTCCTCCAAGCTCTGGTTGCGTGTGGCTGCATCATGTCCAAAATGTAAGATGGAAAGTTGTTCAAATATGTGGACATGCAGGAGAGGAAAGTCAGAACTTGGAAAATTCTACTAAGATCCTGTTCACTGCTGGGACAGCATAAAACTGCTAGTGTACCTAACACAGAGGAAAGTCATGACAGCATGGTGGCAAAAGGGTGACTGCAGTGTGGCTAGTAGCCCCCCATTCATTGTGGATATCATTCCAGGGATGATCCTGTGGCCATTCTTTTTATGAAATGTACAGTGGAACTATTGCATTATGGCTGAACGGCTTGTGTAAGGGGATACTAGATACCTCCTTACACAAGTATCTAGTACAACCATCCACATAACCAGGAATTAACCTGGTTTAATTGCCCAAGAGGATTCCAGTCTCTGACTGCT
The DNA here is from genome assembly GCA_020142125.1 of Phrynosoma platyrhinos. Classification (NCBI taxonomy): domain Eukaryota; kingdom Metazoa; phylum Chordata; class Lepidosauria; order Squamata; family Phrynosomatidae; genus Phrynosoma; species Phrynosoma platyrhinos. Next base: position 5,850,436 of record CM034703.1, on the reverse strand, counting down.
AATCCTGGAATCCTCCACAGGCCATATTTATGAGCCCTGAGGAAAGGTGTACCAGTTCCCCTCATCCAGAATGTCAAAGAGCTAGTATGGTGTAGTAGTTTGAGTGTTGGACTATGACTTTGGAGACCAAGATTTTAATCCTTGCTGAGCCATGAAACCCACTGGGTGAGCTTGGGCAAGCTCTCTCAGCCTCAGAGGGTGGCAATGGCAAACCCCCTCTGAAGAATTTCTGCCAAGAAAACCCCATTATATGTTCTCCTTAGAGGTCGCTCCAAGACAGAAATAACTTGAGGGCACACAACAATAACAACAACAACAACAACATTTAAACCTGATGTATGCATTACAGCATCTGGCTTGGTAGTTCTTCCACTGTTCCAGGAATGTATATCCGTTTCCTTGATGTGGTCCCTGAACAATGTGTACGCACAGAAGAAGGCTGCCGGAGGACTTTCCATGTTTCCCAAGTGATGGGGGGGAGAGAAGCCACAGACTTACTTGATGGTGGTTGAAACCTTTGATGCAGCTTCTGAAATGGCCCTTAAATCAAAGTGAGCAGTCTAAGTATAGGGTTGGCCACCAGCCAGTATTGCACTGGATCAACCAGTAAAACCATGTTCTTGTCAGGAAATCAATATTGTGGGACTGAAAAGCCAGTAAATTCCCGGCTCTGCCTCCACATACTAGGTTTCATCCAAGCTTAGTTCTTGCCTTCATTCCAAGGGGCCAGTCTATTTGATTTAAAAAAAAAATCCAACACTTGTTAGACAAACCACAGTGTTGCAGTATTTTTAAAAAGTTAATTTGTCACAATTCTGATTGGTGCAATGATGGGAGATACCCTGAGGGAACACACAAGCCAATGGCCAGGGGGTCAAGCAGGAGTTCCCAGCACCACCTTTTGGGTTCACCCTCCAGGAAGGAAAAGAGTCACTATATAACAATGCCTCTAGATCCCACCTCAGCAAGGCAGCCCAGAAGGATAGATGGTATCAAAAGCCCCTGAGAGCTCCAGAAGGACCAACAGGGACACGCTCCCTCTGCCCAGTTCCTTGCAAGGTATTAGAGCATGTGGTGGCCTCCCAACTCTACGGGTTTCTGGATGAAACAGATTATCTATATCTGGTGGCACAGTGGTTAAATGCCTGTACTGCAGCCACTCACTCATAGACCACAAGGTTGCGAGTTCTATACTAGCCAGGGCTCAGGCTTGACTCAGGCCTGCATCCTTCCGAGGTCGCTAAAATGAGTGCCCAACTGTTGGGGGGCAATGAGCTTACAGTTGTAAACCGCTTAGACATCCCATAGAGCGATATGAAGCGGTATATAAATGAAGCTGCTTTGCTTTGCTTTGCATAGGTTGTCCACCAAGGTGACCAAAATTGTTTCTGTCCCATAACCAGGCCTGAAACAAGATTGAAATGGATATAGATAATCTGTTTCATCCAGAAACTCGTAGAGTTGGGAGGCCACCACATGCCCCAATACCTTGCCTAAAAATGGTAGATTGGATACTGGCCAATTATTATCCATTATAGCCCTCAGGGATGGTTTTTTCAACAAATTCTCACAACTGCCTCCTTTCAGCAAGTTGGAACTCTGCCTTGCTGCAAGGAGGCACTGACTACCCCCTTCACTCACTGAGGGGGGTTGCAGCCTGCCAGAAATAGTGCAAATTGAGTCCACTTTTAGGGTTAGGGTTAATGCTAGGGAATCATGGGGACTGTATTTTATTGTGTCACCAGAGCTCTCTGACAGAGAAGGCTCAATGTCTCAGGAAAAAAAAACAATTCCCATGATTCCCTAGCACTAACCCTAACCTGTAAAGTGGACTCAATTTGCACTATTTCTGGCAGGCTGCAACCCTCCTGAGTCAGCCCCCTCTGGCCTGTTTGATAAGCCACAAGGAGCAAGGGTCTTATAGACATGTGGTGGCTCTCACCTCTCCAAGGATCCTAGCTACATCCTCAAGTTGCACAAAAAGAAAAGTATCCAATAACACTGGGCAAACAAGAGCCAAGGCGACATCTACTGGAACTGTACCAACTCCAGCATCCAAGGCAGAGCAGATCTGAGTCACTTTATCTGCAAAGTGTTGGGCAAATTCTTCACAGCAGGCTGTAGTTGTGATCTACCTCTGGCACTGGTCCCAGCAGTGAATGCGAGGGTGGTTGAGAGAAGAATGTCCCATACTTCTCCATTTCCATTAAAGATGTTACCATGATAGCAAGCAGAGTGAAGGGTGTGATGTGGAATTTGGTTTTTGGCATTGTGATGGATAGAACTGGGGAGCAGACTGGATAAGGGTTTCTACACCAACCTATTGAATTCTGGGATTTGTTGTCTTCTGGGGTATTTTAAATTCATTGTTGTAGACCTCTAACCCAATGGTTTTCCAACTCTGGTCTTTTAACTGTTTTGGACTTCAACATCCAGAATTCCTGAGCATTGGCCACTCTGACTGAGACATCTAGCAGTTGAAGTCCCAAAATCTAGAAGATTGAGAAATAGTAATTCTACTATTTCTGTGGATTAATTAGACAAAAGATGGGCAGAAAGGATGAAGGATTTAGAGTTCCATGTCTCTCATTCCAAAGCCCATCACAGAAGATGGTGGAGTCTGTTCCATCTACAGTGGCATTGATCTCACAAGTGCTGAATCTTATAACAAAGGCAGAATCTCATGAAAGTTCTGGTCTCCAGATCTCAAAACCTGGCCCCTCTTCTCCAGTCCCCAGGTGTGCATAGATATGTCCCTCACATGTTAGACTTAGAATTTGAATTACATACACTGTACAAATGAAGTTGATGCTTAAGATATTAGGTGTAGTCACCTCACCAGGGCCCATCCCTCAGCCTCAGATTTTGATCTTGACAGTTAAGGACCTGGGATAGTCCTGCCCTGGAAGTTCTAGTAGCAGTGGAGAGCTGGAACATTAGAAGACCCTTGATGGATCAGAAAAGGTTATAAGAAAAGCCAAGCTGGATCCAGAAAAAGACATCACTTGTTGACCATTCTGTTTCCATAGAGGTCAACTAGCTTCCAATGGGAATCCCACCAGTAGGACATGGGGAAAATGGCACACTCCATTTTGTGCTACCCCACAATTGATACACAAAGGCTTATCAGCTAGGAAGTGGAGGAAGGGTTCAATGGTTTTGTCATGGTTCCATTTTGCCAATGCAGGCCTTTGAAAAACTACATGGAGGGTAGGGAAAGAAATAGTTCTCCTCTATTTCCATGCCACTAAAAACTGGTATTCAGAGGCATACAATCTTAGAATGGATAAGAACTACTGGTTAGGGATAATGAGAGTTGGTCTTGTCCAACATGGGGAGAGCCCCACATTCCCTACCCTTGGCGTAGGCAGAATGTCTCAATTCCATCCTCACATGAGCAGTCTATCCACATTGCACAATTATAGCAAGTTAATACCACTTCAAGTGTCATGGTTTTATTTTGTGGAATCCCAAGATTAGCAGTTTGGTGAGGATCTTAGAATTCTCTCAGTCCACAGCATGCAATTCTCCAAACTTGAGTTTTGCAGTTCCATGAAAGAGACTTGTGAGTATTTTATGAAACTACAAATCCCAGGATGCCATAGAATGAAACCATGAAGGTTGAAGTGGCATCGAAGTACTACAACTGTGCAATGTGGACCCAACCCAGCATTCCTGCTTGCTTCATGTTTGACATCAATGGTTCTATGATATGATCAGTGACACTTCCTGGAAAGTTTAGGTGGTCCACACAATAAAGTGTCCAAGTGCAAGCTGGATCCATGCAGAACTGATCACTTTTTTAAAGCAAAACCTCCCCATCCTTTGCCATAGCACCTCTCCGAATGTTGCCCTTGTTGGTTGTCATGGGAGCTTGTAATTACTCTGGGAGATTTCTAGCTCCTGATGAAGCTCCTGTCAGTCTCTCTTCCCCACCTGGGGAGCTGCTGACATTGAATTAAAGGTCAAGTCTTTATGTAAACGGTTTTCCTGGGTTCACCCCCCTCCCTTCTTGCCTGAAATAGAAATATTTTTTAACCTATTTTGGGTAAGAAGGATGGCAGCTGTGGTGGAGGCACGGGGATCCATTTGTCAAAGTGTTCCTAAAGCCAGGCCTAGAAGCTTAACTTCTATTCCCTCTAGGTCGGTAAGAGAATTTAGATGGAAATTTGCAGTTGGTGTAAGTCACCTTTCAGACAATGTAGGAGCATTAGGGATCCCAGATTTCAAAGCCTGGCCTTGAACTGCAAGGCCTGGCTTTTCTTCCCTGATCTTCAATGGGAAGGGGAGGAATCTCAGAGTGAGAGCACTGTCTTGAAAAGTGTGTGTGTGTGTGTGTGTGTGTGTGTGTGTGTAAGAGAGCGAGAGCGAGAGAGAAAAAGAGTGCATGAGCACCACTCATTTAAAGAATTAAAATTATAGAATCACAGCACTGGAAGAGATCTCAAGAGCATCCACTCCAACCTCACTCTGCTATGCAGGTAGACATGATCCAAACATGCTTCCTCCACCCTCAATATACCATCCCTTTAAATATTTAAACAGGATTATCATGTTTAAATACTTAACCTTCCCTTCTCCAGACTAAATGTATCCAGTTCCCAAAGCTGGATCATCATAGGGCATGGTTTCCAGATATTATGTGCATCTGCACTGAAGAAATAATGCAGTTTGACATCACTTTAAGTACTGCCGCTCCATACTATGGAATCCTGGAATTTGTGGTTTTCCAGGTCTTTAGCCTTCTATGCCAAAGAGTGCATGTGCCTCCCAAAACTATGAATCCTAGGATTCTGTAAAATGGAGCTATGGCAGTTAATGTGGTGTCAAAGTGAATTATTCATAAAGTGTAGATACACCCCTTGATGCTTATGATTTGAATGGCATACTCTGTACAACTGTGATTGATGCTTAATGGATGAAGCTTAATGTATCACCTGGGTCTGCCCTCTGTGACATCTAGATTGACCGTAATTTTCAGGGTTTGACCCAGAAATCTCAGGGCCTGGAATATTCCTGACCTGACAACCTGAAGGACCATTGACTTCTCAACTGTCACATGTCAAGAGCTTTTTTCATCCTTCTTCTAAATGTTTGTTTTATTGGCTTTTGGCTTTTCATACCTTCTGGAAATTCCTCATTTGTTTTTTGGCCTCTTTGTCTCACAGCCACATGCAAAAAAAATATCTGCATTGTAATCCTCGGATGCATCAATCTTCAACTATTTGAGTTGCTCATGCCTAGAGGCTGTCATTCAGCAGCTGTGGCAAACATGGGCCATATTTTAGAGCAGGATTTTGAGGTTAAGAAGACTTTATTGATGATAACTAAAGAATCTAGGACAGATGCGTGAGGTTCCAGGAGTGTAGCTACAAGGCATGGGAATAGGAGCATTGTGTGTTCTCAGATAAGAATTCTCCCCCAAATAATTTTTTTTCTTGAGTCCTCAAATTTCTAGCATTGCAATAACTGAAAACAATCTCTCTTTATCAGTAGAATTCAGATGTCCAAAGGAAATGGTCAGGGAAAGTAACCAAGGGAATATGAAACACGACAAATGGAAAATTTCTAGAAGTGAACAGTTTTCATTGTCTCATTCTCTGGAAAGCTAGAAATTTGAAGACTCAATAAAAATTATGGGGAGGAGTAGACATCCAGAGCTGCACCCCTCAGGTGGGTGCAGAAACAGACTAGTCTCTTAGGGTTCCTACTGTTTTTGAGCAGTTCCCTGAACTTTTCTAGTGGGGTGTTTAGATTGATTACGAGTCTGGACACAGTCAGGGAACTGGAAATCCTGCCTTCAACTTTGGTGTTATCTTGTATGATGTGGAAAATATCCATCTTCCCATTCTGGCTCCTCATCCCATACACCAAAAAAGGAGCAGTAGTAAATTTGCTCCAGTCATGATCACTTTCCTAAACCCTTTCAGTCTCATAGGATGCAACTAGATCGGGTGAAGCTGGCATGACCAGATTAGGAAGGTGAAAATGCAGATTGCCTTCCAGAGGACATGATTTAAGAATGTCTGCAACCACTACTTCAAATCTGTGTCTCTTTGTGTGTGTTGGGGGCTTAGGAGATGCAGTGACAGGAGTAGAGGTGGCCTTCTGAAGTCCTTGGGGGTGAATACAACCATGGCACCTTGAGAAGTCTCCCATTCATAGTCTAACATATAAATGCCATTGGGGAACTTGTTCTTCTGGAGGATGTCCTCAACAGATTAGGCCAAAATCCTATATCAGGGTCTGCACATGTAGAGTCGAACATACATTGTGCTTCACAATCCTTGTCTTGAATGGTAACATGGCACAACTGAACCAAGACCCCAAATGCACAGCTGTATGCACAGCCAAGCACAATGCATATTCATACATATGTGCCTCCATAGACAATGGTACCATATGACCAATTCTACTTCTGCAAATGGAATGCAGAAGAAGGAAACGGTAGGGCCACTGCGTGGAGAAGATGGCAAAATGT
>CM034703.1:5824107-5843855 GCA_020142125.1 Phrynosoma platyrhinos | reverse complement strand
CGTGCGGTCTCTTCCAACTCTATGATTCTATGATTCTATGATTCTTTTTGACCAAAAATGCCCAGCCACTTCTGTAGGGGAACTTATACATGTGTAAGACATCAACAAAATTCTGGCCATTGAAGGCTTCCAAAGTCTAAAGAGCCCTTGTTGATTATCAGTGCTAAATAGACATGAGGGTGCAGCTTGGGATCATAGAAGATAACCAGTGCTTACAGTGCATGTACACTGAGACTGCCATATGCAATATCTTCAGTGCACACCTTTGCACTCAGACTGTTGCATTATGTCTTGGATGGGGATCCAACGCAGCTCTTTTGAAAAAGTCAGACTCCACAGGCATAATTTATGAATGCTCAGCATCCCGTTAAGTGTAAAGTGATGGAGAGGGTCTTGGTTCGCTGCACGGCTATGCTTGTGAATCTCCCTCCCCCCCAAAAAGTCCATGAGAGTTCATATCTAGTTCAAAGCCAACCTTCAGAAATATAAATCAGAGCAGGACATCACAGGAGAGGAAGTTGTTCAGTAGAAGAGCACCAACCTTGCAAGCAGAAGTCCTGGGTTCACTTAGGGATGTCAGTCTATGTGGAGGGTAATTAAACTTTTTTTGCAGGGGAAGGGGGTTACTAGGAGGATGTTTTTCCCAACATTTTTCAAAATGTTTGCTTTTCAAGCCTTTGGGGTGGGGAGATTTCATATACACGAAAGATATTGTATAATGTGCAAATAGAACATGTCTTGCATGGAAAAAAAATGTGCTATTGTTCAAAAGTTTGTAAGTTGTTTTTTAAAAAAACAGAAGACTCAAAGTGTGAAAATGTATATTGGGAAATTTGCAAAAACACTTGCAATATGTGGAGACATCCTTTCTCACAGAAGATGAGAAAATTTATCACTGTTCTTTACAACCCTGGGTGCAATCCCCAGTAACTGAGAGGCACTGAAAGATGTGATACCTCTTCAAGGGTGCTCCTTTTCTCTTGCAGTTTGCATAAGAGTTGGTATTTAATCTGTTTTGTTGTTTAACCCTTTGCCTGGTTAATTGGGATGCTTTTATTTTAGCTGATCAAACGATATTGACTGGCATTCTGTCTGCAACTTGCATCTTCATAAATGGTCTTATGTCTGCACAAATCTGAGTTGATTAGTTTTACAGTGCCCATGTTCACCTAGGGGTTGTCTGGCATGACAATGTACAGGCATCCATTCTGAAATGGTATAAAGAGTGATATGCCACATCCCAATGAACAAATGCCACCAGTGCACACTAAGGCACTCTCTGATGCACTTCTGGACACTGGCTAAGAAGCATCAGAAAACAACAGGAGCACCTGATATGCATCAGAAGCACCAAGTGGACATAAGAAATGTGTGATGCCCGATTAGTATCCAAAATGCCCAATGCATGCACATTGGCAAACTCTTGCAGAGCCTAAATCTTCACAATTCACAAACAGGGTTTATAGTGTCTCTGCAATATAGCTACAGATTCATAAGATTCTGAAACCTAGGCTGCTGCGACACTGCAGAATTAATGTAGTTTGACACTGCTTTAACTGTCATGGCTTCTTCCTATGGAATCCTGGGATTTGTAGTTTGTAGTATCACCAGAGCACTCTAACAGACCAGGCAAAACATCTCACAAACTACATATCCCAGAATTGTACTGCATGGAGCTATTGCAGTTACAGCAGAATTAAAATGCATTCATTCTGCAGTGGAGATGAAACACTAGACCAGGGGTAGGCAACCTTTCCCCTTTAAGGGCCAAGGGACTTCAGCTCCCAGAATTCCAGGAGCTATTGGCCAACATGGGACTATTGGCCAACATGGCTCGAGGCTTCTGGGAGCTGAAGTCCCTCGGCCCTTAAAGGGGAAAGGTTGCCTACGCCTGCACTAGACTGTGACATAGGAAATTGGTTATTTAACCTATTAATTTCATTAATAAAGTTTGGCACTATGGTTTCTCTTTCTTTCTGTCATCATGCTAAAATTCAGAGTGACCCTTGAAATTTGGCAAAAAAAAAAAAGACAGATTGTGATTTGTTTTGTCCCACCATGCAAGGACTGAAGCTTTTTCCCTTCCACTTTTATGTTGCCCACAGATCAGTTCTTTCATCCCAGCTCCAAGATTCCAGGGTTTGCTCAGACCTTGCAATTCCAAAAGGTCTCTGAGAAACAAATTGTCTTTTCACATGAGACATTTTTTTTCCTCCATCTGCTCTTTTGATCACAAAGTGCTTTTATCAAATTGCATGCACGTGACATACACTGGCCAACTTTGACCCTGGGCTGTTTCAACCAGTGCCAGGGTCATGCAGGGAAATGCCTCTTACAGCCTACAATGGTGTTTGATAGCAACAAAGGCATAGGTGACCCTACAAAACAAGGGATAGCCTGATATTTAGGGAGTGTGTTTGTTGCCGGTGCTGCATCTGCTTCACCTTGACAGTAAGCACAAGTAGGGATGAATCTTGGGAAATAAATGCTGACCTCTATTTTCAGGATAGCATATCCTCAATGGCAAAAAATGAAGTGTGTAGCATGGCAAGATCTCAAGGCCTGACACGAGTCTCCAGGTTCATCACCATCACCATCACCATCATCATCATCGTCATCGTCATCATTTATTTTAGCCATTTCATTAGCAGGAGACAAGGGAACAACATCTCCAATATTTATGGGTTCAGTTCTGGGCAAGAGAAAAGGGTTGGGTGCAGATCCCCAGCTCGGCTAGTGAAACAGGAGCTTGCTCCAGTTTGCAAGAATTAACTGATTTGTTGCTGCAGCTTACAAAAAAAATCTCTCTGTGTGTGTGCGTGTGTGTGTGTGTGCCTATGCCTTTACTTAGTCAGCTTCCTCCTTCCTTTATACTTGTTGCCGTGTGCCAGAGCTCACCCTCCACTCTGCTCTGCGTCCACTGTCTTGATAAAAGCAAGTAGGCAGAATTAAATTTTCCATATCTCATATCCATAAATAAGAGGAAAAGAACAATTCCCTTATTTTACCTAGGAAGGGCCCCTTTAGCTAAACATTTCTGTATTAATTTCCAAACAGAGATGTGTGTGTGTTTGTCTGAATGGCCAACTGAGAGCAGCTGTGACTGGTACTTAGTACATCATTTTTGATGACATCATGAGAACTCACTCACTACTTATTGCCTCCTGTTCCAATTCCCCAAACCTACAACCCACCTTATGTGATGCAGGGGTTAAGGACGCCAATAGGAGTACAGTGTCTAAATCGAGGGAAATAATAGCACCACTCTATTCGGCTTTTGTTAGACCTGGAATACTATGTCCAGTCCTGAGGAACAACACTTCAAGAGAAGCAGGAGCATCTCCAGAGGAGGGTGACTAAAATAGCGAAAGGTCTGGAAACCATGCCCTATGAGGAACACTTAGGGAATTGGGTGAAGAAAAGGAGGTTAAAGCGTGACATGACTGCCATGCTTAAATATCTGAATGGATGTCATATTGAGGATGGAGGAAGCTTGTTTTCTGCTGTAGCATAGACCAGGACTCAGAGCAATGGATTCAAACTAAAGGAAAAGAGAGTCCACCTATAGATTAGGTAGAACTTCCTGATGGTAAGACCTGTTTGACAGTGGAAGATGCTGCTTCAGTCTCCTTCCGTGGTGGTTTTTAAACAGAGGCTGGATGGCCATCGGTTGTGGGCGCTTTGATATTGTGTTTCCGCATGGCAGGGGGTTGGATTGGATGGCCCTTGGGGGTCTCTTCCAACTCTATGATTCTATAGTTTTGAGGGCAAACAGAATGTTGGAACCTTGCTGGTCCTGGGGTGGTAAGAGAAAAAGATAAAAACAGCTGTGGGATCAGCTTGTAACCTAGGGGCACACTCTTCCCACTTCTGCTTTTTGTGATGCCCATGTGTTGTAGAAATGTGGCCAACACACCTAACACTTGGCAAAATACCCACAGTTAAAGGGAGCCACAAAATATTTCCGTGGAGGCGGGGTGGAGAGGGGAGATTCTCACCTTGTCAATAATGTGTGTTCCAAAGTCCTTCTCAGAAGCCAGTATATCTTCTTTGCCAAAATAAGGCTTTTAAACTGGCTAGCTTGTACATGATTTCTCTCCATATTGGTGTGAATAACTGTCCATTTGTGCCATCTGATGCTCTCTCTTTATATACACACACACATAAACATATACATATATATCCCTCCACTGATTTGCCCATCCTGTTCACTAAATTGCTGTTTGCTCTGAATATTTATCTGGCAGTGAATATTTCCCATTAATTAATTAATTAATTAATTAATTGAAATATGCTTCTGTGTTGCACTTCATTCCATTTATAAGACCTCGGCACTATACAGTCCATTAAATCACAACATAAAATACAGTAATGAAAGAGCAGCTTAAAAAAACAACAAACCCTTCATTCCTAAACACTTTACACAAGCTCACATGCCTGGGAGAATAAAAATGCTGAAAAACTGCAAGCTGTGTGCCCATTACAAAGAAGGGTGTTGGATAGCCAGGATGCCCCTGTGAAAAAGGCCTTATTCTTTGTTGATGTGTACCAAGCTTCTATGATGGGGACATCTGCAAAAAAAAGGTCTCTTTTGAAGATCTTAAGTAGGGAAGTAAAGCTTGTCTTCTTTCATCCTTTGCTAGAATCCTGTTAGAGACATACACCAAATTATATGTAAATAACAGGATGCCAGTTAGCTTAATCTGCATAGATGCAAAGTGATTTTTGGAGAAAAAAGTGCAAGAGTTGTATCCAGCTGAGGGGAATTGGAATTGAACAAGAGAGACCATTGTGCATGTGAATGTGTATTTCCTCTTCTCACTGCTTTTGTGTATTGCATCTTGCAGTTGCACCATGGGTTGTCCACCATGTGTCTTGAGCACTGATCCACCTACATTGTGCCTATGTTAGTATTTACTACAAGGGCTGTGTAATGTATTTCTGTGTTGGCAAATATTTATTGTTGTTGTGTGCCTTCAAGTAATTTTCAGTTTAAAGTGACCCTATATAAGGGTGGGGAGGGGCTCTCATAATATTTTCTTGACAAGATTTGTTCAGAGTAGTGGTGGCTGATACTGACTTCCTCTGAGGTTGAGAGAATGTGTCTTGCCCAAGGTCATCCAGTGGGCTTCCATGACTGAGTGCGGATTTGATCCCTTGTTTACTAGAGTCCTTGGCCAACACTCAAACCATTACATCTTTCTAATTACATTGAAATAATTTGGAGCAGGGGCACTGCTTGCTAATCTCAGAGAAAATTAGCATCTTTGTGAAACCATTCTTTGTCCATTTCTGTAAATTTGCAAGATTTAAAACTACAGTGAAGACCAAGATCTTCTGTTTGCACAATGTAAATCCTCATCCATGGAGTTAAAGGATGAATCTCCCTTATCCAGAATTCCAGAATACTCCAAAATCCAGAACATTTTTCATGGGTGGCTGAGATAGTGACACCTTTGATTTCTGGTGGTTCACTGTACACAAACCTTGCTTCAAGTACAAAATTGTTAAAATATTGTATAAAATTACCTTCAGGCTATGTGTATAAGGTGTACATGAAACATAAATGAATTTTGTGTTTAGACCTGAGCCCAAATTCCGAGAAATCCCATTATATATGCAAATACAAGTATTCCAAAATAGACACACACACAAAATCTGAAATCCAAAGCATGTCTGGTTCCAAGCATTTTGGATAAGTGAGACTCAAAATGTACCATTCTTTGGCCTTAAATACCAATGTGAGTTTCAATTAGAGTAGATTCATTGAATAACTATTAAGTTACTAAGGTCAAGATCCTAAATTGTGCTTCTGTATTTCTAGTCTACACTCGCACAATTATGAACTGTGGTTCCACTATACCACCCTTCTGCTCCATATTGACATTATGCAATAGACTGTATGTCCACCAATGTACCTGCATATTGTTCCCTTGTTCAATGGGTTGTCCAGGGTGGCTGTTTCTGCGATCCCAGGGAATAAAGTAGCATATTAAAAGCATTGACAAATATATAGCACCAAACACGTTCATTGCACAATGAGCAATTGGCACTAGAGAAATATTTTTTTGTGCAAATTGTATACAGCTTGATGGGGAAAACAGTGCTTGATGTCTGCCACCTACACTAATGGTGAGATCTCTCACTAGGCTCAAGAAGCTTTTTCTATTTTGATTTATGACTAAGCCAAGGTACAGAAAATCTTTTAACTAGTTTAATGTCTTTATAATCAGTTTTAAAGTTATGAAAACCATCTGTGGCCATTATTATTGTTTTCTTGATATTTAATTGGAATCTTGCTTTTGCAAATTCTTTAACATTCTTCAATAGTAATTTCAAATCTTTTCTAATTTTTTGCTGGTATTTCCATATGATACATTATATCTATAAATTAAACAGATAGGATGATAAAACGCAAGCTTGTCTGACCTCTCTGCCAATTGGTAGTTTTTCATCAAGACAATCAAATGTTGTTTATTTCAGAACATAGTCTTTCGTTCTCTTCACAATCAAAGGTTTTGCTATAATCTGTAAAGCACAGGCTGATTTTCTTCTGAAAATTTTCAATGTGTTGCATCAGGAAAGCTATGCTTGCAATATGAACTCCTAATGCCTCTTCCTTTACCAAACCAAACTTAGGCATCTGGCACTTCTCCTTTCATATATGGTACATGCCTTTCTTGTAAAATCTTGAGCATCACAGGTTGCACGGGAAATAAATTAAATAGTCTAATTGTTATTACAATTCCTAGTGTTTCCTTTCTTGTGGACTGGAAATCATATTGAGTGTTTCCAATTTGTGGACTGCTATTTTGTCTTCCATATTTGTTCACAGCTTTTTGCTAAAATCTGGATGGATTCTGTCTCGGTAGATTGAAACGGCTCTATTGGTATGCCATCTGTTCCTGGTGATTTATTTCTCCCAAGTGCTTTGAGAGCTTTTTCTATTTCCCTTTGTAAAATTGTGGTTTCATCGGCAAAAGGTTCTTCCTTGAAGGAATCAATCACCCTTTCATCTCTTTTTATCTCCTTTCACTCTCCCTATTTGGAAAGTTTAAAAGAGCTGTGAATTCTGGAGTATCCCAGGCCCTGAGATTTCAGGATAAAATCTCAAGACCTAGAGGATTCCTACTGTGATTATACAAGATGTGTGCCTTGTTGATGGTTATTAAGCATGATACACGAAATATTATTATCAATTTCACAGTCTACCAAGTGTCACTTGCAGGGATATTGGACCATCAAGGGTTTAGATTCTGTCCCACAAACTAAGGATCATTGAAGTATTATCAAAAATGTACATTCCACATAGTGTCACCCTTTGTAGTAGTATTGCGATCCTATCTATGGAGATTTTATTCAGGTTTTCTCTCAGTCCATTTGGAATTGTTTCTGCAGCAGCTATTGCTCCTGGGACTGTAGTTGTTTTCTTTTCCCAGAGGTGATAATAATTTATAATAATAACACATTAATTAATCTATTATTGCTATTATCAGCAGCTGGAATCCTGCATCAGCTACTTAAGAAAGTAACCTTTCCTGCACACACACACACCCCATAAAACCTAGTGGAAACATAATTGACTCACATTTTAATCACCAGCAGAATGGATTTCTTCTCCCCATTCAGCTAATACTTGTGAAGTAGGTGGAGGGAGGAAGTTAAGATTATGGCAATAATGTCACAATCATGACTAAGAAGTACTTGTGAATATGAAACAGTTATCTAGTAGATTGCCTCATCCATAATTGTTTGATATTCACAATTGCTATTTAGGGGGATGCAGATGGGTGGCCCTGGGCCACCCCGGGAAATGGAGGATCAAGGCCAAGGCTGCCGGAAGCATCACCCCAATTCTCCCATTTGCCCCCTCAGAAAGGAGCATTCTGCGGCTCTTCTGCATCCCTTCTGGTGCAGTGTATCAAGGTGCTGCACAGGGAGGATGTTCTGATGGCGTGCACCATGTGTAATGGTGTCCACCATCAGAATGTCCTCAGGGAGGGGTTGGAATGGCCAGCATGTGGCTGCCCCTACCCTCCCCTGCCTCCAAGACAGCACAAAGTACCGTCTGTAGAGGCCCTTAGTCACAATTTTGATACTAGTGCCATGACTGGGCATCACAATTCAAGAAGGTTATTGACATGCTGAAAAGTGTCCAGTGAAGGGCAACCAGAATGGGAATAGGTCTGGAAATTATGCCTTTGCAGGAAAACCTCTGATAAATAAACTAGAAGAAAAATAGGAGTATAGTCTCTAGAATGACACTAGAATCAGCTAGTGTCCACATAAACGTCAGGAAGGTAAAGAGCATTTGACAGTGGAAGCTGTTGCTTCATACTAGAGGTTTTAAAGCAGATGGCCATTTATTGGGGGTGCTTTGATTGTGTCTTCCTGTGCTCAACTGGATGGCCCTTGGAGGTCTCTTCCAACTCGATGATTCTGTGATCCTATTATTGAAATTCCCCAACCTAGTTTACCAGGCACCATCTATATGGAGAGAAAGAGGTCCAGTCTGTCAGTGATGGGAGTGTAGGGGAGTGTCATTTCTGACAAGTTTGGGGAGATGGTATTGAGCCAGGAGAAGTTACATTAAATATCCTTAGCTACTTAACTTATCTTAAGACTCGCTCAGGTTCAGAGGATGGCAATGGCAATAAACTTGCCAAGATAGGTTCACCTTAGGGTGGCTACAAGTCTGAAATGATTTGAAGACAGACAACAACAACAACAACAACATGTTTCAGTGATAAACTGTGAGCAACTGTGGTTAATGTTTAATTGTATTGCCTTCAAGCCATTTTCAATTTATGGCAACTCTTAAGTGAACCTGGACCAAGAGTGTATGACTTGGCCAAGGTTTTCCATGGCTAAAGGGGAATCAAAACATGATCTCCGGAGTCTCAGTCCAACACTCAAAAGAGTATTAGTATGAATGCACCATGCTTAATGATATCACAGGAGTTGATCTCCTAAGTCTTAGTCCAACACGGAGATCTCAGGTTTAGCCCCATACATTGCAGGGCCTGGGATGATCCTATACTAGCAACCCTATGTATATGTAATTTTCATTCACAGGACTGGAATCACAGAATGATAGAGTCATAGAGTTGGAAGAGACCACAAGGGCCATCCAATCTAACCCTATTTTGCTATACAAGAATACACAATCGATGCACTCCCAACAAATGGTCATCCAGCCACAAATATTTAAATATGGCTATCATCTCACCCCTTAACCTTCTTCTCCCCAGGCTAAAC
The DNA here is from genome assembly GCA_020142125.1 of Phrynosoma platyrhinos. Taxonomy (NCBI): domain Eukaryota; kingdom Metazoa; phylum Chordata; class Lepidosauria; order Squamata; family Phrynosomatidae; genus Phrynosoma; species Phrynosoma platyrhinos. Next base: position 5,834,597 of record CM034703.1, on the reverse strand, counting down.
ATGCCCAGCTCCCTAAGTTGCTCCTCAGAGGGCTTGATGGTTTCCAGACCTTTCACCATTTTGGTTGCCTTTCCCTGGACATGATCTAGAGAAGAGAGTCAAGGTGCAGAGACTCAGGCTTAGGCCCTGTGATCTGGGGACCCTACTTTTCACATGTGTTAGCACTGCACAGTCTTTGCAATGGCCCTTTCAAATAGATTGGTATTCTCCCCATAACACAGATCATGCAGTCTGAAGAAGGAGCATAAATGGCTTGCATAACCCTGCCAGGTGACTCATAGCAGAAGCAGAGACCTTAACTAGGGATTTGGGCTTCATGGCTCATTCTCTTCCCCTCTTGCAACTTGGTATATAGGCACTCTAATAAATGTAAGCTTGGGAGGAGTGGATTACTGCCTGTAATAACTGCAGAGCTGGTGGGGAAGATGGCTAATTTCATGGTGTTAATGGGGAAGGGCCCTGCGGTTTGAAAGGAGGCTCCAGTGCTACACAGAGCTACCGTTGTTGGAGGCTAGCTTCACCACTCCAGATTTTTCTCTGGCTCCCGGTTGTATTCGATGGCAGCCTGGCTTCTCCCTAAATGCAGTGTAAGCTCACTGAATAGGTCACAATATGAACACTTCCCGCTTGACAAACCATGATGGTGACGGTTCTGAAGAGCCATGGGGCACCAAAACTGCCGGCTGCCTTGTAGCAGATTCATTGTATATGATGCAAGGAACCATTAGTGAGGCTTATTATTAATATATGTGTGAGCTTTAATACACCACAGCTCTGTCTGTCAGAATCTCTCCGGCAGGCTTGCCTTTTGTCCTTTTGTGTTTTCCCCAAACAGGCTTCAACAATTAGAATCTTCTTGTTCCCTAAATGATTTTTTTGTGGCTGCTCCTAATTATTTCACACTCCATGTAAAAGAGTTATTGGGGTGGGTAATGGGAGATGGGGAAACTCTTGCTTGATGCTTTGCAGGCAATGTGATATTACTTCAACTTTGATTTGTATTCGGGGGTGTTCCATTTCCCATCCTATCGCTTCCTGCCTGCATCATCAAAGCAGGGCATGGATATGTTAAGTGGGGAGAGAAAGGCTGCATCTGCACTGCCAAAATAATTCAAGTTGACATCACTTTAACTGCCATGGATCAGTGCTATGGGATCCTGGGATTTGTAGCTTGTTGTGGTACCAGAGCTCTCTTACAGAGATGGCTAAATGTCTCACAAATCTACAATTCCGAGAATTCTGAAAACTGCCCAGGGCAGTTCAAGCTGGATTATTTCTTCAGTCTGAATGCAGCAAGGGAAAGATGGAGAAGCTAACATCTTGATCCCAGCACGCAATGCCCATGCAGTGGCCAAGGTGCTACAATAATCTTATCTAGTGTAGCACAATCTCCAAAAATGTCACTGGTGAAAACCAGGTCACAATGTGACCAAGCCATAGTGGAGTGTGGTCAAGATGGCAAATGTTATTACAAGGAAGAACACACAAGCTAGGAGAGGCTAGAGCAGTTTTCTTTTGCCTGAGTTGATTGGGAAGGCCAAGACTCTGTCCTCTCCTTTCCTGTCCCCCCTTCTGAGTTAAATGAGTTTAAACAATTTTGGAAACTCAAACTCAGTTTGCAACAATGGCAGTAAGATGAGAGAATAGGAAGAGGAAAGAGAAGCTGGGACATTTTTAAAAAGTATAGTGTCTAGATCAAGGGAAGCCATAGTCCCACTCTATTCTGCTTTGCTCAGGACCCATGTGGAATACTGTGTCCAGTTCTGGGCACTACATTTCAAAAAAGATGTCGACAAGCTGAGCATGTCCAGAGGAGAGTGACCAAAATGGTGAAAGATCTGAAAACCACAAAGCCCTACAAGGAACAACTTAGGGAGCTGAGTGATATGGTAGCCATGTTTAAATATTTGAAGGAATGTCATACTGAAGATGGAGCAAATATATATTCTGCAGCTCCAGAGAATAGGACCTGGGCCAATGGGTTCAATGGATTCAAAATACACAAAAAGAGATTCCACTTCAACATTAGGAAGAACTTCCTGGCAGTAAGAGCTGTTTGACAGTGGAATATGCTGCCTCTGAGGGTGGTGGAGTCTCCTTCTTTGGAGGTTTTTAAGCAGAGGCTGGATGGCCATCAGTCGGGGGTGCTTTGATTGTGTATTCCTGCATGCCATGGGATTGGACTGGATAGCCCTTGAGGTCTCTTCCAATTCTATGATTCCATGATTCTGTGAAAAGCAGCAGCAAACATGGGATGGCAAGGGATTAATTGGGACTGTCCCTGCCTAATCAGAACAGTTGTAATTTTACTCTCACGTTGTTACATTATGATTCTGCTACACCAACATTCTGCTGAATGGTGCAAACAACTGCATGTCTGCCAGTGTGCCTTTCTATTGTTCCCTTATGCAATGGAGAATGCACAGTGGCTGTTCCTTCAAATTATACATTGATGTACTGACAAATAGCTATGCGACATCCAAGAATGGTTACATTTGTAGAACTCCAAATATGCAACCATGAACTGAATCTGTTCAATGCACAAGAGCCAAAAAGTACATCTGCATGTGTATGACACTGATAGGAGTCCGGTCCATATTTCTGTGGTGTGAAAAGTGGAAGGAAAAAAGTGAGAATCTTGATCCCAAAGTCCAACGAACATGCTAAGGCCAAGATCTTCAGCATAGTGTAAATACAAAACAGTTCTATTATACTAGAACTGAAAGTCAGGGTGGTGTGATGGTTTAAGTGTTGGCCTTTGACTCTGGACACCTGGGTTCAAATATCCTGGCCAGTGCAGACAATATCAGTTTGTAGAATCTTGGTTTGTATTACCAATGGTTGTATCAATGTTGAGTATCAGACTTTTCCCTAGAGTACTTTCAGTTTGAAAGGCAGACTAAGGAGCCAAAATATACTTCCAAATATTTTGAAGATGCTAGTCACAGATGTAGGCAAAACATCAGGAATACATCTTTCTAGAACACGGGCCTCACAGCCCAAAAAACCCACAAAAACCGATACTTCCAAAGCTTCACCTTATTTTCCATATTTTTGCTAATGCTGAGTTTTTGGGTTAGCACCAGAGCAGTGCTCCATCCAGAGGTACCCCCAGAACTAGGCCATGTAAGACCCTTTTGAGACAATCACTCCTATATGTTTTTCCTTTAAAAAGATTGCTATCAGTCACCATGAAATGTGCAGCCACTATTGCTGGTATATTGGGACGCATCTGGCACTCTACAGCCAAGAGTGTCAAACTATCCACTGCAAGGCTGGCATCTGTGAAATATGGTGGGATGGGGAACAGGGCTGATCAAACTCTCTCAGTCTTAGAGGAAGGCAAAGGGAAAAACTTATCAGAATAAATGTGACCAAGAAAACCCTAGGAGAGGGTCACCATAAGAGTCTACTTGAAAGCACATAATAACAACATGATAATGGATACAGCAGGTCATAAGAGGTATCATTGAATCCAGGAGATCATCAGCATGATTATTGAACAAGGTGAGGGGAGTGATTAGATTTTTAAAAGGTGTCTTAGGAAGGAAGGAAGGAAGGAAGGAAGGAAGGAAGGAAGGAAGGAAGGAAGGAAGGAAGGGGACAGGGATAAATTGCCCAAATGAGGACAAAAAGGAACACAACCTGAAGCTCCATGAGAATGTGTAACAGGGAGTCAGTGTGGTGTAAATGGTTTGACTGGGACTCCCAGGTTCAAATCTCACTCATTATTGGAGCAGCTTGGACAAATCACACACTCTCAGACTCAGAGGAAGGCCATGGAATGCTTCCTTTGAACAAATCTTGCAACAGCAGCAGCAACACCCTGGATGTTTTCACACGGGGGCCCCTAAAGCCGGGTGGAGCCATTCTGGAACGGCTCCTGCCGCTGATTCCGGAATGGCTCCGTCGGCGGCAGGCTAATTCCTTTTGCCACCCGGAATTACCTGAAGCCGGAGTTAGCCGGAGTTAGCCTTTTGCCACCCGGAGTGACGCCGGACTTAGGGCTCCGTGCGTTTGAACACACAGAGCAAAAAGCCGGACGGATGCAGGGATGGCACCGGAAGGGGCGGGGTTTGCCGCCGCGCGCGTGTGAACTACGTGGAAATGGAGCCGGAGTGAGGCCAGACGGAGGTAGGATTGCCTCCTCAAAAAGCTCCGTGTGAAAACGTCCCCTGTGATAAGGTCACCATAATTTGGAAACAACTTGAAGGCACACAACTTTAATTGTCACTGTAAATGTGCCAATATTGGTGAATTCTTATCAGAAAAAGAAGAACCATAACATCTTTTTACCCAGTCCTAAAAGAGAGGGTGAAATATTGAAAACATGCGTGTGGCAGAGGATAACTCAACTAGACCATGCAGTTTCTAGAAGAAACATTCAGGGCTTTGATCAAGTTAATGAAAGGAATAAAATAGAGCACTGATGTCATGTTGTTTAGCTTTTACAGGACTGTGTTGTTTTTATGATGTTTTATGGGAAGCTCTTATATGGCTCTTCAGGCGCAAGATTATTGTGCTTTTTATAAAACTAAGCAAGAGACCACTTCTCTTCTTTTTCCTCACTGCTGCTAAGTAGACAATGTGCTTTTTGTGGTCATTACTTCCCAATAGCAACATTTCTGTCTGGAGTCATGCCTGGAAAGCAATGGCTTCAGATTGCACACTTCCCCAGGAGGGTTGAGGAGTGAGGAGGAGATCCTCACCATGAAAGAATGATTAAAGTTTGAAAGGATCAAGTCTCAGATTAGTTCTTCTACACTTATATGGAAAACCCATGTCCAAAATGCATGCATTATGGACTATCAGGGCTGAAACACAAATGCATGTTAAAGAAAGGATATACTTCTGTCAGTAACCTAAAGGCATCAGCTTTCATCTGATTTGGAACCTAAGCAGGGTCAGCACTGGTTAATATTTGGATGGGAGACTGCCAATGGATAACAAGTGCTCTAGCCTATGTTCCAGGAAAGGAACTGGCAAATCACCTCTAATTATTCCTTGCCTGAGAAAAAACTTCTGAAATGCAAGAGGTTGTCTTAAGTCGAAAGACAACTTGAAGTCACACACAAACATAGAGCTCTTTAAAAATATTCTTTCCCAGGACATTACTGGTGTCTATTGCTGTGGTTGTTGTGTTTTACTTATGATTGCACCTCATTCTACCTAGCAATGCTTTATTAACAATGGTTGTCAACTGAACTCAAAAATTGTTAACAAACTCAACTTTGTTTTGTGTTCACTTTATGTGCGTTCTGTGATGTCGTATTAAGCATGGGAAAAGTTTAGAATGTGCTAATTGATTAAAAACTCCTCCCTCCCTTCCTTCCTTTTTGATATCCTACATTTTAGAGATGGAAATAATATTCAAAAACATTCAAAATTGTTGGGGGAAAATGTTTTTTTGAGTGTAAAGACATCCTGATGAGACAAATCCTGGACTGAAGAGAATCTTCACAGCTTGGGACTTAGTCACAAAATAATCACATGTGCTTATTTTGCATAGAAACCTACTAATTCAGAAGAGTGCACAGCATTTTTCATATGCAACATATGCAGAAATAACTTCACCTCTGTAGAAAAATGTTATAATTGAGGATTTATTCTGCGCAAAATTTGCATGTGGTTGATTTGCATAGAAAGCAGTGCAGGAAATGATGTTTTCTCTGCAAAATAACCACATGCAAACTTTGTGCAGAATGTTCTGAATTGTGACTAGGCTTTGAAAACTGCATGCTTTTTGAAGGCTTATTTGCAGTGGAGTGAAAATTGATAAAACTGTTTGCTGCTTCCTTTAAGAAGAAACTAAGGCTGCTGCTAGACTGCAGAATTAATGCAGTTTGACACCACTTTAACTGCAATGGCTCTGTCCTATAGAATCCTGGGATTTATAGTTTGTGGTGGCACGAGAGCTCTTTGCTAGAGAAGGCTCGATATCTCACAGAACTACAAATCCCAGAATTTCATAGCACTGAGACATGGCAGTTAAAGTGGTGTCAAACTGCATTAATTCTGCAGTGTAGATACAGCCTTAGTAAATAATTACTTCTACATCCCCACTGCCTTTCCTTCAATATAGGATCCAGGTTCATTCTTTAGAGTCATTTTGTCTATAGAGAAAGAGAGAGAAAAGGAAAGAGAAAGCATCGTATGTCTAGGCCTTGGCTTAAATCTCAGTAGCTAATCTCAACAAGAGTAGACCCATTGCTGAAGAGTAAGTTAATGCTCATGTAAATCCTATTTATTCAATGGGTTTACTGCACTGGGTACTGGCAATTGGCTACAGGTCCTTCTGTTTACAAAGATAGCAGCAGGTATGAGAGAACTTGGATTGGCTCCCTGGATGCATACCATATACACTTGTCCCTCCTGGTTCGCGGACTTGCCAGCTGTGGTTTTCATCTTTTGTGAATGGCAAGCCACAAGGGACAAAATGGTGTGCTCCACCATTAAAACAAATGGGGCTTGGACATCTACGTTTTTTCCTGTTTGCGGGGGGGGGGGTATACTTGATTATAAGTCGACCTCATGTATAAGTTGAGGGCAGGTTTTGGGTTTTGCGTTTTGATATGACCCGTGCGTTTTGATATGACCTGTGGATAAGTTGAGAGTAGAACTTAGCAGCATGTAACAAAGGATGTAAATGATGAAGCAAAGAAAAACAATGCTAAAGATCCTTAAAAATGTTAGCCTAAAGGCTGGATGGATGAGAGAGTAGAGGGGGAAGATGCTTCTTTTAGGTGCTCAAAGGAGAGATTAATCTCTCATCTTTTACCAGGGCATGGTTCCTTTTTTGATAAAAGTTAAAGTACAATACTCACATTGACTCATAGATAAGTTGACCCAGGTTTTTTTGGGTCAATTTTTGACTAAAATTTGTAGACTTATCCATGAATATATACAGTATTTCTATATGTGCAGCTCAATATGTGTGATAGGGGAATGAACTATGGACCTTATCACACGGGGTCTAATGCATTCCCATCCCTGTCGCATCCCCGTCCCATTGCGCTTCCTTTTCCCCGTGTGTTCACACGATGTCGCACCCATCCCCGTCCCATCCCCGTCCCATCCCCGTCCCATTGCGGCATCATCCAGCATCATCCCCGTTCTTTTGAATGCCGGTTTCTTTGGGAATTACATTTTGCCGTGACCAGAATGATACCAGAATGATGCTGCTTTCTGTATACCGGTATAGTTCTGGATTGAAAAGGAACCGCAATGGGACGGGGATGCCACAGGGTTCTTTCTGCTTTAGGCCCCGTGTGATAAGGTCCTATGAAGCTATCAAAGATAAGAAAATGTCCAACTGAAAAATAGTAGTAAACCTGACCTAGAAAAAAATAACTACTGCCCTTTAAGAATAGGGAGAAAACATTTTTCTACTCCTATTGACATATCACACATTCAGATAAGAACAAAGAAAAAATACTTTTTTAAAAAAACTATATCTTCCAGAATCCCTGAAGTGCCATGGTCCAAAATGTGCATGCACTGCATGAGCTCATGAAGATATGTTCTATTTTGTCACATATATGGTACAATACAGACATATTGGAACTTGCATATTGGGCTTCTGCGGATGAGAGACCACAAGCTGAATGCGAGTTAGCAGTGTGACGTGGCAGCTAGAAATACCAATGAAATTAGTTTTGGGGGGGGGGTTTCGGGCTGTGTGGCCATGTTCTAGAAAAGTGGCCATATAGCCCGAAAAAATTATGGATGCTGGCCATGAAAGCCTATGACTTCACACCAATGAAATTCTCAGCTACATCAATAAGCATATAGTGTCTAGAGATCAAGGGAAGTAATAGTATTACTCTGTTCTGCTTTGGTCAGATCTTACCTAAAATATTTTGTACAGTTCTGGACATCACAATTTATGAAGGATGTGGACAAGCTGGAGCACATCCAGAGGAGGGCAAACGAAATGGTAAAAGGTCTGCAAACCACCAAGGCCTATGAAAAGCAGCTTAGGGAGCTGGGTATGTTTAGCCTGGGGGAAGAGAAGGGTAAAGGGACAATAGCCCTGTTTGAATATTTGTAGGGTTGCCATATTGAGAATAGAGCAAGCTTGTTTTGTGCTTCTCCAGAGACTAGGGCATGGAGGAATGGATTTAAGCTATAGGAAAAGAGATTCTACCAAAACATTAAGAAGAACTTCCTGATGCTTTGAGCTGCTTGACAGTGAAACACATTCCCTCAGAGTGTGGTGAAGTCTCCTTCTCTGGAGGTCTTTAAACAGAGCTGAACAGCCACCTGTTGGGGGTGCTTTGATTTTGTCTTCTTTCATGGAAAGGCATTGGGCTGGATGGTCCTTGAGGTTTCTTCCAGCTCTGTGATTCTACAAATTTAGGGACTGATTTGTGAATGAGCAGCATCAGCTTCTACATTGATAGGTGGTAAATTGACTCTGTGTTTTAGTTTGAACTTTAAAGGAACTGAACCTGTCTTGGAGGTAAGCTTTGCCACCATGGGTGCTGCATCTTCAGTTTAGATGAAACTCTGGAATGGATATATTGGCTCAATGACTCATAAGCCACTTGTTACCACTATGAATGAGACTATGTAGAAAGAGCAAATAACAACAGCAGCAGCGACAAAACTATCTGATTCAAATTGATATATGGAGACAGTGTATGGATGTTATTCTGACTGGAATTCACAATTACAGATATCTAACCTAGAGTTATGCATTTGTAACTTATTCACATTCAAGATCCCTGTGTATTCAATAGTGTTATGGATACATAGGGATCATAAAAGTCCTGACTTACCAGGCAAGAACTGACTTAACAGGCAAGAGGGGGATCTTTTACCGTTGATCAGAACACAGGAGATTGATGTTTCCACCTCTGTCCTATGATCAGTCTCCCATGTGAAGAGGAGTTGCAACAGAGATTGTGCTTCTATCTCTTGCACTGGAGATTACTTTTGTGGTTGGCAGTTAAAGTCTACTGGTCCCCATTTAATGGGAGAGCAAAGCCCTGTCACTTGCAACAGCTGATGACCAGTAAATCAGGATTGGAGATTGGGAGCGGTCAGGCCAGGAGATGCTACATAGTTAAGTATACAATGGACCCTTCCCATCTGTAGTTCCAGCCCCTCCACCCCCGGTGGATGGCAAAAAAAAAAAAAAACCACAACCATGAATGATTACACCATATTATTCAGTGGTGGCTACATGTGTGTGGACACATCAGCAAGTCTGTGTGCATTTGCTGCAGTTGAATAATATGGGATGTGTTGATTTTCAGGCAGTCAAATTTGCACATTGCCAGGCCATCAATATGAAGGGTCAACTGTATGTAGCCAAGCAGCTGATTTAAAATCGTGGCTACTATTATTACTGTTGTTGTTGTTGTTGTTTTTATTGCAGTAGAACAGCGGAACAAGTTGTTCAGGAAAGAATACTATGGGTTTTGTAGACATTACTGTTGCACTGAAAAAATAATGGTGCTTTTGGGGCATTTATCTGAAGATGAAGTTTGTTGGTGAACAGTCATTCTTTCCTGAACAGTTAGGTCTAAATCATACTTTTTATGTTCATTGTTTGCCATTTACAGAAACAGAACAGCAGATTAATTGTGCATGGCTGCAAACAGAAAGACATAGATATGTGGTTTAATTGTGTATCGTTTCTGATTTGGAAGTATGTATCCTTTTACTGTTTTCTTTCATTTTTTATGAGGTTGCCATTGCACTGCAGGGGTCCAAAGGCAGCCTACTTGCATTGTCTGATGTGAAGAGAGGAGGAGGGAGAGGACTTGCTTAATTGCACAGTTCCTAATGAAGGCCATTTATTGTCCAATTTGTTGCCATAATTCAGGTCTCTTTGTGGGAACTTATTTCCTTTATCTTGGTATGTATGGTCCAGATCCTGTCAGATTTGCAAGAACCAAACAGAAGAAGTATTCCAGAATACAAGAAGAGTTCTTAACACCTAGGCCCTTCTCTGAAACACATAGTATGTGTACAGACAATGTAAGATGTTCCATGGAAGGCAATGCTTGTAGTGTTTCCTGTATGACATACTCATTCAAAAAGTGCCAGTCCCAAAATGTTGTGCATATGCAGAAGAAAGGGACAACTTGCAGAAAGGGACAAAGCACCATAATCATCAAGAACATTGTTCCCAGTGGAAGCCTGTTCTGTTTGTAGGATTGATAGACACAGTGATGCCACATGTGCATAAAACTACATGTTAATATCTGCTTCAACAACCTTCACCTGAATTCAGATGGCCAAACTATACAACTACATGCCTAAGGAAACTAAGTGGATACCAGCCTGTTAGTTTCATAACTCATGAGATACTTACTGGCATCTTGTTGGTGCATTGCACATGTATACATTTACTCCCAGAGGCAGTTGGATATTTTTATCCAACATAGAATAGCCTTATTCAATTCAAGATTGTGGAAGTGATGTTGCACATGTGGAATCAATCATAGAATCATAGAGTTGGAAGAGACCACAAGGGCCAT
>CM034703.1:5809998-5824007 GCA_020142125.1 Phrynosoma platyrhinos | reverse complement strand
TTATTCTGTAAGCTACCACAAGTCCCATTTTTATTTTTATTTTTTTGGTGGCAAGGTTAGATAAAAAGAAAGTGATTGATTGACTGAAGATAGGTGTATACACACATTGTGCATAGTTGTGTATAGATGTGTATTATGCAAATGCACATTCACATTTGGTGAAACATTTGGTTGTGCATGTCACAATTCACTAATTATCTGGGGTTTGTTTCCAGAATCCCCCCCCCCCGGTTGAATACTGAAATCCGTGGATTCTTAAGTCTCATTATATATAATAGGATAGTAAAGTGATGCCTCTTATATAAAATGGCAAAATCATTTGGTTGGGGGGGTTTGAATATTTTCCTCATATTTTCAAGGTGTGGATGCCTGAATTTGTGGATGCAGAATCCACTAAATATTGGGCTTTGTCAATCAGATCTGCTTTCCAATATATAAATAAATAAATAAATAAAGCCACTACTTGCAGATCAAAGTTCAAAATGAGCCAAAAGTGTAGAAAGGCAGAACTATCCCTAGGAATAACAATAATGGATTCACAGCTGGATGCAATGCTGTAATATATTTGTCACCATAATCTTACAATTGTTCTCAGAGGGAATACTTTCCCCATGAGTCCACTTCCAGTTTACAGAGTCCAGGGTTGTGTTGCTTCATCCGTAAGAGCCCAATGTGCTAATCTGTCCTGCCGTCACTTTGTCCGCACCATTTGGCTGTAATAGTGTGTTGGTTAATGGATTAAACTAGACAGGATTAGCCATTTCAATTTGTATTCAGCTGCTTTCTTCATTTAATGTTCTCACTGTAAGTGGTGAATTATTGACTACTTTAAATGTGGCTACAAACAGCTTCAAAAAGAGGAGCGATTGCAAAGGCCGAACTATGCACAGTGTGGGTCAATAGTTTTCCCCATGCCTCTCCTGCACACATACCCCACCCTTTCGATTAACCCTTGAGACCCTCTCCCATGGAAGACCTCTGCAATATAGTCTATCCATTGCTTAATGAGTTGGAGAGGCCTTGGGGTTAAATATAGTTAAGTATGTGTCCTTACTTATTGATTATTGATATTGGGTCCTGCCCAAAGTGTCTGCACAGTGGCTTAAAAAAGAAAGAGTTCATTAGAGAATAAAACACAACTCACAGGAGACCAGATCTTCTTATTGTGTGCCTTCAAGTCATTTCTGACTCTTGACTACCCTATCATGGGGTTTTCTTAACAAGATTTGTTCAGAGGGGGTTTGCTTGTGCCTTTGTCTGAGGCTGAGAGAGTGTGATTCACATAAGGTCACCCAATGGGTTTCCATGGCAGAGTTGAGATTTGAATCCTGTTCTCCAGAGTCAGAGTCCAATGTTCAAGTCACTACACCATGCTGGTTGTAGATCTGTAGGGAACTCAAAGTTATTCCTAAAGTTTGCTCTTCCTTCACTTTTTCAAATGTAATGAAAAGTCCTATTGTTTTGATTGTCTGAGGAAACATCATTTGGAAACTGCTGAGCAATTATGAGAGCTTTGTGTAAAGAGCAGCAGCCCAAACACTCTTGGCTGATGCACTTTATAAAGATTTCATAATGATGAAACAGAGCATAACTTTGTGCACAAGGAGTTATGCAGCATTTGCAGAATGCCCCATTGTATCAGAATTGTGATGTTTCCCCAATTAAACGTGCAATGGATTATACATGAACAATGTGCAGTTTTCAGTGTTTTAGCTGTATATTCATTCCTTCATGGCAAGGGGTTGGACAAGATCGCCTTTATGGTCCCTTCCAACTCTATGATTTTATTATTTTAAGTACAATGAGCAATATGGATTGCATGCAAAACTCCACCTCCCCAACACTGAACTGAATGCAGCTGTTCCATGTTTCCAACCATTTGGATTATGAATCTGGAGACCAGTGTTCAAATTCTGGCTCATCCATGTAAACCCACTGTATGACCTGGGGCTAGTTTTACTCTCTCAGCCTCAGATGTTGGCAATGGCAAACCCCCTCTGAAGAAACTTGCCAAGAAAACCCCAGGATATGTTTGCCTTAGGGTCACCATAACTCAGAAATGACTTGAAGGCACACAACAACAACAACAAAAGACACCAAAAGAATTTGATACTGGGAGTGTCTCTCAGTATCAAAATCCCATTGATTTATAGCTGATTTGAATAACTTTCCTGGACCCTGACTCCCAAAACCTGCCTTGGGGAGTTGTAGCCCAAGAAAAATGCCCCTTCAAAATAGGTATAGCACTGACCCTGCTCTCAAGGAAGAATGGAAAGCTAAGGGGCTGTTGCAGCTCTGAGCCCATAGTGGATGGGACTCTAAGCTCAAGGTCACCAGACTTTGAAATGATAACATGGAAATGGTTGTGCTGGGGGAGGTGGTGATGCTTACAAGGCGGGTTGTGGGAGAGAGATTTTGGCCAAAATAGACAAAAACTACTGGAATGACAAAAAAAGTGAATTGTGATGGCATACATCCAATATATACCATTGCAACTCACTCATGGGCTGCCAACTGGATCTTCTTCTTCTTCATCATCATCATCTTCTTCCTCCTCCTCCTCCTTTTCTGGCTACATGCTCAAGCACTCATCCTCTCAGCTAGTTATACGCCGCAGGGGATGATGCATCTCCAGTTGAATGTGGAAGCAGCCACCACAAAGAATGAGACATAATTCAGGCGGGTAGAAAACTAAACCACTTTCATAAAATAAGTTTCACAAGCCCCAGGATGGCAGTAAGGCTGAGGCGTGTGCCAGCAGCATTGCCAAGCTCATAACATCTGAAGTATTCAGCATTTAAAAATAAAGCAACTTTCCCTGAGCAATCCTGTCACATCACTGTGCCATTATGGCTCCTGCCTTTGGAAGGTGGCAGGAGAGGGGGAATGGTACAACTTGTGCCTCTCTTTGATTTTTTTCCTGTGAAATGAACAGAACAAACATTTTAATGACATTATTGGAGCAAATAGTATAAATGTTCTCATGGTTCCTTCTGCCTTTTGGGGTGGGGGGGGGGGGGAGTGGCATTGCCTGTATGGTACCATTTGTCTGCAAAAGTGGGCATTCCTTTTTTTTACCCAGAGTATCTCAAGTTGAAAGTTTTATATATGAGCATTTCCTGGATATTCAAGAGGCTGGCAAGGATCTTACACATTTGAGACTTCTTGACTTCTAAAGTCTTCAAAGGCAGACCCTTCCATGTTTCAGTCCCTTCCCTGTCTCACTTTCATTCAGTGGCAAAGTAGAAGATGGCCTTTTTCTTGACTGCTCCCAGGCTTTGGGACACACTCCTTAGGGAAGCTAGGATGACTTTCTCCTTTTTCTGTTCCATGAGCAACTGATTTTTTTTTTCTGTTCTAAGAGACTTTTTAGGAATGAGCTGCAAAGGGTTACAACAGTGTGCTATTTTGTTGATTCCCTCCATATTTTAATTAATTTATTTTCAATGTTTGACATAATGGTTTGAGTGTTGTACTATGACTCTGGAGAAGAAGTTTTGATTCCCAGCTTGGCCATGAAACCCATTGGATGACTGGGCAAGTCACATGTGCTCAGCCTCAGAGGATGGCAATGGAAGACCTCATCTGAACAAATCTTGCCAAGAACACCCTATAACAGGTTTGCCTTAGGGTCATCATAAGTCAGAAATGACTTGAAGGCACACAGCAACAACAACATCATTTGTTTAATTGCATTTTAACAACACTTTCTTATATGCTTTCATCTCTCTTTTTTTAAAAAAATGTTTTAATTGCATTTGCTTTATCTTTTGTATGCACCTTGGGTCCAAATATTGGGGAAAAGATGGGATATAAATGTAACAACAGCAGCAACAACATTAACAACAACAACATCTCCAGGATCAGGAGGATCCTAGGAAATTTGTTCTGGGACCTTTCCCTGATGAATTCCATGCACATGCCTTGTGATTTGCTCAGTGACAATTGAGCAGCCTGAATGCCTAGCCATGGTAGGACCATGGAGGTGGTGTCTCTCAGATGGAGGATTGCCTAAATAAATAAATAAATAAATAAATAACATAGTTTTTGTGGGTTTTTCGGGCTGTGTGGCCATGTTCTAGAAGAGTTTCTTTCTGATGTTTCACCAGCATCTGTGGCTGGCATCTTCAGAGAAAATGCCAGCCACAGATGCTGGCGAAACGTCAGAAAAAAACTCTTCTAGAACATGGCCACACAGCCCGAAAAACCCACAAAAAACTATGGATGCCGGCCATGAAAGCCTACAACTTCACAAATAAATAACATTTTAAAATGATGGCAACAATGATTACAGGTAAATGGTACTTACATTGTATTCACCACCAGTTTTCAGGCTTTTTTCCAGCCCTTGATCATGGAGCAATGGTCCAGAAGGAGCAACGTCTTGGAAGTCCCATTGAATGGATCTCCATATCAGTGTGTTTGCAGGCTTCTATTTGGTAGAATAGTGAATCTGCTTTGATCCTAACTTTGAAAGAACTGGATGGCTGAAGCTATGTAAACTTTGTTTCTCTAGGTGCTGGGGACTTCAGCCCCCCACATTCTTGAGAAGTGGCCTTACTGGCGGAAACTTCTGGGAGTTCATGTCCTTCTGGGAGTTGAAGTCTTGTTGATTCATTCAGGATTCATTTGAAATGTGATACCACAGACTGCTACAAAGACAAATAAATGGGTGCTAGAGCAAATCAGACCTGAATTGTCATGGTTCTGACATATGAGATGACATGACTCATTAGGTAAAGTGGAAGTCAGTAGGAAAAGAGGAGACCACACTACAGGTGGATTGATTCAGTCAAAGAAACCATAGTCCTGAGTTTACAAGGGCTGAGATGGGCAGTCAATGAGTGGGGGTTTTAGAGGTTGCTTTAAGTCAAAATTGACTTGATGGCAAACAATAACAACAACGTTTCTGTGATCTTGGCAACTATGTGGTGATTGTCAAGTTGTTTGGAGCTCTTAAAGAGGCCCATAAATTTGACATAGTTGCTCAGCTACTGTCAGACATGAACATTGTAACAGATACCCTGTTGTCTCTGTCCCATGGTAGTACTGGGTGGGAGAAGGATGATTTAGCTTATCTTCCAGAGTAAAGTTCTAAGACAGTGGATGAAGGAGGAGCAGGGTCTTTGAAAGAAGAGGAACATATGGCGTACAAAGCCCAGGAAACTATGACATGTTGACATCAGAATCAAGAATCTCCATTAACTAGATGTCTGGAGACAAGCACTCTACATTTTAGTGTTCTTTGTTTCATCTCCATTGGTAAAAGTACATGGAGATAAAAGAAGTGACCAATTTATGTGCATTGTCTAGGTTCTGCAGAAAAGTGGCTGTAATCTTCCAATGAGGAACGTGGTGTCATGAGATGCTCATCTCATACATGATTGAGTTAAAATATCTTCTCCTGGCTGTCCTGTTGATTACCTCTCACTTTGGCTAAGCTTATAGCTATAACATACATACTGTAGCAAAGAGAAAGGCTAGCAAATGTTTAATCCACTGAAAAAGAAACTAAGGGGGGTTGCAGACTGCCAGAAATAGTGAAAATTGAGTCCACTTTTAGGGTTAGGGAGTCATGGGAACTGTACTTTATTGTGGCACCAGAGCTCTCTGACAGAGAAGGCTCAATGTCTCAGGGAGAAAAAAACCAATTCCCATGATTCCCTAGCACTAACCCTAACCCTAAAAGTGGATTCAATTTGCACTATTTCTAGCAGTCTGCAACCCCACTAAGTGGGTTGGGGGATGCAGTTTGAGACAACACTGGTGTTTTAAGACTCTGGCTGGGACCAAAACTGGAGTTTAGTGGCAGGCCTGGGGTCACTGATGTTCATGAGATGAAGAGAGGTAAATTTTACTGCAAAGACAGAATATCAGAATGTAAGCCCTGCTAGAGAGCCAGCATGGTGTAGTGGTTTGAGCATTGTAATACAACTCCGGAAGACAGGATTCAGTTCCCTGCTCAGCTATGAAAACCCACTGGGTGACTTTGGGTGAGTCACACACTCTCAGCCCCAGAACGCTCCATTAATCTGCTTTTTAGAAACCTTCAGCTGAATACAGATGTTATGCTATGGTGGAAAAAAAGTTCAACTAAACATGCAAAAGCATTTACAGATGTATAAATCACTAAGAGAATGCCAGCAACATTTCCAAGCTCCAGTTGGGAGATGGATGGAATATCTTTGCATCATAGTCTCAAGTCTCCAAAAAAGAGCATGGCATGACTTGGGGGTGGGGGCAGGGTAGGAAGAAAGGCATTGCACAGGAGCCATTCATCCCTTTGAAAATACAATTTGTGTGATGCTTAGAAGATCAATTGGCCCAGGAATGCAATTTACTGAGTAAGTATTACTTGTGAATCCTGTAGATGCCAAAGGGCTCACCCCCAATTCTAGGTTCCCCCCCCCCAAAAAAAGGAGAAAAAATGCTCCTTTCTCTGAGATTGCAATACCGATAACTTGTGCTTATCTTGCTGGCTGACTTCATTTCCTTTCATTGTTTTTTCTTTTGTCTTCAGCAGCACTTTTGCACTCCCCCCCTTTGATGGTCTAAATCAAACCCGTCTTCTTCAGAATGCTACCAGGGGATGTATAGACCTGTGAAGAAAAACATTGATGTGCTTCCTTAGGGCCATTCCGTATATCTGAGATTGACATTACATGAATTGGGACCAGTACAAAGTTTGGAAATGTTTGCCTTTTGGGACTATAATTCCCAGAATTACCCCAGTAATAGGCTACCTAAGGGACTCTGGGAGTTAATATATGAACAATGAGGTGGAAGAAGCCAGGCAGGGAGTTCTTACTCCTGCATCTAAACCTCAAAGCCATCAGTGGGAAGGATGCTCCAGGCAACCAATATACCTCCAGGAGTGTAGCTATGTGGGGTCAAAATGGGTGCGTGGCTTCCAGACCTTTCACCGATTTGGTCATCCACCTCTAGACATGCTCTAGTTTGTCCACATCTTTCTTGAATTGTGGTGCCCAGATCTAGACACAGTATTCAAGGTGAGGCCTGACAAAAACAGAATAGAGTGGTATTATTACTTCCATCGATCTAGACTCTATACTCCTTTTGATGCAGCCTAGAATAGCATTAGCTCTCTTAGCTGCCACATCACATAGTAGACTCATATTCAGCCTGTGGTCTACAAGACCCCTAGATCTCTTCTGCATGTATTGTTTTCAAGCCAAGCATCCCAAATCCTATATCTATGCATTTCACTTTTTACTGCCCAAGTGTAGTACCCAACATTTCTCCCTGCTGAAATTCATTTTGTTAGTTTTGTCCCATTTCTAATCTGTTAAGATTTGTAACCATTCCAATTTGTTCCAATTTTGAATTCTGATCCTGTCCTTTGGTGTATTTACTACCCCTCCTAATGTAATTTAATGTGTAAATTTAATGAGCATGCCATTTATTCCATCATCAAAATCATTGATGATGAAATAGATTCATTCATAACTCTTTCCATGATAAGACATAATGGTATCTAGTAGCATTGTTGAGACTAACTGAGAATAAGATATAGTGGGTCTTTGGTATCTGTTTGGTTCCAAGAAACCCCCTAAACCCCCATTAATACCAAGAACCATGAATGCTCAGGTCCCATTATATCCAATGGGATGATAAAACTTTGTCCTTTGTATAAAATGGCAAACTCAATATTTGCTTTTTGGATATGGAGGGGGGGGGTATTTTCAAATCATGGAAAGTTGAATCTATAGATGCAAAATCTGTGGATATGGAGGAACAGCTTTATTTCTTTGGAAATGTGCTTTTTTGATATGGGGGGTATTTTCAAATCATGGATAGTTGAATCTATAGATGCAGAATCTGTGGATATGGAGGGACAACTTTATTTCTTTTGAATAACTTCATTTTTCAAATGTATGCACATTTGTGTGCATATTTTAAATTGTCTGCATTGCTTGAAGCCAACTCCTCTTGACAGAAGCATCTTTAAGCAGCCTTTTGTGGACACTTTAAATTTGTTCCCCGCTTCTCTGGACATTTATGGACCTGGAACCATCCATCAGCATGAGAATTCTGGAATGCCACTTCTCTATTTCCAATGAATAGTCTGGGGAAAAAAATAACCAAACCATGGCAGTTCAATCTCAAGCAGAATCTGGATTCCTCATACGTCCCTAGTCTGTTGCCTTCTGAGTACCAGCAGTGTTTTACACACTGTATGGATATGACAATGTAAATTCTTTCTCCATGCATTTAGATATTTTAGCTCAGCCTTTTGTGAGGTCTCCAGATCAATATCAGAGCATGAAATCAATACTAAATAAAGCCTGTAGAATCAGGCTGAACCAAAACTACTCATTCTTTTCAGAGGAGGAAAAAAATCCAGCTATTTTTAATATATATATATATATATATCAACACCCTTCTTCCATTTCAATTATTTTTGCCTGCCCTCAGCATTTACAAAGCCATTTGAATGCAAACATAGGAGAAACCAGCACAGACAGAGCTATCCATATTGGCATAGGGACTCTGAATAGTCTAGAAAGGCTATTTCTCACTACACAATTTTAGGTCTGCTTCTTCTTTAACCATGTCTGTGTCCTATATTGTTGTTGTTTCTTCATGTTCATGATGGGAAGTAAAAAACTGATCTCAGGAAAAAGTAAGCACGCAACTCTTCTTGTTGCAACAGCTCCACTGGCTGCTGGCCCATTTCTGGGCACAACTCAAAGTACTGGTTTCAACCTATAAATGTTCTATATAGCTCAATTCCAGATTATCTCAAGGGCTGTATTATTCCTTATAAATCTTCTCGTGCTTTGAGATCTTCTGGGGAGGTTTTTCTTTCTGTTCCACCACTCTCACAGGCATATCTGGTGGGAACTTGGGAAATAGGGCCTTCTCAGTGGCTGCCCCCAGATTCTGGAGCTCCCTTCCCAGAGATTTTAGGCTCCTATCCTTCCTAACCTCTCTCTGCAAACAGGTGAACACCTTCCTGTTTCAACAACCTTTGAGGATGAATGGTATAAGTGTATGTTCCACTGAAACAATGGATTTCCTATTTGCTATTTTTGCTGTTGCAATATTTTTTTTAATGGTTTATGTTTTTAACTGATTTTATTTATTTATTTATAGTTAAGAGCTCAATAACTTTTTAACTTCTGGATTCTGTAAATTTTTAACTATGTATTTAAAAACAACCTGTAAGCTACTTTGAGTCTCAAACTGGGGGAAACATGGGATATAAAGAAATGAAATGTTATCATTGAGTGACTTCACATCATTTCAGACTTGTGGACTGTCTGAAATGTCAGACATTTTCAGACATTTCAGACTGTCATGAAGTTTGCTTGCAGTTATTGTTTGGATGAAGCTTGTCCTTGCCTTCCTCTAAAGCTGAGAGAGTGTGATTTGCCCAAAGATACCCAGTGGGTTTCAATGACTGAGCAGGAATTCAATCCTTAGTCTCCAGAGTCATGATCCAGTGCTGAAAACACTATATCATCCTGGTTCTCAAAATAATAACATCATTGTTGTCAGCAACATTGCCTCCCTATTTAGCAAAACTGGGATCCTAGCTGAAAAGCCAACTTCTTTCAGATCAGAACTTGGAAGAAGTAGCTGTTTGGACTGTACTGAAATCTGACAGCCAGCATTCTGGGAAAGTGTGTAGGGGGATCCTCACTTTTTCATGTTTTGTATTAGATGCACCAATTGCCAGACTCAGCATGATGTAGCAGTTTTATGTCCATATATAAATATATGGGTCATTTATTTTCCATCTCAGGAACTCTGAACTGAGACTCATTTGATAGAGCAACTCAATTTTGCAGGATGGGTAACTTTTTTTTTAATGGCATTTGAGACACGTTTTGCAATGGATCACCACTTTGTGCCAATCTCAATTAGCCTCGCAGCTGCATTTCGCCTAATTGCCCATTCCTGATCTGAACGTGGAAGGCTCCCATTGGATTAATGACATCTAAGGAATTTTCAGGAAAGAAACACAAAGTCTCGGGAGAAGACGAGAAAGCATGCTCCAATCCTGTCTGTGGGCAAGGGCAATTAATTTGTCAGCACCTGATTGAAAAACAGAACAAAAATAAAACACTTTCTTCAGGAGCTGGCATTTGTGTATATTTTGAGACGCTTGCCAGGTGGTGATTCATAGGTTTGTGCAAATGAGAGATGAGAAAAAGACGAGTCTCTAGGTCATGCTGTCTGTACAGCAGACACTGAAGTATTGTTCCCTCTGGTCTATTCATCAGTGCTTTGTCCAGTCCAATTTTAAATGACTCAGGCAAAAGGGCCTTTCCAAGTGATCTCTTGGGAGAGCGAGTCTACAATCAGCTACAGCTCACCACTGGGGAAATATTTCCTGGCATTCCACCGGTCTGCTAATGGATTGTTTTTTCCTCCTGTCTTCCTAGCAAAGTACCTCTCCTGGACCTTCTTGACCAATGGCCAGGCATGTGTGAAAATGTCACCAGTGGAGCTTGCTCTAACTGTGTTCAGCTGGGTTGCAACATGATAGTCAGTTGTGTCTTCTCCAAGTATCCGATCTTAGGGAACTCATTCCGCTCCAGGTTTACTCGGATGTACGTCCCACTCAAGGCTTATTTACATTGTAGAAATAATGCATTTTGACACCACTCTAACTACCATAGGAGCCCTGGTGGTGCAGTGGTTAAATGCTGGCACTGCGTCCACAAGGTTGTGAGTTCAATACCAGGGCTCCAAGGTTGACTCAGCCTTCCATCTTTTCGTAGGTTGGTAAAATGAGTCCCCAGCTTGTTGGGGGCAATTGTCTTACAGACTGTAAACCACTTAGAGAGTGCTGAGGTCACTTATAAGTGGTATAGAAATGTACATGCTATTGAGATTGCTTCATCCTATAAAATACTGTGATTTGTAGTGTTGTTGGCAAACCCCCTGTGAAGAAACATGTCAAGAAAAACCCATGATAGGTGAATGCCTCATGGTTGCCATAAGTCAGAAACACGTTGAAGGCACACAACAACAGTGAGGCACCAGCACTCTTTGGCAGAGAAGGCTAAAAACCTTGTAAAACTGCAAATCCCAGGATTCCATAGGATGAAACTACAGCACATCCACACTGCAGATATAATGCTGTTTGGAACCACTTTAACTGTCATGGCTCCATAGTATGGAAATCTAGAATTTTTTGAGACATTTTAGCCTTCTATGTCAGAGAGCTCTGGTGCCACCAAAAAAAAAAAAAAAAAAAAAAAATCCTACAAATCCCAGGGTTCCATAGCATGCAGCCATGGCACTTAAAGCCATGTTGAACTGCAGCCTTAAAGTGGTTTAAAACTGCATTGTTTCTACAGTACAGTTGCACCCTCTCTCATTCAGTGGGGTTTGTTCCATTGTAGAGATGAGCAGATAGGTCCTAGTCCTGGGATCAAATCCCACCAAGCCCATTAGCTCTTCCTTCTGCGTAGGCATGTATAGGGTTGCACAGTTAGTTATTGCCAGATTTTTAACCTCTGGTGTTCAAAAACAGATCAGTTACTAAAGATTGATTTGGTCACCTTTTGACAGTGGCTCTAATTCTGATGGTGTCTTACACATGGGCAACTTGCCCTATGGATGTTTTTGGGCATTTTTGTTTGATGCAGAAATTCCACATTGGCTGCATCTAAACTGCAGAATTAATGCAGTCTGACACCACTTTCATTGTCATATCTCCATGCTATGAAATTGTGGGATTTATAGTTTTATGGCATATTGAGCCTTCTCTGCAAGAGAGCTCTGGTGCCTCAACAAACTGCAAATCCCAGGATCCCATAGGATGGAGCCATGACAGTTAAAGCAGTGTTAAACTGCATTAATTCTGCAGTGTGGAAACAGCCATTGAGTTGAAAATTGTGGAAGTGGAGCTGTGCATGCATAATGAGGTGCACATTCATACCTGCATTTGATTACACATTACAGTGTGTATTCAGTCTAATATTGTGTGGTTGTGACCATATTCACAGAGAAAGAAGCTTACAAGAAAGATAAAAGATATAACTTTCAAAAGGGACAGACATAAAATACAAGAAAAATTGCCCAGAGAAAATAAGTTTAAAATAAATTAAAAACTGGATTAAATGACATGGGTTTTTTTAAAGTGTCTGATATCCAAAGGTCTCAAGGTAGGTGCCAGATCATTGCCTGGGAATGGCATTTCATAGCCATGGTGCCACCACAGAAAAGCCTCTGGTGACTGCTCTCCATATCTCACCTGTAGCCTGTGGACCTACTTTTACAGGGGTTCTGTAGGTAAATCTTTGCAATTAAAGCTCTGATAAATAAACTAGACAAAAATAGGAATATAGTGCCTAGATTGAGGGAAGTAACAGTGCCACTCTATTCTGCTTTGGTCAGATTTCACCTGGAATACTGTTCTAGGCACCACAATTCAAGAATAATATTGACAAGCTGGAGCATATGAAGAGGAGGGTGACCAAAATGGTGACAAGTTTGGAAGTAGGGAAGATTGTGTATTCCTGCATGGTAGGGGTTAGACTGGATGGCCCATGGGGTCTCTTCCTAATCTGTGATTCTATAGACAATTATTCTGTATCTGCTGCACTGGCAACATAGTCTAGTGGCTTGCCTTTGGCTCACCTCTGATTTGAACAATCCTATGCAATGAAGAGAGCTAGTGTGGTATAGTCATTTGAATCTTAGAGTAGGACTGAAGATGAAGGTTCTAATCCTGGTTCAGCCATAGAAACCCACTGGGTGATCCTGGGGGAGTCACTCTCTCTCAGTCCTAGAAGTGGACAATGGCAAATCCCTTCTGAAAAAATGTGTCATAAGAAATCTCATCTCTCAGCAGATACAGAAGTTTGCTTTAGGGTCCACATGAGTTGGCAACAACTTTGAAAGCACACAACAAAAATGAAATAAATATTTCTCTTAGTATCTGAGCTACACATGATCTTCTGCAGTCCATGTGAGCATGGCATCTTGAGCTCCCATGGAGCATCCCATTGATAAGCCCTAGGTGCCACAAATAACTGTAGTGTTATATGCAAGAGTACAACCTTATGCATGCTTATCCAGAAGCAAACTCAGTAAGTTTAGTGGGTCTTACTCTCTTGGACATCATAACAAGGTTATAGCCATAAACATTCAATTAGCTTATGGGTTGTGGTTTTGTTTGTTTCTAAAGACAGCAGATGTGATCATCTCTAGAAGTCTAGTTTTTAAAATGGCTATAATTAAACCTGTGTTTTCCAATGTTAAAAGATAATATCGGATAATGAAGTAGAGTCCAGAGAAGATTCATAAACCAGGTCTAGGACAGAACTTGACATGAGAAAAAAATAACTTATTGCAGTTATATTCCCAAGCTCTAGTTCAAGGATGAACAAATCTGTGTCTACTTTCAATAATATTTGCATTCTTTGCATGTTTTTCCCCTCCCAATTCTAACAGCAATCTTCTTTCAAACTCTGCACAAAGTATATGCAATCGTATATGATTTCCCCTTGTGTCTGCAATTCTGTGAGCACTTTACTTTAGCAAATGCTTCTTTTGTATGGAATTTTCCTTAACGTGCCATTTTTTTTAATAAAAAAGAGTAATAATAATAATAATCTAAGAACAGCATAGAAAAATTCAGAGGCATGCAAAAATATAAATGGATAATGGCGCTCTGGTTTGCATATTAATTTAGAAAGTGTGAATTAGATCAGATGTATTAAAAAGGAAAGCAAACAGATTAAATGCCCACCTCTCCTCAAATTGCCTCTAGTGAAGAGGCTAGAGGATGCGAGGTGGGTAAAAATTGTCTCCCATAGGCTGCATACAGCCCCTGAACAAACCATGCAAAAAGTGCTCCAATGTATGACAACACATGAAGATAACCCCATCACTTCCACCAGTACCCCTGCACCTTTGAGTACATACACTTTCATCTTTAGTGTTTCTCAAAATGGCTTCATATCACCATTTTGAGGGGGCTTGTAAAAAAAGAGAGAGGTATTTGGGCTTGCTGTTCGGGGGGGGGG
>CM034703.1:5790421-5802971 GCA_020142125.1 Phrynosoma platyrhinos | reverse complement strand
TTTTGCTTACTTTTCGCTTCGTGGCCAGCGTTTGATAAGGTCCTATGTCAAGCAGAGAGAGACACCCACACATACACTAGCCAACATCCTATCCTAGGGTTGTCTGTGGATTTATACATTGATTGTTCTATGCAGCCCTTGTGTTGAATAACATCACTGCACAACTGAATATGCAACCAAATGTCAAGCCAACAAACAAATCAATATGCATTTGCAATGGTATTTCATGTGTAACACCACTTCCACAACCTTGAATTGAATGTGGACTTTTAATACTTCCACAGGGAAACTGAATTGGTTCAGATTACATAAAGGATCACATGATTCTTATGTGGAAATTGCATTTCCTATAGTAGAGTAATGTCACCCACTCACCTACTGTCTTGAATAAGTGCGTTCTGCGGTCCATTCTGAATATCTGTGAAGTGGGTTAGCCTAGAAGGTCTATCTCTTCAATTCACAGGAGACCTCTGTGAATACTAGGCTCAGAAAAGTCCTACCACTGTACTTGATCAGACTGAGGAAGGATGATGGAGACATCCAACAGCCAGAAGAATTGCAAAGTGACCAAACATTTGCAGAGCTAGTTGGAAGCTTCTATCATCCTGTTCTGGGATAATCAGTAGTCATCTCAATCCACAAAGGGCAAAGGAGGAGTTGTAACCAATTAGGAATCCAGAAAACTTCTTGTACAATGTATCATCAGATATCTCTTTGTTCATGCTTTTCAAAGGCACAACATTCATGCAACTGAAAGGTGTGTGACTGCAATATTGGATTTATATCTTAAACAAGGTAACCCAGAGTTTTGAAAAATAAATTTTAAAGCCTAAAACTGCCAGAATCCTCTAATCAGCATGGTCACGTTGAATGCATTCAGTGTCTCACTGTCCTCAGAATCACCAGGTTCCTCTACTTTTCTTTAACCAGACAGAGAAAATGGGATCAACTTGCCCATCATTATCTTTTCCATCCAGTCTGCTCTCCTCCAGTCAGCAAACTACAATAGTTTAACTTTGGTAAAGCTCTTTAACTTTGGTGGGGTAAGACTGAAGAAGCCCTGTGAAATTGGCTTTGAATAAATCCATAAACAATTATCATAACCAAAAAATAGGATCTAGCATTCACATACATCTTCTGGTAAACCACAGTCCCAAATGAGCCCTGTCTTCTTTCCATCTTCCAGAATGCAGCTCTCCCTAACAGCAGTACCTGGGAATGAAAAGGTTGCCATTCTGATCTCCCCACAGTGCATGCAGTTAAAATGTCCACTTTAAAAAGGGGGGAGATATGTCAAGTGTGTTCAAAGACCTGTTTTGAAGAGGGGGACAAATGTATAGAAGCAATGAATTGAAAAAAAAGTGTAGAAAAATATTGTTATATTCCACAAACCACATTGGCTGAGATCCTAAATGGTGTGCTCAGAACATGAATACTCCATGTATGGGATTGCATACCTTCCATCCCCACCAGAACCTGCTAAACCCTATGGGGCCAATGCTACAATGGAGGAGAAGGAGAGAAAGGATGTGGTAATAGGCAGGAGGGGCTACTCTTATCCCACTGAAGTTTGCTCAAGAGCAAACAGAGGATCAACAATGGTGTTGCACCTTTGCCTCTCAATCTAGTGAACTATAGGAAGAAAAAAAGAAGTTCCTACTGCTCACTCCATTCCCTTTCCTCTCTACTGTAGCACCAGCTCCATAGGACTTGACCACCTCTTTTGGGATTGTTTTGGATGTTTGGGGTGCAAGATGCTAGAAAATAGCCTTTTGTGTCCCATTTAAAACAGGGCTTACATGAGCATAAACTGCCTGTATGTCACTAATGGGAGTCTGGGTATCTATGCAAAAGGACATGTTTCAAGCTGTAACAAAACAAACAGTGACTACAGCCCAGCATGGACAGAGTGAGCAGATAGAAGAAAGAGAAGCTCTCTAGATGTGGATTTGATAGATTGGGCACATCCCTTGCCTCAAGGACTCTGTACCAAGCATGTCCTCATCCAATGGTCCATGTTCCAGGCTTGGACATCGAGGCCAAGATCCTACATCAACCAAGCAAAGTGTAATCCCACATCCATATAGTTCCATGTTCTTTCTCCAACTTGGTGGCTTTAAAGCCATGAGAGAGACCACTGCTGCTTACAAGTAGAAAGGACAAAAACACAGGAGGCAACTCCAGCTATGAAGGTGCAGCTGGTCTGGTCTCTGGGGGAAGGATAAGAAGGAATGGATTCACAAATACAGTAGACACTCTTTGTCTTTCTCCACTGAGAGATATCAGCCACATCTTCATTGTCAGAATTGCTTTCTCTTTCTGTTTGTTTGTTTTTCCCCCACCATCAGGAGTAGCTGCTCTTCCTGGCACTTGAAAACATGCCAGGAAGAGCAGGGGCATCACTAGTGGGGTGCAGAGGGTTCAGGCAACACCAGCCTTGAGGAGGAACAGTTGATCATCATCCATCTTAAAAAGCCCCACTGACCCCTGCCACCAGTCAGTGTGCCTCTGTCCAAGGAGGGAAGATGCTACATTGCAGAGTATTGCCCCATCCATCAAAGCAGTCCACTGTCTTGCTTGTCTGCTCATCCAGCCACCTGATCTCACTGCAGTTCAGTAATACCACTGAGGAAGAGAACACACCTATATGCACTTATGTCACCAAGAGAATTCTTGCCCAAATGCTAGTTCTAGGTGAGAGGTGGGGCATACATGAAGTGATGGACACTGAAGTTTCCTGTCTTTTCTACTGCCAGCTCCCTGGGCTATCTACAGATCAGCAGCCCAGCTGAGAGCAACTCTCAGACAAATGTACATTGATGTGCTCCTTTCATACATCCAGGGAAGCAGGGAGTGTCATGTCAACAGTCCAGTTTCTTGATGGACTGTTGTTGTTGTGATTCCTCTTTCCTGATACCTCATCAGCTCTGAATGGGAAGTGGGGAGGGGCGATATTTTTATAAGGAAAGGAGGAGTTTGCCACCTGCACCATCTGAATTATGGTCACAGTGCAGGAAGCATCACAGAACTTCATTACTCTCATCTGTCACTATGGCCATCACCAGAAGAAGAAATATATAGCTACCGTTATGGGAGCTTTACACTCTATAGTTTGTCTCTCCAATGGTGTGCTATGATGAGCCTAATTAGACTGTATCAACCACTCCAGGTTTGCTACTAGTGGCAGAGCCTCCTGTCATTGTTTGGTCAGGGGAGAGCACTCAGCACATGATTTAGCACTGAAATTAAATTTTAAGCATAGCTTCCCCTTTGATTACCAACTGACTGGGTTTTAAGGACCATTCTCAAGTCATTAGCTTTGCTTCCTTTCCCTCTAGCTGCAAGTCCTTACCCTCCTGCATGTAAAATATAAATCTACAGGCAAATGCACAAACAACCCTCATCCCATCACTGTTAGCCAGAATAGACTATACAGTGTTCATAAAGAAACAAAGTTCATATTATGCAGTATTGTAACCCAAATTCTGAAGCATGACAAGCTGGCCTCAATAAATCATGCAGATCAAGCAAATGTCCATGTCTTTATTGATGGGAAGAGACAGGGTAGAATATTCAAATCTTAACTCTTTGATTTCTGGAAATCTTGTCATAGCTGTTTTCCAGTTTCTGAGAATATATTCAGCACTGCTGATTTATGAGACCATGGCTGAGGTCCGACATCAGGGAGAGAGAGAGCATAACTTTGCCCTATCAGAGTTACACACTCGTGGTGCAATGCCACCTTGTTAGTGAGTTGAAACACTATGCAGCTGGATGTGCAACCACATGTTCATCTGAACTTTGAATGGTTCTGTACCTTGATTTGGTTCTATAGTTCAGTATGTGTGGAACATTCACTCTGACAACCCTAGTGTACAACTGCTAGAGACAGTTCCCCCTTTGGGCTTATGGGTATCTGAGATGAGCAAGATAGCTTTAGATACACTGGCTGCCTATCAGCTTCCGGGCCCAGTACAAGGTGTTGGTTATCACCTTTAAAGCCCTAAATGGCTTGGGTCCAAGCTATCTCAGGGACCGCCTCCTCCCATACAATCCTCCCCACGTTCTCTGCTCCTCTTGGAGGAATTTGCTGCAGCCTCAGAAATCGAGGCTTGTGGCTACCTTCCAGAGGGCTTTTTCAGTTGTCGCCCCCAAACTCTGGAATGACCTGCCAGATGAGATCCATCAGTTAACATCATTAGACAGCTTTGAAAAGGTTATCAAGACGGATATCTTCCGGCAGGCCTTTCCAGATTAATTATCCCGGCCTCGGGTACTCCCACCCCCAATGATCTTTGCGTGGCCCCATCTACTGATGAATGAAGAACATTGCCTTAGATCAATCTTGTGCTTTGTAATGTTTTAAATTTAAATTTTTTTAATTGTTCGAATTTGTAGTTTTAATCTTCATTTGATTTAATACTGTTTTAAGGGGGGGAGGGATTGTGTTTTGGGATATATTGTATGGTTTTATTGTTGTAAGCCGCCCTGATTGGGTTCCCAAAGGGCAGGATATAAATTATTATTATTATTATTATTATTATTATTATTATTATTATTTACTATTCAGCACCATTTGTTCCTTCTTTTCATAATTTCATGCTCTCCCTGTGTGATTCCTTCCTTTTTCCTCCACTGAATATAGTGATATACCAGGGCATCCTTGGGACTGTAGAGCCCCAAGACTATCTGAAGGGCCATATCTTCCCATATGAATCTGGCCAAACTCTAAGACCTTAGGAGAAGAACTTCTCAGTGGCTGCTCCCAGGCTTGGAAACTCCCTTCCTAAAGACGTTAGACTGTCACACTCCCCACTCTTTCTGCAGACAGGACCTTTCTGTTTTGGCAAGTATTTGATGGCTGAGTGTGCAATGTATGTGTTTTTATCTTCTTGTAGCCATTTTGATAGGACTTATGGTGGAAATGGAGGTGTAGTGAGGGGTTTTGGTCATTGTATGGGTGTTCTTGAACATTTTTTCAGCTTTCTGTTCAGTTTCAGGGAACAAATTATCTGAAAATCATGTTGCATTTGGTCATTTGAAATGCTTTGGGCGACACATGGGAACTTTAGGGGCTACAAAAGTGAAGCCCACTGGCCATACTTTTCCCCAAACTTGGTCTAGAAATGCATGAGAAGTGTACTTTTACAAGTTCTGCTAATGGGAGAGAGACTTATAAGTAAACAAATCTTTCTTGGGTCCTTCCATCTTGGGAATAATGTCTCTGCCCTTGAGAGGTTGCATCTCTCTTTTTTTCATTCCCTGATGTACACAGCATAAGGAGCATATCTAATCAGATGGTTTAATTTTTCAAGGCATACTTCAGCATCTTTCATGACATAGTATGGGGAGTGGAGAAATGGGGGCAATGCTCCAGGCAAATATTTCTGCAATCCCACCCCCATGAAAATTGTTTGCACTCCCCAAATTTCTAGCTTTGCAAAGACTGAGATGCTGAAAAGTATTCATATATAGAACTCTTCTATTTGTGTTGTTCACATTTCCTTGGTCACACTGCCTGCCCCTCTCCTTTGGATGCCTTTGTTCAACTGAAGTTTTAGGTTATTCTGTAACATTAGAAATTTGGAAATAGAAGGAAAATTTAATTTGGGGGTGCAATGTGGGTGTAAAAACTTTGGGACTTAAGCAGGTATTCTGCCCTAAGGTTACATATTTTTTGAGGGGTAAATTCATTCCCCCACCCAGTAGCAACAACCCTGTTTTCTACACCCATTCTGGATATTGCTGGTATATAATGGTCTGGAATCCTATTAGTTAGTTCCACCAATCCCATTGATATGGTTTTTTTTTAAAAAAAAAATTAAAAAATTAAAATGCTCTTACAACATTAACAGTGAATTATATAGCTACTCTCTAATTTGAATAACCTACTATCCAAATCTTGAGTTACAAACCAATTCCATATTTCTGCATAGTTACCTTTTGCTATTTTTGTCCTTGCAAATTGAGTTTTTATTCTCAGTTTTTCAGCTAGAGCAACCCAATAGAGCCTATCCAGCTAGAGCCGGAAAAATAATCCTTCTACGTTTAGCAGAAACTTGCTATTTCAGCTATAGAAGTTTCAATCAGAATTGAGATCAGAACTTTTTGTGGCAGTTCTGACTTTTCTCCATCAAAAATTGATATTTTTAACAAAACTGATATTTGCTTTATCATTGTATTCCCCTCCCCCTCAAAAAAATATGTAACCTTAAGGCAGAAGACCTACATAAATCCCAAAGTTTTTACACCCACACAGTCTCCAACATTTTTTGAGATTGCATTATTAATTTATGTAATTTAACTGGCATTAAGTGCCAAACTAAATAGTTTTGGTTACTAGTACATTGAAAAGGCAAGACACCAATGTATATAGTGAGGTGGTCCATTTCCCACCAGTTTTCATCCGAAATAGATTATTTCTTCTTCTTCTTCTTCTTCTTCTTCTTCTTCTTCTTCTTCTTCTTCTTCTTCTTCTTCTTTTTAGATTTGATTCTCAAATTAGCTTCACCACTTTCCGTGTACCAAATGAACCCTTTATGTTGGTTTTATAAATGTTTGAAATGAGTCCTCTAGTTTTGAGAGAACTATTTACACATGCAGTTTCCTATGTAGGGAAAGCTCTCGGATAATGTTATGTGTATATTGCGCAATGTAGTAACTTTTGCAATTTGAAAGCAGGGTAGTCTTAGCTCTTCTGATTTTTCCTGCAAATTGGTTAGCTGTAAGGAGTTTACCTTTTGTAAAAAAAAATAAAATTAAAAAAAAAAATCTCTGATTCTAGACACATCTACTTCTTTCCATCTGGCATATTGTTTGTGTTTGCCATTATGTTTGAAGTTTGGATATCTAGAAAAGGACAGAGCAGAGATAACAGTGGAGCCAGCAATATATATATATATAAGCCAAATGGCTAACATTTCCTTTGCAAATGGATCTCTTACATTGCTATTATCTTTACCAATGTTAGGTAAGAAAATTAGACTCATATGGAGCTTGTTCTAAATGTCTCTCTGGGTACAGCCAGATGGTTGGATTGTCTGCAATTTTAAATCAAGTTTTGAATGGTGAGTCAAAACAGAGGCAATTCTCATGGATTCAATAGGACAGGGATGACCAAAATGTAGCTTATGGACTTCATGCACCCCAGGGCATAGCCCCCAGAGTGTCATTTAAAGAAGTCTCCAAATGCCTCCAAATATTGGTCCAAGAGAGGTCATGGTTTTGAAATCAGAAGTGACTTCCATTCATTTTCTGTTGTTAAAAAAGGGTTCGGGGGGGGGGGGGGGGGGGGGGGAGAGACTGAAAATATGGCAACTTTTTAAAAAAAGAAAATTCTCAGTGACTTTTTAAAAAATGACAAATCCTCCAAGATCTCAGGAGGGTAATTTTATTTTATTGGTTTTAAATTTATTGTATTTGCATGCTGCTATTCTCCCAAAGTGGGACCCAAGGTGAAATAGGTTGAAGGTTCCCTGGCCTTCCACATTTGCCCACTTCTGCAGTAGGACGCCTCTAGTTGGAAGTACGAATTGGATTTAGGACAAAATATACATTTAACAGAGCTTGGAAAAGGGATCCTTTTCTATGTTTAAAAACAACA
This sequence comes from Phrynosoma platyrhinos, assembly GCA_020142125.1. Taxonomy (NCBI): domain Eukaryota; kingdom Metazoa; phylum Chordata; class Lepidosauria; order Squamata; family Phrynosomatidae; genus Phrynosoma; species Phrynosoma platyrhinos. Next base: position 5,795,368 of record CM034703.1, on the reverse strand, counting down.
ATAGTGAAGTTGCATAAGAAAAAAAAAAGCAATATTGCACAAGAAATTGCCATGTGGTTTTGTGCAGCCTTGCTGATTTTGCACACCGTTTTTCTTGTGCAACATTTTCATTGAGCAATATTGCTGGGGTTTTTATATAGAAAAAAAAAAGCCCAGCAATTGTGCATAACAAATAACCATGTGGTTTTGTTGTCCAAAATTGCCAGTTTTGCATAATATTTTTTTGTGCAACATTGCTGTTTATTATGTAATAAAAGCAATCTTGCACTAAACACACATGTGGCTGCGTAGCTTTCCAGATAGACTGTGCAGTTCTAAGGAAAAGCTGCGTAGTTTCTGGAAATCAGTGCAGTTTTCTGTCATTGTCTATGTGTGGGCCTGTGTGTGTGTGTGTGTGTGTGTGTGTAGGGGGGAGGATTCCCAAGTGTTTCAAAGCTACAGGATGAAAAACTGCTTCATTGTTCTTGATATCTATCAGGATTTGGAGAAATCAAGATTGACCATTCCTGTTCCAAATAACAACTTTTTTGTGCTCTGCATCCATCTGCCTTCAGTTCAGACTATTTAAAACAGAGAGGAGCTATTTCAGTTATTTCTTTCCTAAAGTAATGCAGCACCTTTTATGCATGTGCTTCCTATGAAAGCTAAACCTTGACTTTATTAGGATCATGATTAAGCATGTGTAGCTATATAGCATGGGAATGGAACCTCCATGTCTAGAGGCAGTGTACCTTGGAATGTCCATTTCTGGAAAGCAAACATAAGGAAACAAGTCCATTTTATGGGTTCCTCCCACCATCTGGAACTCCATGGAGGAAACAAGTTGTTGGATGAAGTCAAACATTGCTCTGGTAGAGTTCTTACTTTTTTCCCCCTGCTTTTTCTTTCTTTTACAGGCTGTGCCTTCCTAACATACTGTGAAAGGGAGTCTGCTCTTAAAGCCCAGAGTGCACTGCATGAACAGAAGACACTGCCAGGGGTGAGTCCAGATTGTGCTGTCAACCAGCACCATTTCATAATGGTGTGCAGTTCCTCTTTGAATGATGGTTGGATTGATGACATGGGAACATGTGCTCCTCCGAATTCTGATCTGCACTGGAGAAACTGAATCCTTGGTTTAGCTTTTGAATGTTCCCTCTGCCCTGTTTGGCACAAAGCACAGGACACAGGGACCAGATCTTGCTGGTGATCTTTTGTGAGACCTTCAGAATGGAAATATCTGGTACTGGGGGTGGGGGGTATTGTGGCAGCAAAGGAGTGATATTCCTTTCTCTTTATCAAGAGAGGTACATTTAGAATGGCCATCTAGGATGCTGAATTCTCAAGGAAAAGGTCCTAATGACCGATGGGACACTAGTCCTTTTTCCTTAGTGTTTAGAAAAGTTCTGTGAAATGGGAAAGCAAGCAATATCTAGCAGGGAAGGAAGAATGTGAGAGGATGTGGAGAGTTCTATGCAAACGAATGTTAACTTAGTGTGAGCAATATGAAGAAAGCCTCTTCCCCCTTCCCTAACTGACACTTTTAAATTATATATATATATGTATGGAAATGGTTAATTCCCCCCATCCTCGGGCCATTACCATATTATTTAGGAGTTGCTATGGGAAAATAACTGAGAAAGGTGGGGTACTGTTACCAAACAGACCAGGGACAGCTTTTGTTTCTGATATTAGTGAGGCTGTTAATCCACTCTGGGGTTTACACTGAACTTGCAAGGTGCTATCCAAGGTTCTGCACCCTGTCTCCCAAACATGTTTGGCACTTTTACTAGCTCCTTGAAAGTTCAGTCTTAAACATGGATTCACCACCCCAGTTATATGCGAGTTCCAGTTGCCACTGGATCCATGCATTCAATTCCCTATAGTTAAACTTCCTTATTTTGATAACTTTTTTAAAAAGAGTTTTGTAGACACTTCCACTCCTGAAGGAGATGCTGGCTTTTGAAAGGCAAGGCAGGAAATCACCCCTTGATTTTAGCTGCTGCTGTTTGGTTTTAATGGCTCCTCTGCCATGGTTCCACAAGGTTGCATGGGATCTATCCCTTTGCTGAATCCTATATGTTCAGCACCTGGATAGCTACCATTAAAAAACAAACAAAACACAGAACAATTGTGATGGCTCTGCCATTAAAAAAGAATAGGTTTCCCATCCTGTCATTCTGGAGGACTAACTTTGTACACATATATCAACATGCACACATTATATGGGAAGTTCATAGTTGCTAGATGTTAGGCTCAGGGTGTGATTTGATCACTTCCTGCTTCATGAGGTTTATCTCCTTTTGGAGCTTGCAGTATAATCAGAACAGTTGTGATAGGTGAGTGTGGGAAAGTTGGATATAAGATAGCAACCATATCCCTTGTTCCCAAATCTGCATCCCCAGGCATGTTGGACTGGAACTCTAAGAAGCCCTAGTCAGTATGGGGCAAAACTAAGACCTACAACATCTGGGATTCAGATTTTGGTCCTGGTGGGCTAGGATTTTTAAAAAGGTACAAGGTAGGATGTCTGTGTTTTTGGATTGGATTGGATGGTAGTCCTGTGATTATAGGCAAGAAATTAACTGTTGTTTTGCAATGATTGCGCCAGATCCCAACACCACCAACATAAATGTTCAAAGGAGAACAAAGCATGCATTAGTGTGCCAACTTTCCAGATGTTAAGTATGTGCAACTTCTTGTCTTGACTCCAATCTAATCTTAAGGGAGCATCTCACATGACAAACCCTCTCCTCAGCCATGCCAAGTCTTGGCATAGCATAGTCCAGTTTTTAAGCCTCCCAGCAAAGCCTCGAGGTATACCTTCTTAGAACTCCCCAGGTACAGATTACCTACTCATAAAGTGGCTGAAGGGTAGTTTTCTCATTTCTGAAACCCCATTTTCCTGTTGCTGGAGAGCAGGAAAGGCAAAAGCATGGACAGGGGTCCTTTCCAGTTTACAGGCAATGTGTGAAGCAATACCAAGGGAGAAAGATGGTGTTTTTTTCCTTACTATTGAGATAATTAGGATAATAAGGGGGTAGTCTATCTTTCTCTCCCATATCACTTTTTGATGGAGGCATGACAGAAAGCCCCATTCTAAGGTTACAGTTCTGACTGTGGTCCATTGCTAACAACATATGGGACATTTTTTTTTAATCTGGTCTCTAAGAGGAAAAGAACATGTAACACTTAGTTACAGAGCTTGAAAAGTTCCGTTTTTTACTACAACTCCTTATTTGTCAAGCCAGTATGACGTGTGGGGAATTTTTGGAGTTGTAGTTGAAAAGAAAAGAAAAGAAAAGAAAAACTTTTTTTTTCCAAATTTTGTCTATCAACTAGCTGCCACCATCTGGTGAATCACCTAATCCTCCCCCTTAGCAACACACCAGGAATTACCCAGCACTCCAGAAGTCATGGCCCTGCCCTTCCAGTATTCCACATCCTTCACTACGTTACTTAAAACTGCTGGGATATGTAGTCCAATAACATCTGGAGAGCTGCCCAATGCCTGTCCCTGATCTCAATGCTTTAATTTATTTTAAAGAAAACAGTCCTTGCCTTCTGGTAACCCTACATCCAATTTTATGCTGTGTGTGTGTGTGCGTGTGATTTATGGAAAGTTCTAAAAATGATTGATAACATGGGTCAGTATTATTAACCATAGTTCAAGACCATAAAAAAGGAAGTCTTCCTTAGGTCAACAGGGTGAGCAGGAAGAAAGCTCAGTTGACATATTTAAAAAAACCCAAAACATTATTTTATTGTGACAGTATATATGAAGAAGTAATAGTACTAATAATAATGGAGAGAAGGTTGGGGTATGATAGTCTACAAATGGGGAGGGGGTAGGCAGATGGACTCCGAAGGGACAGGGGAAAAAACAGCAAACCACCCTTTTCCCTGTGGACTTGAAATCTCACTTTTCGCTCCCATTAAGCAATCCAGCTCCCATCCTTTTCTTTTATTTTAAAATCCTAAAATCCTAAACAGATGTTTTTTTGTGGTTTTTCCGGGTCAAAAAACTATGGATACCAGCCATGAAAGCCTACAACTTCACCTAAACAGATGCATTCCTAAACCAATCTGCATATAAATATAAATGTTATTTGCATTTGACCTCTATATTGACCAGGCTCTCTTTTTCTGTCTGCATAATTTATTTTATTTTATTTTATTTTAAAAAAAAGAGAGAAAATGAATGAGTGATTCCCTGAATATATTTTCCTATTAGTTGGGGATTATACTTTGTAAAGTGACATAAATATGTTTTATGTATCTTCTGTGCTATGTGGCATACAAAATCAGTTGGAAGAGTATTGCATACCTCCTAGGTAAAGGTAAATATGTGAATTAATAAAGTATTTTTGATTGTGTTTCTTCATGTGTGTATTTTGTGGAGGGGAAACAGAGATATACTTTGGCAAGCTGAACCAGAAATAAACTTTTCTGTTACTTTTTGACTTTCCTTCATCCCATGGTGCTAGGAGGCTTGGACAGTTCCTTTGAGTTCTGCCTTCCATCATTCAGAGATGAGGAGGGGTGATGGGATAAATTTCAAACAAAGTCAAGTCAACTTGCACGTTGGGCAATTCAAATTTGTGACATGTTTGCTGGCGGTTGTTTATATTTTACATATAATAGAATGGTGAGATGATGAAGTATATTAGTTCTTTAATAATTTATAGAAAAGCTTTGATGTTGCAGTAATTACATTAAAGGTCACATATCAAAGGTAATTTGGGTGAGCAGCTGTGATGGTTTCTCAAAAGCAATCAATATTGCTGTCCGTGGTGCTGATATCACCAAGGGGCCTTCCAGATTAAAGGAAGCTTATTACCAGCCAGACATACACAGGGGAAATCAAGAACAGATTGAGGAGACGCTTTGCTCTCTTTCCCCCACCTACAATTAACACCGCCCCCCCTTAATCTGTGCTAATCCTTCATATGGAGGGACAACCACTGG
>CM034703.1:5779064-5790396 GCA_020142125.1 Phrynosoma platyrhinos | reverse complement strand
GGGGGGGGGAGAAAAGGGGAAAGGAAACAGATGAGTTGAGTCATCTGTAGTTGGGATTTCTGTATGTGCTTTGGGAGAGATTTTGATAAATCTACAGTGATAAAAATTACCATATTAGAAATTCATCCCCATGATCTTGGAGGGAAGCTAAATGTGATCTAGACTGTGACGACACAGGAGATGAGAAACATTCTTACAGATGGCATTTAATATTCATTGTCCCTTCTTTGTTGTTAATCGCTATCAAGTCATCTTTGACTTATGGTGATCCTATGAATGAGACATCTCCGAGTCACCTTGTTATCAGCAACCCTGCTAAAGTCTTGCAAATTTGGGGACTGCAACTTCTTTAATTGAGTCTATCCACCTGTAATATGGTCTTCATTTTTTGCCTACTGTCTTCCCTACTGCCTGCCACTTTAGCAAGCATTTTTGTCTTTTCTAACATCTTCTCATAATATGTCAAAAGTATGACAGTCAGAATTTAGTCATCTTATCTCCTAGGAAGAGTTCAGGCTTGTTTGCTCTTGGACCCATTTATTTGTCTTTTTGCCGGTCCAGAACTCTTCTCCAGTACCACATCTCAAATTAGTTGATTTTCTTCCTATCAGTATTCTTTGTTGTCCAGCTTTCACATCCATACATAGAAAATGGAAATTCAGGTACATGGACAATCAAAGATATATCCATCCCTCTTCTACCTCAAAAGAAATGAAATTGGTGAAGTGGGATATTGGCATCATCATCATTGGTTTTCCATTCTACCTGATGTTACTCATGAGCATTTTGGACCATGAATGATTCAACTTCTGCCAAGAAATCAAGAAATTGAGCTAACATTAGATAATGTGCTGTGGTCCAAATAGTGTCACTTTTTGTAACTGTGCTTGGAACATGCTACTCTAATGACATCTCATTGAATTTCAAATTATTCGATAGAATCTAAACTATCAATGGTCCAAAGCACCAGTCAGTAACATTTGGCATTAGGCTTCTAGCTTTGCTAGTCTCTTTTATCATAAAAATTCTTGAAGGAATCTAGTAGTACCTTTGAGACTAAGGGTGTGTTTCCACAGGCCAAATAACATATCATCCCCCTGCCCTCATACTGAGTAGTCCTGATAATGCAGGGTCCAATCCCTTGCATCAAACTCTCTGAATGATATCTGGCAAGTTCCTCACTGAAATTGCCATATTCCCCCCCCTTTTTTTTTTAAGCTATTTTTAAAACAATAAAATTACACACAGAACATTTGCTCTGGATCATCTAGGAAAATCCAGAGCCCTCTGTATTGACACCAGTTGGCTGCTTACGCACATGTCCCACTGTGCCACCTACAGCCACTACCTCGTTGCTTGTTCTGAGGTCAGAATGAGGTACCCAACCATATGATCATTCAGTGGGATATGCATGCAAACAGCCATGTGGGATTACATGAGAGTGCCCAAGGTAATGGGGGATGCTGGTGGGGGATGCTCTTGGAGTATTCTGGCCCATGCCTGACTGGGAGAATGAACTTTTGTGGCTTACAGGCTGATGAGGTAGGTAGGAGTATACAAAGGTTTATTCTATAATCCCCCCTCCCCTGGTCCATCTCAAAGGTACTACTGGATTCCTTTTTTTTTTTTCTGATGTTGCAGTTGTTGTTATTATTATTACATTATTCTGCTTACATTGTAAAGGGTAAATCATTCCATATCTAAATTACAACCAAGCTCACTTTCCCCTTCCTGCTTTTTTTTTTAAACTCTAAGGTTAATATCAGAGGATAATGTTGTGAAATGTAATTACACTATCAAGATCAGCTTTTATTTATGATCCAAATAAACTGAGCTCATGTCTAATAAGCATGATGGCATATTTCTTTTCTCTCCCCCACCCTTTTTTTTTTTTCCTTTGCTAAGGAGGATCAGGTCATATGGTTGAAGCAAATTATTCTTTGCATTACCTCACCATATCGCTATTAAGACTCTAGAGGAGAAAAACGGAAAGTAGCAAATTGTTAACTTCAGCATTTTAGGTGCCTTTCCAGATGCCAGGATCCATTAAAATCTATTCCTTGGAGAAAAGGAGAGGGAATGTGAGAAATGTCATTCCAGTATTGTATTTGATTTCTTGGCAAGTTATGAAAATTGGGTTTTGCTTGAGTGTGTATTGGTATGATGTACACATTGTGATCCTATACATAAACACAGAGGATGGTTTCTTCCAGAGAATGAGTATATCAGGTGGTGGAAGGAAAGGCTGCTCCTTGTAAAGCTCATTCAGAACAGTAACTTTTGTTTCATTTTCACTTTTGTTGATGCTTCTCTTTTCCTTGTTCTTTTTAACTATTTCCTTTCTTACGATTCTAGGCAGATTTCATCCAGACCCTGGGGCTAGATGGAAGCATGTACAAGTCCCCAAGGACTTGGTTTTAAGGACAATCCTCCCAATAGGAAATACCTTTGATTTTTCTTAGCTGTTCAATAAAAGGTTTTCTCTCAGTGAACGTGGAGGTGTTGACCCCTACTTTAAAACTCCCAAGAATTTTGCTCAGTTCTAATTTAAACTTTTTCATTGATATTCTTATTGGTTTCACTGATGCAGGATGTTCAAGTACATCTCATATTTTTCCTATGTGCTTGGCAGAGGGGTGGGGTATAAATAAAACTTTATTATTGTTATTATTATTATTATTATTTTAATTTCAGTTGGGTCCCTAGTTCCAGGTCTTACCTACTTCACCCTGTAGGTGAGTATCAGTTCAGAACTCCCAGCAGGACATTTTGGACATTTGAGAGGCAGATTATGCTCATAGATGATGATAATGAGCATAGCATGTTATCTCTAATGGTGGAGCTGAGGTTCCATAAAGGCAAACAAGCCCTCTGCAAATGTGAAAACTGCTCATGAGGGAGCTAAAAAGGTTGTGAGTGTGAGGTTGTATGACAATCCCATTCTTTCGTATCCCTGTACACTCAATATCTTACCTTTCCAGGTGGTGTGGGGCAATCTAAAAGTGGCTTCTAGTTTAATCCATATGAATATGAAAAATTCCTACAGAACTTCTACGTCAACACAAAAGGTCAGGGACTGAACAATAGGGGTGCCAATTTCCATTTATTTCATTCTCACATGCAAAAATGAATAAATTCCAATCTTACTATGTGAGATTGCACATTTGTGTACATTTTGATAAGTTTTTTACATTTTGGGATCCTTTGGTTAAAAATGAAATCATCATGGCTTACCATCTTTACTTATAATTACCATCTCAACTCTCACATGTGTAGTCAGGATGCCTCTACTGGTCTACAGTCACAGAGAAAATCTGGGTGATAACAGCTAAGAAACAGACTAGTTGGAGTTAAATACTCTTTTACATGATGAATTTCCCATGCTGTTGTAGTTCTGTTAGTAAGAACACTGATCCCAAACACGCCTTTTCTCCACCTCTTATTGTTTCCTGTTTGAAGCAGGATCAACAGCTGTTGGAACTCAGCAGCTGGATCCATGAGGATATCTTTTCAAATGTGGTGGGTGTCACACTGGGAATGTGCATTGCATTGCAATTAGTGGCAGCCTCTGAATTTGGATAACCATTGGAACATTCAGAGTTCGAAATAAATATACAATTTCTATGAATATTTCAGACCACATTGTAAAGACACAGAAATGGTCATAGAATTAAAAATAGAGGTTTCAAATATCCCTATGTAGGATAAAACCACTAAAAAAATGAATTATGTAAATAAGTCTCTCTCTCTCTCTCTTAATTCATCTTCTTCTTTGATATCTTCTCTTGGATTCCTTACCTACTCAATAATGTTTTGTTTATTTTATAAAACTTTGACTACATGTAACCCATACTACAAAGAAAATCTTCACAGCCCCATCCTATGAACAATCCAGAGGCAAGCTTTATCATTCCCCATCAGCTACCATTGTGTCAGAACAAGTTCTTCTGTTTGCCTCCAAATAAGCAACATATAGCCACATAGAATGACAATTCCATTGACTGCACTGGTTGCTAGTTATCAAGGCAGCTATGGTACCTTTGCCTTAAACTTTACTTCTTTACCCACTCCTCTTTTAGTGTGCCAGGGGAAAAAGAGAGAGGATCACCAGTTACTCAACCTCATCAGAGAACAACAGCTTGGGTGATGATGGTGATAATGATGATGATATTGATTTCTAGAAGAAAAAAAAGTGAACCTAGCCAATTTCCTTGCACTTTACAACAATCTAACAAACAAAACCAATGGGGAATCTAGATCAGGGGATGGTGGGTCAGGGGCTATCCATATGCAGTACCCCAATACATCTTGTGCCTTGAACCCTCCAGAAAGACTCCTCAAAATCCCAAGTCTCCTCAAAAAGTTTTAAATTGAGAGGACAAAAAGTTGGCTTAGAATCATGAAAACCACAGTGAAAAGCCCCCCAAAATATAGTGATTTCATTTGCTTTGTCTACCATTGCCCCCAAAACCCATCAAGTAAAAGAATAATCCAAAACATGCCAAAATTGAAACTAGTAATAGCATCAGGTAATTTGTTTAGTGTGATCCACCAGGAAGAGGGTGTAGGGCCCATTGTGGTTCTAAAAGAAAGCAATTTGCTACAACTTACTTCTTCATATAAGAGTTTTCTTTGTACAGTTTGCTTATCTAAATCACTACTTGTAGCTACACCTTAGACCTTATCCCAAGATTAGAAGATGAATAGATACACCCAGGAGATAATGGTGGCCTCTGGGAATATTGTCTGTGCCCTATTGAGTCCTGTGGGACAACAACAACAACAACAATGGTGATATATAAATTAAACAAACAAACATAGAATCAAAGAAACATAGAGCTAAAGGAGATCACAAGAACCATCCAATCCAACCTCTTGCCATGAAAGAAGACACAATCAACTTGGAGTCCTCCATGAAAGGCAGAGTGATTGTGTGCTTTCTTTGCTATAAAAACAACAACTGCTGCACCCATTTATCACCCATCTAACTTCATTTACACCAATGGCTTTGTCTCATCTGGATCATCCTCAAATGTGGTAGCCTAGATCAAGCTTCTGTAATCATAGAGGAGCGGTCACACTGAAATGTGAGTTTCTGCAACCTCTACACTGAAGCGGTACAGTCTTTAATAGAGCCATGCATTGGGATTTTGCTGATTGTGTCACCCAGAGCTTAGCCAAATGCTTACATCTGGCTTCTTTCTTCTTTCTCTCCCCCCCACCGAAGCTGTGCCCTCCTAATGTCAGTTGTAGTTGGGTCAGCAGGAGCAGATGAGTAAAAGGCTCTATGAATGTGCTGAATGCACACAAACCATTTGCTATGCCCTTAAGACTCCTTTTTGAAGAAAAACAGATCTAATTGTTCCCCAGGGGGAAAACTTGCCTTGTTTCTAAAGTTAATTTTTAAAATAAAAAAAAAATAATAAAAGATGAAAGGGGAATGGGCAAGGGAGGAGAGACAAATTTAGGAGAAAAGGCAGAAGCCTGGAGAAATTTTTTTCCCCACTCTGCAAACTCTTTGGACATCAGCACCATAGTTCAAGAACACCCGTAATTTGCCAACACAAGTATAGGACAAAAGTATAGAATCTGAAAGGAATGTGAAGGGTGGAAGGAGGGGAAGTTATTTCTCATTACAAGGTTCTTCCTTTTAGTGTGTGTGGTTTTCTTTTAGCTAGTTTGACAGTATTTCAAAGCTTGCCAGCTGAGACGAAACACCTGAGTCCTATCTCTTTTGTAAACATTAAAAGTTCCATTTCACTAGGTAAAGATTGGCTGCTCCCAGCCCCGTGCCAACATCCTCTGGAATGCAAAGAGAATTCACTCTCAATGTTCCAGTTGAAAGGATTTTGGAGTGAGGAGTTGAGACTGCTAAGTGTCCAGGTTTCAGGGCAAGGGTGTATGTATGCATGCATTACGTATGCATCTCCTGCAGCTGCTAGCTGTATAAGAGAGCCTTTCAGAATAATCAGCCTCTCATTTGAGCCCCATTCTATGTCAGGCTTTCCCATCACTTCCTAAGCAACTGGGAATAACAAATTCTCCATTAGGAAGGTACATCTTCAACTCCTTCATCTCTGACTTCAGTAGTTCTTTGTGTTGTGTGAGAAAGTAAATATTTCTGACTTTTTTGTCTTTGCACATCCCAAAGGGATATGAGAAATTATTTTTTATTCAGAAAATATTAATTTTGCACCCTGACCTATATGTGTCTCTTGGAAATAGCAGTTTTGCTTAATAAAATAAATGGGGGGAGGGGGAGAGAGAGAGAAGCAATCCTACAATGATTATATAGAAAAAAAATATTATTTCCAGAAATTCATGTGGGATTTTTTTTTTTTGGTTCAAACTTGATAGGGTTTTTCCTGAGGAAAATAAACAAACATAGTTTTATAGTCAAAAAGCCACATTATTTCTGGAAACTATGGGCCTTTGCAGACTGCCAGAAATAGTGCAAATCGAGGCCACTTTAACTGCCCTGACTCAGTGCTAGGGAATCATGGGAATTGTATTTTTTTTCTGAGACACTGAGACTTCTCTGTCAGAAAGCTCTGGTGCCACAATAAACTACAGTCCCATGATTCCCTAGCACTGAATCAGGACAGTTAAAGTGGACTCAATTTGCACTATTTCTGGAAGTCTGCAAAGGCCCAGTGTTTTATACATGCATGATATAAACGTGTCTTTAAAGCAACTTCCCCTCCACACACACACACTATTTTTGTGCAAAAATCCTACTTTTTCCAGAAGCACAGGATGGTTTCCTCATTAGCAAGATAGTGAGCCAGACTTACCACCTTGTAAGTTCTAGGGTTCATAGTTTTGGTTGTCAATGAACAAACATGTCCTGAAAAACCTACCTTATAAGTCCGGCAGTGCTCCAACCAAAGGTTTCCAAGATTCTGTAGACTGGAACACCAGGAAATTATTACTGGTTGAGGGACAGGTTAAAACACGCATCTGCTGCAGAACCCTAGGAGTCTCTCCACCTGTCTGTTCTCAATGGATCCCATGACTGGGAATGCACATCAGATATCATTTTCTGGTGCCATGATTTGCAGCACCTTGGAAACCCTTGAGTTGGTCCTCTGCCTTGCTTAAGAAGTAGGATTTTTGTGGTGATGGTATTGACAGTAGCAGCAATGATCACAGAGCTCCATCATTATCGCTTCATCTGATGGCAAAGGTTTTTTTTTGTGCATAAAAATCATGGGATCCTTTGCACAAAACCCCGCCATTTTTTCACCCAGACCCCAATATATGTTTCTGCACAGAATAATTTCCCTGAATACTTGGAAAGGTTAAATAATGGTGACAAAATTCTCATATCTGTTTTATACTACTTAACCCAGATCCCTGAATGTTGAGAAAGCCATTTTCCAGCTAGTATTATCTAGCTAGTATTATTTCTATCCCTGTTCTGCATAACCAGTATAGCATATGCAGAATGGACTTTCTTATCAAGAAGTAGTCTATAATTTACATCAGCTGGGACTCATGTCTGGCTGAGGGTAAAATGAGGTACAAAGAGAGGAGAGCAAAGTCTGGCTTAGGGTGGCTTGAAGTCCACAAGAGCAGATCATCTGCTCCTTCAAGCCAGTAAAGAAATCTAACCAAGAAGTTTGTAAATGTAGATCCAGAATGATAACATGACTCATTCTAGCCTACTGGTTTACATAGACTTTGGTCTAAAACACACTACAGAAATAATCTGGTTTGAGACCACTTTACCTCCCCTGGCTCAATGCTAGGGAATTCTGGGAACTATAGTTTTGTGAAGCATTTAGACTTCTCTGTCAGAGAGCTCAAGAGCCACAATAAACTACAGTTCACAGGATTTCCTAGCACTGAATCATGGCAGTTAAAGCAGTCTCAAGCTAGATTATTTCTGCTGTGTGTTTTGGACCTCTGTCGTTGTTTCATGTACAGTTCCTTCATTTATTTAGAACTGTGTGCTGGCACCTGTGTTAATCTCTCTCTCTCTCTTTTTGTTGTTGTCATTGATAATCCTCAAGCTGGCATTTCAAAATTGCCATAAACTTGAGTTCAGATCATTGGACCATGCTTATAATAGCACTGACATATTGGGTGCATAGGTTAATCTATGAATTTTGGTTTTGTCATGTTTGACCCATTTTGTCCTCAGCTTACAAATGTGGCAAGATTAACACAACAATTATTATTATTAACATATTATTGTATACATTTTCATGTAATGTGCACGTTTGTGTATAAAACCAATGATCCAGATTGGTTTCTTTTACATTTCTTGCAGTAGGTTGCTAAAACCTCCATGGAATATCTGTACATGTTTGAACATGTGTTTTTGCTGTTAAACAACACAATCACCCATCACAAATTTCTGCTTTATTGTTAGAGAGTGAGAGACATGAATAATCCCAGTATTTCCTGTCTCCGTGTGTATACCTTAGTCAATGCTGTAAAGGGCTCCGTTTGCTATCCAGTGTGTACAGATGTGTACACCTGGGGAAATATGCAAGACCAACACTGACTGTATGTTTTGGGAGTGCTACATAGACTATGTCAGCATGCTGAGCTCAGTTGACTAGATCATATTCAAATGAACAGATCATATTCACAATGCACGAAAAATTGGGTCAATGTATTCGTGGAAGCGTTGAATCAAATTTCTCTATGTATTTTCTTGGCAGTTGTATCCAGGATGCACATACGATATTAATGCTGGAATTTATGTGTATGTCAGAAAAGGATTTCTGACTCACTTCTCTCCCCCACGCCATAAATGTTTGGGGCGATTTACACTAAATCCATAAACACAATAAAATGCAACAAGCTATGCTATAATGTAAACTGTCTGCCTGTTATTCTGTACAAATCCACGTGTTGGATCATAGAGATATCCTGAAGTGTTTACCTAATGGGATAAAAAAATAAAGACCCTAGAAAGGTTTCGGATGTAATTTGTCAATTACATCAGATATTTACCATTTAAAAACTTTGGATTTCTGTACTTTTTGTTATTTTTCTGGAATCTACATTTATTTATTTTTTAATTTTGATTTTTATTCAGGTTGAATCAAACATTTTAATGAAAGTTTGGGATGATTTGGCAAACTTTTGAGTTTTGTTTTCTCGTGTTGTTTTAAAATACTATTTGAGGATCAATTTTGCCTGGACTCCAGTGTAAAACAAACCTCAAAGACTGTAGTTGTTTCCAATCCAGCTGTAGTTTCATTCAAATCATAAGCAAAATCTCCACATAAACCTGGACAACACTGGCTAATAGTGCAATTCTTTCCTAAGGTTCCCCCCCCCCCATTTCCTTCCTGCTATAAGTTTTTTTTTTTAAAAAAAAAACTATTTGCAATTCAGAACTCATTCCGTGAAAATTTTCCATGTGATATTTTTTGTACTTAGAACAGCATTTCCTGCATAAGAAACAACATTATCTGTGCAAAAAACAATATTTTTACATGGAAATATTGCTTGCACTGAAAATGCTGTTTTCTGCCCACACGAACACAAAGCCACATGCAAATTTTTCACAGAAGAAATCCCAAAGTGCAAATATTATTTTTATCCTAGAATATTTCTTGTCAGCAGTTCTTGGTGCTCAATATATCTATTTTAACATGTTTTTGAATATTCATTCCTGTGCAAATTTTCAGATTTCCAGTAAAAAAGGGGGAGCAATACAGATTTAATGCATCACATTGCAATAGAAGCAGCTATTCTAAAATCAAAGGCCAGCTGTTGAAAAGCTGTTACACTTTTTAATTCAAAGGATATTTGGCAGCCTCCTTCCTCTCAGCTGTGACCCAAGAGCTGCCTGCTTCACATCACATACACTGACCATGAATTTACTAGAACTTTTCGATTATTTGCTTAGTTATAATTCAAAGTGTTAATAAAAAAAATAGTTATTGTGTGATTCTATATGTGCCTTCAAGTCATATGGTGACCCTTAAGTGGACCTCTCATGGACTTTCTTGGCAGAATTTGTTCAGAGGGGGTCCCACCTTCCTCTGAGGCTGAAAGAATATGACTTGCTCAAGAAAACCCTGCATGTTTCCATAGTTGAGCTTTTAATTACATTTATATCCATTCTATTCTCTCTATCCATTCCTTTATTTCTCCTTTCTTTCCTTACTGTTTTCCAAGGAATACCCTCTACAAAATCCTTCCTATCAACCTGTAGCAGTGATGGGAATGACCTGGCCTCCAATAATTTGTTGAACTGCAACTCACGGCATTATTAACCATTGGCTAGATTGTCTGGGGTTGCTGAAAGTTGCAACCGAACAACATTTGGAAGCCTACAAAATTCTCACCCCTGCTTTATAGAGCATTGGTTTTGATTTATTTGTTGTGGTGTGCCTGCCAACCCTAAAGTGAACTTATTATGGGATTTTCTTGACAACATTTGTTTAAAGGGATTTTTGGGCTATGTGGACATGTTCTAGAAGAGTTTATTCCTGATGTTTCACTAGCATCTGTGACTGGCATCTTCAGAGAATGCTGGCATGGAAGTAAGTGGGGTATATATATATTGTGTGACCCTAGGTTGGCAGGAGTGATTTACATGTTAATCTGTGTATTGTTCTGTTGTTGAATGGCAAGGCCTCAGGATGGGAGGATATGCAAGGAGTGAAGCATTTGCTACATTTTCTTGGTCAGATTGTTCAGATGGTTCAGAAACATCCACCTAAATATCCAATTCACAAAGGAAAAAGAAAAGGAAGGAACATTTCCATTCCTGGATGTTCTGGTCATCAGCAAACTGAACCAACATTTGGGCCACACAGAATACAGAAAACCTACACACATGGACAGATAACTGCACAAGAACTCCAACCATCACCCAGGACAGAAAAAGAAGCATAATAAAAACATTGGTAGACCAGACAAAAAGGATCTGTGAACCCCACTTCCTGGAGGATGAAGCACCTAGACTGGGCTCTAAAGGCTAATGGTTACTCCAGCTCAGACATAAGAAGGGCTGCCAGATCCAGAAAAACCCATAGGAGTGAAGATAAACAACCACCAAAAGGGAAAGTATTTCTACCATACATCAAAGGAGTCACAGACAGAATAGGGAAATTGGTGAGGAAACACAACCTCCAAATGATTAACAAACCAACCAAGAAAATCCAGAAAATGCTTCACTCAGCGGACAGGAAAGACTCTCTCACAGCCACAGGAGCTTGGTGCATACTGTGCAGATGTGGACAAGTCTACATAGGGACCACCAAATGCAGTGTTCAAACACAAATCAAGGAACATGAGAGACACTATAGACTGAGTCAGCCAGAAAAATCAGCAGTAGCAGAACATGTTATAAACCATCCTG
>CM034703.1:5756961-5774364 GCA_020142125.1 Phrynosoma platyrhinos | reverse complement strand
CCCCCCCCCCCCCCGATGATCTGGTAAAGCAACCCAAATAGTAAAAGTTTTGGTTGAATCACAGCTCTGTAACTGTATAGTGTGCAAGGGCTTTTTGTTTCGCCAAATCAGTTTGCAAATAATGATTTTAAAAGTTGATCTTTAGCAGTTTGGGCATTAATTTCAATAGAGATTATAGTGACATTCCTTTGGGATTGGCCCTCAAGTATATTGCACTAATTCTTATCTTTTTGGCTTCCATGTCCTTAAACTGTTCTTTGTGACCAGTTCATTGCATGTATCATATTACACGGGAAATATATGAAGAAAGGTATCACCCCATCCGAATTGGCAGGATGGTTTCCATTTTTGTTGAATCAGTTTCCAGTTTCACCTGAATCCAATGTTGGTATGAGGAATGCAGCAGTGCCATCAATAAGAGGACATCAACAGAGGACACTGCTGATTAAAAACTCACCTTTTGAATCTGAGATTAGAGCATTAATTACACTGATTAATGATAAAGGACCTCAACCTGGTTGCGAATGCCAGTGTTATTTCCCTCTTCCTCCACAAAGCATCCCCTTTTGCCCTATTGTTAAGTATGATAGAATCATAGAGTTGGAAGAGCCCACAAGGTCCATCCAGTCCAACCCCCTTGCCATGCAGGAACTCTCAATCAAAGCATACACAACAGATGGCCATCCAGCCTCTGTTTAAAGACCTCCAAAGAAGGAGACTCCACCAGACTCCAAGGGAGTGTGTTCAATTATTAAACAGCCCTTACTGTCAGGAAGTTCATCCTAATACTGAGGTGAAATCTCTTTTCCTGTAGCTTGCATCCATTGTTCTGGGTCCTATTCTCTGGAGCAGCAGAAAACAAGCTAGTGCCCTCCTCAATATGACATCCCTTCAAATATTTAAGCAGGGCCATCATATCACTTTTTAACTGCCTCTTCTCCAGGATAAGCATACCCAGTTCCCTAAGTCATTCCTCATAGGGCACCACCTTCCTTCTGAATTGTGAAGTTTGGGTTGGGTAAACCTGTCAAGTTTCTTTGAGGTCATTTTATTGGACTTTGCAGTTAAATTTGCTGCAATCCATTCCTACATCAGTTTGCAAATTGTGTAAAAGTACACACACAAAAAGTGATTCTGTCATACCTTTTCTTCAAATACAGGGGGAAATCTTCATAAATATTTCACATGCTACCAACTATGAATACATTTAACCCCCACACACACCCCCACTGCAGTTTCAAACACATTTTTCCATTAGAAAGTTATTGGGAGGGAGGGGAATAAACATAAAATAAAACTTTTTTAAAAAAAATGTGTGTGTGTGTGTGTGTGTGTGTGTGTGTTCTACTGCTCTGCCCAGCTCCTGCAAACTCATATTCATGGTCTTTTTAATAAAGTCCACCCATCTAGCATATGGCCTTCCTCTCTTTCTACTTCCTTCTACCTTTCCTAACATTGTTTTTTTCCCAACAATTCATGCCTTCTCATGATGTTTCCAAAGTATGACAGTCTAAGTTTTGTCATCTTGGACTCTAGGAATATTTCTGGCTTGATCTGCTCTAGGACCCATATGTTTATCTTTTTGGCTGTCAATGGGATCCTCAGCACTCTTCTCCAGCACCGCATTCTCTCAAATGCATTGATTTTCTTCCTATCTTCTTTCTTGACTGTCCAGTTCTCACATCCATGCATGGTAATAGGGAATACAATGGCTTGTATGATTCTGATTTTTGTGCTGAGTTGAATGTCTTTGCATTTTAGGATCTTTTGTAGTTCTTCCATAGCTGCCCTCCCTATTCTTAATATTCTTCTGATTTCCTGCCTGCAGTCCCTTCCAATCAATGTTTCATCCCAGATACGAGAACTCTTTTACTATTTCTATTTTCTCATTGTCTAGTTTGAATATGTGCAATTTCTCTGAGGTCATTATTTTTGTTTTCTTTATGTTCAGCATTAAGCCTACCTTTGCACTCTCTTCATTGATCTTGTTTAGTAGATGTTCCAGGTTTGTGAGGTTTTCTGCCACTATTATGATGTCGTCAGCATATCTCAGATAGTTGATATTTCTTCCTCCTGTTTTCACTCTTCCCTCTTCTGTGTCCAAGCCTGCTTTCCTTACAATATGTTCTGCATATAAATTGAACAGGTAGGGTGATAGGATGAAGCTTTGTCTGACTCCTTTGCCAATTGGGAATCATTCTGTTTCTCCATGTTCTGTTCTGACAGTAGCCTCTTGTCCTGAGTACAGATTCCTCATCAGGACTGTCAGACGTTTTGGCACGTCCATGTCTTTAAGCTATGTCTTCCATAGCCTTTCATGATCAATGAAGTCAAAGGCTTTGCTATAATCTGTAAAGTACTTGCTGATTTTCTTTTGGAACTCCCTGCTGCACTCCATTAGGCATCGTATATTTGAGATATGATCCCTGGTGCCTCTTCTTTTCCTGAACCCTGTTTGGACCTCTGGGATTTCTCCCTTCATGTGTGTTTGGAGTCTATGTTACAGTGTTTTGAGCATAATTTTGCTTGTATGGGAGATTAGTGCTATGGTCCAATAGTTTCTGCAGTCTCTAGTGTCTCCTTTTTTTTTTTGTGGATGGGGATGTATATTGATCTTTTCCAATCTGTTGGCCATTGTTTTGTTTTCCATATCTGTTGACATATGTTGGTTAGCACTAGAGTTGACTCTGTCAATGTGGATTGCAACAGTTCTATTGTAATATCATCTGTTCCTGGACACTTGGGGTTTTTTGCCATTTCTTTTTTTGCAGCTTCCATCTCAGTTTTTAGAATTTGGGGTTCATCTTCATATGGCTTTTTGTTCTATGTGTCCTTCATGTTGTCATCCCTTTATATAACTCTTCTGTGTATTGCATCCAACATTTTTTTATTCCTTCCTGATCTTGAATTATGTTATTTTTATTGTCACAGAGCATCCTGGTTCTTGGTTTGAACTTTCCTTTGATTTCTCAAATCATGTAGAATAGGTCTCTCATTCTTCCCTTTTTGTTGTTGTCTTCTATTTCTCTGCATTGGTCATTATAGTAATTTTCCTTATCTTTTCACACTAGCCATTGTACTGTTGCATTCATGGTTCTTAGTTTATTCCCATCTCCTGTTTGTTTTTTTCTTCTTCTTTCCTTTATTGCTTGTAGGGTTTTATCTGTCTTCCATGTTTTTTTCATTTTCCTTTTATCTGTCAGAAGTGTCTTTGTGCATTCCTCTTTGTTTGTGTCCCTGGATTCAGACCAAAGCTCTTCCAGTTCATGATCTATTATACTTAGTACTGCAAATCTGTTCTTTATATTGTCAATGAATTCTCTGGAAATGTTTTTTAAATCATATTTTTAAATGATGACTGGTTTTGTTCTCTTCTTGAGTTTTTCTTTTATTTTTGATATGAGTAATTCATGATCTATGCCACAGTCAGCACCTGGTCTAGTCTTGGCCACCAGTATGGAGCTTCACCATCTTTTACTTCCAATTATATAATTATTTAATTCCATACAAATTATAAAATGTTTTTGTGTTTATTTTATTTAATTTAGAATATTTATATCCTGCTCTTCAGTCATAAAGGCTCTCAGGGCAGCTTACAAATGGTTAATTAGGCTTACAAACTAAGATTACAATCTAATCTGTGTTGGCCATCTGGTGATGTCCATGTGTATAACCTCTTCTCTGGTTGTATGAAAAATGTGTTTGCAATGAATAGGTTGTTGGCTTCACAAAAGTCTATCAGACACTCACCTGCTTCATTTGTTTTGCCTAGTCCAACACAGGATGTCTATTGTTTTTTATTCTTCTTTTCTTCCAACCTTTGCATTCCAATCTCATGATCAGCTTGACATCCTATGTTAGTGTGTTGTCATTTTCTTCCTGTACTCCTTCATAGAATTTGTCAATTTCATTTTGTTCTGCCTCAGTGGTTGGTGCATATACTTGAATTATGGTGATAGTCATAGGTTTCCCAGGGAACCTTATTGAGATGATTCAGTCTGATTTTGTTTTGTATCCTCTGACTGCTTTTGCAACATATTTTCCACTACCTGTTTTCTTTTTCTGTAAGAATGTCTCAAGTTCTGTAGGTACTTTCAGGTGGAGCTCTGTTGTTTCTGTTGCTGCCGTTATGTGCCTCCAAGTTGTCTCTGGCTTATGATGATCCCGTTATAGGGTTTTCGTGGTAAGATTTCTTCAGAGGAGGTTATTTTTTTGCCTTTTTAGAGACAAAAGAGTGTGACTTGCCGAGCTCACCCAGTAGGTTTCCATGACTGAGCAGAAATTTGAATCCTGGTCTCCTAGAGCTCAACTCTCAAACCACAATACCACCCTAGTTCCACTATTATCTGTTTTCACAAAGTTAACTGTGACTTGACGGTGACCCTTTCATAGTGTGGGGTATTTGTTTGTTTAGATAGATTTATTCAAAGGAGGTTTGTCATTGACTTCCTATGAGGCTGAGAAAATATGATTTGCCCATATGGCCATGTACCATTTGCACATTCCCTGGAGAGATTCAAACTATGATCTACTGGAGTCACCATTACACCACGCTGGCTCAGATTTATTCAAAGGAGGTTTGCCATTGTCATTCTATAAACTTGAGAGAATGTGACTTGGGTAAGGTCACCCAATGGGCTTCCATGACTGTTATATACAGGATCAATTTAGTACAAGCTTCAGTAGTAAACCAGAAAAATTTATTTGGAAGCCAAGGACATCTCCATTAGACGTATATTGTCAGGACTGAGAAACCAGCATTAACAGAGTGCAATTAAAGCATATAATAATTTAAATTTTAAGCAAGTTGATACCCCATTCACCCATAACATCAAACCAGCTCATTTTTCCCCTTTGGCCCCATACCATCCATTCTCATGGGACTGATTCTGAAACTCCAAACACAACCTCCCATCCCTTTCCCATCTACTAGTTAACCCCCAAAGAAATGTGAGCACCAGTCTTAGCAATTAACCTATGACTACATGTCCCATCATCTAGTATTACTACCATATAATTTGTTGTAAGAAAGCAAAGCCGTTAATTATGGTAAGCAAAACTGGTCCCTGTTATCAATTGTAGGCAAGCTGAAAGACTCAGCTTGTGAAATTCCCAGTTCAAAGCTCAAAACAATGTCCTACTCTGGAGCTCTGTGGAGGAACTCTGCTGCCTTCATCTTTTTCAGAGGCACCTTTCTTGCCTCCAGGTTTATCCTTTGGGGACTGGGATATGGCATGATGTCCTTGTAGCAAGCAAACCATCTCCAACCTTTTAAAAACAAAGCAAAACAGAATATATTTTGCTTTGAAGTAAGAGGAGCTGGCAAAACTGCACACCACTCACCCAAGCAAGACTCTCTTTCTTAGACAATTTCCCCTACCACAATGACATTTGGGCCTGGGATTCTTTCAGCAGGACTTGGAGCATACTCTCCTCCAACCACTCTTATTAGTTTACACAATAAATGAAGCCCATTAGAAGATGATAATCAGAAGTCCAAGAAGTCCACCTCACTCCTTAGCTGAGGAGGATATGTGAAGCCTAGGGAGTTATTAATCATTTTTCTCTGTGCAGATAGATGGAGATTAAGAGCTACATTTAGCCTCTTTCTTTTTCATTCTTTCACAAGAAGCTCCACAGCTTTTCCAGGGTTGACACAAACTGCTTTCAGGGAAGACATGATGATGCAATGACCATGGGCAAAGATAATTGGAGAAGGACAGACAGGTTTCCTCAAGAAAAAGACATGTGAGACATGCAACAAATTTCCAGGGTACTCTATTCCATGACAGCACTACCTCAGGGTTTTTTTTAGAGGGAAATAGTCAAAGGACAGTGTGGTATAATAGTCTCAGTGTTGGACTAGGACACTGGGAGACCAGGGTTTGAATCCTGACTTGGCCATTGAAACCACCTGGGTGACCTTGGGCAGGTCACACTCTCTCAGGCTCAGAGGATGGCAATGGCAAACTTCCTCTGAAGAAACTTGCCAAGAAAACCCTGTGATAAATTTGCCTTATGGTCACCATAAGTCAGAAATGCACACAACTACATCAACAACAACTAAAAGTCAATCAACAGTCCATGAATAGTGAATATGTATCCTCCATAATTGGTAATATATATAGTTCTAAAAATCCCACCCCCAGCTCACACTTTCTATTTAAGGAACCAGAAGACTCAGTTTCACTGCTTCATTGATTATAATTCTCAGTCTCCATATATTCTCAGAGAAAACAATGGGGAGGTGTAGGGGACACCTGGAGATCTCTAAATGCAAAGCTTTGATTTTATTCTGCTTTGGTCAGACCTTACCTGGAATACAGTGTCCACTTTTGGGCACCACAAGTCAAGAATGATATGGACAAGCTGGAATGTGTCCAGAGGAGGGTGACAAAAATAATGAAAAGTCTGGAAACCATGCGCTATGAATAGCAACTTAGGGAGCTGTATATGTTTAGCCTGTAGAAGAGAAAGTTAAGGGATGACATGATAGCCATGTTTAAATATTTGAAGGGGTGTCATAGTGAAAATGGTACAAGCTTGTTTTGTGCTGCTCTAGAGACTAGGACCTGGAGCAATGAATTCAAGCTATAGGAAAAGAGATTCCACCTAAACATTAGGAAGAACTTCCTTTTGGTAAGAGCTGTTGGACAGTGGAACACATTCCCTTGGAGTGTGGTGGAGTCTCCTTCTTTTCAGGTTTTTAAACAGAGCCTGGATGACCATGACAAAATGGGGCTGGATGGCTTCAAGGCCTCTTCCAACTCTGTGATTCTATGATTCCATGTCTCACTTCTGTTAGCATTTGATAATTGTTTTACTATTCAACTAAGTCAGAGCTGATTTGATGGCTAGCAACAACCACCTTTAAGTGTTTAGGAAATGTGTTGAATCAATATACAAAGAAGCAAGTAGATTGACCTCTGCACCATCCAGCTTCAGCTCCATTGACCTCCTCACATGATGAGCAATGACTCTGGAGAACTTCTACAACCCAGGGATGTTCTCCAAGTGATCAGGAAGAGTGGATGTGCTCCTGTTCAGACTAATCACTCTCCATGTTCCATGCTCCCCATCTTCAGATGTTGTTTCAGTACACACATCAGTAGTCTGGTGAGAATTCTTTTTTTTTTTTTTTTGGTACTTGTACAAACTTTGCCACTTCCCTAAATCTAGAATTGTCTCTCTCATGTATATGATGTTTGTGTGTCAATTTTTAAACACCAGGGTAATGGATGCTGCTGGTTTCCATACCACCAGGACAGTGAATCCCTTCCCTGAACATCAAAGGAGCTGTCCACTGTTCTGAATCCTATCCTCCAAATAACACTTTGGACAGCTACTGTAAAATGTAGATTAATAGCCTTTGCAGACTGCCAGAAATAGTGCAAACTGAGGCCACTTTAACTGCCCTGACTCATTGCTAGGGAATCATGGGAACTGTAGTTTATTGTTGCACCAGAGCTCTCTGACAGAGAAGGCTCAATGTCCCAGAAAAAAAATACAGTTCCCATGATTCCCTAGCACTGAGCCAGGACAGTTAAAATGGGCTCAATTTGGACTATTTCTGGCAGTCTGCAAAGGCCCTAAAACCCAGAGTGTTTTCATTCACACCAATATTCACTGCACAAGGACCTCTATTTGGAGAACTGAGTGTGTTGTTGAATTTGCTTTTAAGATGCAACTGTCATTAGAATTGTGTGAGGTGGGGCAAGCCATAAGCTGTGGGCATGCTTTTTACAATTTACCTATGATAAATAAATAAATAAAATCAAAATGAAAGATAGGAATTTCTTCTGTCTTTTTAAAACCATTTTTCTAGTTTCCATACACTTAGATTCTGACATCTAAAATAAAACTGTGATCTGTGTTTAATAAAAAAATATAGAAATGATTCCCACCCACAGCTCAACCATCTAGCACAGAGGTCAGTGGAAAGAGAGAATAAAAGGGAAACTTGGTTTCTGCTGCATTTAGGTTAGATTCTTTCTCCTCATATCCTTCATTTAAGCTGAGACAAGCTTTTTTTCCCTTCTTTTTAGGCAAGTTACAAAGATCAGGTCTTGATCTTTGAAGACAATGGTCTGTCTAGTAGTCTTTGGGGGATGGGTTAAAATATGCTGGGGTTGGAAGAGAGGAAGGCTTAGGGCCAAGGCATTAAAAGAGTTGCTAGTATTTTTAGTCCATCTTTTTATCGGAATTTATTGGTTTTTAATACAGTAGGGGAAACAAATTTTAATTACAGGTTGAGTATCTAAAAAACTGAAATCTGTATGCTCTGCAATCCAAAACTATTTTAATGGGTAGCCGAGATAGTGACACTCTTACTTTCTGATGGTTCATGGTACACAAACTTTGTTTCATGTACAAAATTATGAAACATATTGTTTAAAATTACCTTCAGGCTATGTGAATAAGATGTATATGAAACATAAATGGATTTCATGTTTAGACTTGGGCCCATGATATCTCATTATGTCTATAAGCAAATTTTCCAAAATCCAAAACACTTCTGGTCCCAAGCATTTCAGACAAGGGGGACTCAACCTGTATTAAGTGATCAGTTCACAGGTGATCCAAGAGACCTTGTCACCCCATATGAAGGAGACACCCTTCTTGCT
This sequence comes from Phrynosoma platyrhinos, assembly GCA_020142125.1. Lineage (NCBI taxonomy): Eukaryota > Metazoa > Chordata > Lepidosauria > Squamata > Phrynosomatidae > Phrynosoma > Phrynosoma platyrhinos. The sequence goes on along the minus strand of CM034703.1, from coordinate 5,765,740 downwards.
GTCCTACTACCCTCATAAGCATATCTGACAAAGTTGATTATTATTATTTTCAATAAGACACCTTGATTCCTGGTTTAGGGGGAAAGGCAAGATGATGATGATGATGATGATGATGATGATGATGATGATAACAATGACGATGACGATGATGATATCACATTACACATACCTCCCCAATAATGCCCTGATTCTCCTTCCCTGAATTGTAATATGACATCTTCTGTTGGAATAAAAGTGACAAGTGTTCAGGGTGCCACAAGAATCCCTTTCCTTTGCTATTTTTATGCTAAAGCAGACTAACTTGGGGCCTTTGCAGACTGCCAGAAATAGTGCACATTAAATTGAGGCACTGCCCTGGCTCAGTGCTAGGGAGTCATGGGAATTGTATTTTTTTCTGGGACATTGAGCCTTCTCTGTCAGAGAGCTCTGGTGCCACAATAAATTACACTTCCCATGATTCCTTAGCACTGAGCCAGGGCAGTGCCTCAATTTAATGTGCACTATTTCTGGAAGTCTGCAAAGGCCCTTGGTTGCATGAAAAAAATTATTTTAATCTCACCCAGCAGGGAGAGGGGAAATGGTCAAGATCCTATATCACAGATGTAGTTATGAATGTATAACTATGTATTTCTCCTGATCCAACTTCTAGAAGCTATCTTGACAACCAGCAGCTGCTCCAAGCAATGGAGGTCTGTTCTGCTGGCAAAAAGGGAATAGCAGGATGAGATTTTGAAGCCCCTCTCACTAGCAATCTGAGAGCAACAAAGAGTTGTGACAGGAATTATACTCCTGTTTGTCACACCTCAGCAAGCAGGCAGGGAGGCTGGAAATGTCATCCTGCTGTGCCTTGATCACCAGTAAAATTGGGGCAGGGATCATCCATCCTTCCAGACATTGTAGGACATCAACTCCCACGAATCATCGGCAACATAGGCCATGGTAAGGCATTTGGGGCTTTGCATCTAAGCATCCTCTGCAGGGCTGCAGACTTCCCATCTCTGGACTAGATGGACCAGTGGAAATATTATCTCTGTCTTTCCATTACCTCATTTCAGAGAAAGGATGAAAAGAATGTGGTCAAATATTCATATCAAGATCAAAAATGGTTGGAAATGGTTGGAAAATAGTATACAGGTGTGAATTTCTTCTGGTATTCAACATCCTGAAACACTGCATAAGAATAATTGTGCAGAGAAAAATGCAGGGGATGGTGAGGGTTGCAAATAAAACTTTGTTCTCTACACACACACAACCCATTTTGTTTTGTTTTGTATGGTATTTTTACACAGAAGACTTTTTTGTTTTTCTGAAGAACTCTTCTAGTGCAACATTCTGAGACGTTCAAATATGGGTGGAATACAGTGGAGGAATATTTGTTTTCTCCTGCAACAGAAAGATAACTGCTTTAATGATTTGATTGTTTAATTAAAATAATCATGGATTTACATCCATGTTTCTGAGGTGATCGGTACCTGAGAACGCAAAACCAGTCTTAGCTCGACAAGCAGAGCGTCCCAGGTTGGTTACCAGTCAACAGCAGCCATGGCTCTACTGTGGCAGGATGGTGAACCCATAATGGTTCTTACAAGAGCTTCTCAGAGTTTTATAAGGAAATTTTATGAGAGCTGCTGTGATGCTGAATACTATTCCCCAAAATAGTTTCAGCACTACAGATATATCCTGTAAAATGCTCCTGTGAAATGCAACATAGATTCATTGCTCTGATGCAACAGTGTTGCCAGGCACCACTGTTTCCAATTGTTTCTCCCAAGGTTTCCTATCAAGTTTCTCCCAAGATTTCCTATCAAGATATTGCCTAGCCTGTGAAATATCTTGATAGGAGATCTTGGGAGAAAGCTATTACAAGTCAGAATAGGTTGCATTGAGCTAGATGGACCAATGGCCTGATTCAGCATAGTGCAGAGACATTTTGATGTTCAGTTTTGTGCCTATATTCTTGTGTAGGTGCAAAGTGCCATTTTTGTCTCCTCCAGGGGTGATGCTTTGCTCCCTTCTACTTGAAACACAATGACACTTGCAGTTATTTGATGCATCACACCTGAATCTCTCCCCCCCCCTTCCTTCCTTTCTTTCTTTTCAGTTCCAAAGTCTAGTTACATACCTTTCCACATTTCAGGTACTGGCTCAGATCAAAGCGTTTGCAGGATCAAATAGCCTGCTGTATGCAATCCTTACAGTTACAAACAAGATCAGTGCTTGACAGAAACACACTTCTCAGCTGCAGTTTCGGCAGCCCATCGCACGCTGTTCAGGGGATGCTTTTGATTTCCCAAGGAAACTTTTCTTTTTTTCCCCCTCCTTTTCCTTCTTTTGGTACCATCTCCCCCTCCCAGATGCAAAAAGGAAAAGTCAGAATATGCTTTCACTGAAGAAGGAGCTAAGGAAATAAAGGAAGCTTGTTAAAGTTCATGACTTTGGAGGAAGATTTTTTTCTTCTTCATATTTACTAGTTCACACTGATCATGTTACTCTTCAAAGCCTGAACTTTGAGACTCATACAGATAACAGAAAGGATGATGTCCAAGGAACTTCTGCATTAAACAAAGATATAGCCTTTTATGGCAGGAGAGAAGTGAATCCTCTCCAGGTTTTATTCTGAACTCTAAAGAAGCTATTTGAGATGCTGAACACTATGACCAAAATAGTTACAGCATTTTGGAAAGCTCCTTCAATCACAGAATCATAGAGTGGGAAGAGACCCCAAGGACTATCCAGTCCAACCCCCTGCCATGCAGGAACACACAATCAAAGCACTCCCAATAGAGTCTGAAGCTGAGCCGAAGGAACCTCTAAATTCTCACACACCCTTATCCACCTTGGGAAGGAAGCAAAATGTAGTCAAATCAAATCCTGGGTTTGCATTAAGAACAAGACCTTCCTGTTGCCTTTGGCTGCCTTCTTCTGTAGTCTTCCTTTTGCAAGAATCTTGAAGCTGGGACAGGAGCAAATTATGATAAAAATAATTAAAATAATTGTGCATTAGTGCCCTTGGCTCAAGGAGGACAAACTGTTACTGAGGAATAAATTGGATAAGTGGAATGAATCTTGAGAATTCATTTAATATTAGTGAAGGGGTGGAGTGAGCTGGATATCAAGGACACCTTGAGTCCACCCCTGGCTATCGATCCTGAGCAATGAATTTCTAGCCCACTCTACTCCTCATGCTCAGGATGGGTAGCATTATCCAAAAAAAGAAAGCACATTCTTTTTGTCTCAGTCTTCAACTCACAATGTCCAGGCTTCTTTTGCAGGAGAAGACACATGATACACAAGCTGAATTATGAACAGAGACATCAAGATAAATGGGCTTAGTTTATTCATTCTTAGAGGATGGAGATGATTAACGAAAAGAGCTACTTCTTCCAGAATCTGAGGGCATCCTTCTGCAGTACAGGTCATCCTGGATTGGACTTCAGCTTCTATCATCCCTAACTGCTGTGAAAAATGCAAAGAGAAATTCAAAGTTCTGAATTTAGATTTTAAAGAAAACAGAGCATAACATTTAACTTAGTTCAGGTTTGCAAAAGAAAGCCATGCATATAATGTCACTGTGAACACAAATGTACACATGCTTCCAGATGCACTTCCACAATTGTACACTGAGATGTGTGTTCAGTTGCAGCTTCAGATTCAGCCCTGCTCTGGTGCCAAAACAAATTACACTTCCCAGAATTCCATAGTATTGAGCTATGACAGTTAAACTGGTGTCAAACTGGATTATTTCTGCAGTGTGGATGAAGCCTATCTTTTGAAGCCTATCTTGTGAATCCTTAATTCTGATACTTTCCTTCCAGTGCATCTCCAGTAAGGGATGCATGAAAAGTTACCTTCTTATGAACTGTGAGACACACAGACCCAAATTTTCCATTGCCCAAAGATTCAGATATCACTAATAAAAATTAAACCATATCTCCCTATAGGGGCCTGCTCAAGTTTTAACATCTTCGAGAGAAGGTTTTCTATCAACCCTACCTCACAGACACATTTGGTGAGGACATGAGAGAGAGCCTTCTCAATGGTTGCTCCCACATTGTGACATTTCTTCCCATGGGAAGTCTAGTTTTTCCCCTCTCTATAATCTTTCCACCAGCAGGCAAAGACATTTCCATTTCAGCAAGCCTTTGCTTTTCAATTTGTTGCAGCGATCAGGGGTGAAGTTTCCTGTGTTTTTATTTTGCTATGTTTCAAATGTGTCTTTGATTTGTTTTGTTTTGTAACTTGTGTGTTTTAAATAAAACGGTGGATTCATTCCCTTGTAACTTTTATATTAATGTTTATTTGTTTCTTTGTTTTTTGAGATCCAGGGTGGTGTAGTGATTTGAGCATTGAACTACAACTCTGGAAATCAGGAGCACTGAACTACAAATCTGGAAATTCCCACACAGCCATGGAAACCCACTGGGTGTCCTTGGGCAAGTCACACTCTCTCAACTCCAGAGGAATACAAAGGCAAAGCCCCTCTGAACAAATCTTGTCAAGGAAACCCTGTGGTAGGTTCACGTTTGGGTGGCCATAAGTCAGGAACAACTTGAAGACACACAACAACAACAGTGTTATTTATTATTATTATTATTATTATTATTTGCATTTTTATTTTAAATGCTTGTATGCCACCTTCTATCATGTGTTGGGGAAAAGGCAGGGTATGAACGAACGATTGAAAAGGCATATTATAGTGTGCATTTTGAAAAAGAGTAGTGAGAGTGCATGAATGAAAATAGCTTTATTTATTTATTTGTACTGGACAACCAGATTAACCATCTGCATCAACCAGAGGTGTATCGGCCATCATGCTTAACACTCAGGAAAAACACCCCCCCCCCCATGGTGATGTCTATCTGGGTTGGACTACATGTTCCATTATTTTCACAGTGGTTGAACACATCAAGAAGGTGAGGGAAAGCTACTTACAAACACAAGGTTTTGGACACATTTATTGTATATACTCATGTATAAGTCTAGAAATTTTAGTCAAAAAAATTGACCCCAAAAAAACCCTGAATTGACTTATCCATGGGTCAATGAAAGTTCTGTACTTTCATTGTCATTGAAAGGCCGGAGTGTAATCTGTCCTGAAAGCACTGACTCTCCCCTACTCTCTTGTTCATCCAGCCTTCAGTGTGGGCATAGTTATGCCTGCTGGAATTTTGTAACTTATTTGGCATTTTTTTCCATTGCTTCATCCTTTAAATCTTTCATTACATGCCCCTAGGTTTTACCCTCGACTTATCCATGGATCATATGAAAATCCATAATTTTGGCCCCAAAACCTGCTTTCAACATATACATCAGGTTGACTCACAGTCAAGTATATACGGTAATTCACTGTCATACAGAGAAAAAGATCTGGATGTGCTTTGCTCTGCATCATTATCTTACTATTGAAGTGATTGATTGATTCATAAATGCATTCCTGAACTGCAGTTTGACAGTAAAATGACTCGCTGTGATGTACAAAGCTGTGATTTTAAAAAAAGCGGTATGATAAACCAGTATAAAACAAGGATAAAAAAGCTGGTATACAGAGACTTAACACATAAAACTCACACTAATTACATCTTTATACTACCCTTTCCCCAACGTATAGGATGGATTCCAATATATTAATAAAAGAAATGTAAAAGCAAGAGCAATTAGCAACTTCCTCATGGCCTGAGAAAGTTTTATGCTCTAGTGTTGTCTGTGCTTGTTACAAAACTTCACAGCTCCTTCACAAATGTTAGTTTAAGAATAGAAAGGCAAGTGCATTCATCACTTTTTTTAAAAAAATATCCAAAACTTAGTTGCCTGCAACAAAGTTATCTCCTGAGTTCTTGATTCCACCAGAGATGTTTGTATCCTTGGAGTCAAATATCTGAAAGATTGTCACAAGCAAGATGGAGCATGCTTGTTCCCTTATACTCCAGAGAGTAGGGCATGAACCACTGCAAAATAACAGAAAAAGAGATTCACACTAAATGTTAAGAGAACCTCCAGATGGGAACTGATGTTGTACCATGGGGAAAAAAAACACTATGAGAAGGTGTCAGACATTGGACGTTTTTAAACAAAGGCTGGGTGCTCACCTGTAAGGGTTGTTTTGGGTGTGATTTTCCATCACTGACCTTCTGGGATACTTCCAACGCTATCATTCCATGTGTTGTTTTTTTGTCTATTAAGTTTTGCTCACATTATGGGTTTTACCAGTGATGGGTACTTTGTGGGCTGTATCCGCAAAAGCCTGGATGTAAATATTTTCAACCCAAAATATTACAACATAAGAGATTCCAGCTAAACATTAGAAAGAAGGAGGATTTAAAAAACTACAACAACTGTATGGCTGGATGGCCATCTATCGAGAGTGCTTTGATTGTGTATTCCTTCATAGCAGGGGGTTGGACTGAATGCCTCTTGTGGTCTCTTCCAACTCTCTCATTTTATAAATCTAAGAACATCCTGGTGGCAAGAGCTTTGTCAGTGGAATGGACTCGCTCAGAAAGTAGTGACTCTGCTCTGTTGGAGGGATTTAGATTGAATTTGGGTAGATTCCTGCACTGGCAAGGGATTGGGGGAAAATGCCCTAGAGGTCCCTTTGTTACCCCTGAATGCCAGGGACCTGGGAAGGGAACCCACAATTAATATTCAAATAGGGGAATTTTATTAGTTTAAATAACAGCAGCTGAGTGGGCTTGGGCAACTCAAAGCACAGATCAAGCCTGTATATACTGGTTGTGAGAAACAGAAATCAAAAGTGCAAGTCCAAATGTAGTTTTATTTGTAATCAAGGGGAATCACCATTCACACACTGACACTCACTCATGCACACATGCAAGAACTAATGATATACAAGGTAGTGGCAGATAGCAACTGAAGGGATTGCAGAGGTTGATATTGTACCAATTCCAGAAGCAGGGCTCCATTTGGGAGACACTGTGAGATTGAAGTGGCTCAGTACGCTGCCTGTGAATCATGGAGTGGCCAGCAATGCTGAGAAGTCAAGCAATATACTGACAGAGAGTCTGTCTGAACTCAAGAGAGGCCAAATTGGGGGTGCCTGGGCAAGCATATTTATAGGGCAAGACATATTTATAAGTAGGCTGACCATATTTCAGCAAAAATGGGGCATTGGGATAGGAAAAGTGGGACAGGGTTATGTAATATTCTGTATTCATGAAAAAGTACCATGAATATTCTTCCAATGAAGCAATATTACACAGCAAGTTTCAGTCTTTTAACACCTTATCATAAAATCTCTCACACTCCATGACACAATTTTTTCTTTGACAACCATAATTTCAAACAGAGATTTTCAAACCATTTTTTTTTTTGCAACATAACAGGGCATTTTGTTGAAAACAGGACAAATTTGAAATTTATATTAAAACAAGAGCACTGTCCTGTTTAAAACAGTACATATGGTCAGCCTATTTATAAAACAAAAAATCCCTTTTGATATCAACTTGATCTTGAAAAAGAAGAGAGGTGCAGAGGGCCAAACCTTGGGGTAACACCTTCCAGCTCTATGAGCCTAATATTCTGAAATTCGACAAACTGGTGTTTTTGTTTTTCTCACATAAATTCTGATAGGAAAAGTGGGATGCATTTTTGCAGCCAGATATGAAGTCTGGGACTCTTGGCAAGGGGAAAGCCACAGGTCTTTGCCCTCCCACTTTGGCATGGGTTTGATGTGCCTCTAATCTGATAATGAGAGTCTTTGTACATCATGCACACTTGTAGTAGCCTAAGTGCCAGCAGCAGCTTTGCTGTTATCAGGAAGAAAAACTTGCTGCTGTTGTTGATGTATGTTTTCCCTGCCATAAATGCTCATTGAAGAAGCAAAGGTCACTCCGAGGTTGTTAGTCACTTCACTTTATGAAATGAAACTCAGGGCTTCTGAGTGGATGAGCAGGAATAGAAGGTGGGAAAGGAGATGTTGATACGGAAAGGAGAAATGGAGAGTCTTCTGACTTTTGTAGAAGTTCTTTTATCTGGCTGGACCCCTTTTTGAAACTTTCCCTTCTGGTATAAACAAACAAACATTAAGCTTATAGCCTTTTTAGAAGGCAAGCTTTCATATACACAGAAAACATGTCTAGCATTGGCCTAAAATGAAAAACAGATTGTGTTTGCAATTCATGTGGACGAGTGTGATGACAGTTTCTATTATTATTATTACTATTATTGATAATAATATTTCAATAATTAAAAAGCAAAAGACAAATTACATACTTAGCATATGAGATGTTCATGGATAACATATATACAAGTTGATATTATCTAAACTTCCATTCAGTTTTATGTCCTTTCTAGTTACACCTTTCCACTGTTTTCCTCTTGTCTTATAAATCTCCTTCCTATCATTCAAGCCATTCTCTTCCACTTCCATCTAAACATCCATAATGCCATTTATATTTATACAATGTGGAGCTAGAGAGTTGTAATAATTAGTTGGCCCTCCTTATATACAGATTTTTTTTTTTTTATCCACGGATTCAAGTGTCCACAGCTTGATTTTTTTTTAAAGTATAAATTCCAAACAGCAAACCTTGATCTTCTATTTTGTGTAAGGGACACCATTTTGCCATGCCATTGTATTTAATGGCATTTGAGCATCCATGGATTTTGTTATCCACAGGGGGTCCTGGAACCAAACTCCAGTGGATAACAAGGACCCACTGTATTTCCATATCATCTCAGTCAGTTGATTATCTCACCAATAGAACAAAAAAATATTTTCCCAAATATTCAGCCTTTCAACAGTGTACCGGGGGGGGGGGGG
>CM034703.1:5719331-5756758 GCA_020142125.1 Phrynosoma platyrhinos | reverse complement strand
GGCAACCTAAGGCCCGGGGGCTGGATGCGGCCCCGTGAGGCCTTTGGACCAGCCCCAGGCTGGTCCTGCCACTGCCACTGCTGCCACCCGCCATGATGATACTGATTATTGTTGTTATTAATTGTTCTTGGGTTTTTCTTGGCAAAATCTCCACAGGGGTTTTGCCATGGCTTTTCCTGGTCTGAGAGAGTGTGCATGCATATTTGTTTAATTTTTTTAATTTATTTTTTAAAATTATTTATTTATTCATTTATTAGTTTTTGGTTCTTCGGCCCCCCCCAATTTTCTGAGGGACAACAACCCAGCCCCTGGCTCAAAAAGGTTGCCTACCCCTGATATAATGTAATGGTGTATGTTAATTATATTATATAGGGTAAACAAGTATATTTCATACTGGTGGTGGTTATTCCTTCAAAATAAGAAAAGAAAAGAGATTCCACCTCAACATTAGGAGGAACTTCCTGACAGTAAGGGCGGTTCGACAGTGGAACACACTCCCTCGGAGAGTAGTGGAGTCTCCTTCCCTGGAGGTCTTTAAGCAGAGGCTGGATGGCCATCTGTCAGGGATGCTTTGATTGGGAGTTCCTGCATGGCAGGGGGTTGGACTGGATGGCCCTTGTGGTCTCTTTCAACTCTATGATTCTATGATTCTATGATTCTATGATAAAGTACTGCTGTTTGTCCCCTATTTCATTTTCATAATTTTAGCTAGTCCTTCTGACCATCCATATGTCTACTGTTTTGGTTTTGACCAGTATCAATTTATCTAAATCCACTATATCATATAGTTTTTGAAAGAACTTGGTTTAATGCTGGCTGAAGAGAGAAATGACTGCTGACATGTTCAACTGAATGCATGAATTATGAGGAGTGAGAATGACCCTTGGTCTGAACAAGGAAGTGAACTATGGGTGGTAGGGAGCAGCATCTTGCCATTCATACCTGCTGACCCCAATAGCAATAGCAGCTTCATTTATATACCACTTCACACCACACTAAGCAGTCTCTAAGCAGTTTACAACTGTAAGCTAATTGCCCCCAACAAGCTGGATACTCATTTTAGTGACCACGGAAGATGCTAGGCTGAGTCAACCCTGAGCCCCAGCTGGGATTGAACTCACAACCTTGTGGTTTGTGAGTGAGTGGCTGCAGTACTGGCATTTAATCACTGCACCACCAGGGCTCCACAACTGGACAATGGTTTGAAAGAACCTACACTCAAGCCAGCCATACAGAGATGGAAAGAATATCTAAAAAGATTTGAAAAATGTGCTTCTTGAGTGTTGAGAAACCATGATGAGAAGAATGATGGACTGATTAAACCTTGGCAGCATGGGGCTGGGTCTATACTAATTTCACATGTGGTTGTTTTGTTCATAGAATAGACTTTTCCAGTTTGAGTGTGCTGTAATGAACACTTGCATCATATAAATGCAGATGTAGCCATGGGAACTATGAAATAAATTTTAAAGTTCATATTGCAATGCTGCCTTTATAAGGGCAGTCAAAATTTCAAAATAATTTTAGTATATCATAATGAGATAAGCTGTCCCAGTGAGGAAGGCACCAACTAGTCTCCCCCATTTTGATCTGGTGTGGATTGGGCATACCGTAACCCATTAGTTCATAGAGTCAGAAGTTTGGAAGGGACCATAAGGGCTATCTAAACCATCCCTCTCCCATGAAGGAATACTCTCCCTGAAACACTCCTGAGAAATGCCCTTCTAACCTCTGTTTAAAGACTTCAAAAGCTGGAGAATCCATCAGTCCTTGAGGTAGTCCATGCCACTAATGAACAACTGCTGCTGTCAGAAATTTCCTAATGTTTAGGTGAAATCTCTTTAGTTGTAATCCACTGGTTCTTTCTTTGACTCCAGTGGTTTGTGTTCAATAGAGCCACAGTAGACAACAATAGAGCCACAGAAAACAAGTTCACTCCACCTCCTGTAACAGTGGTTCCCAACTTTTGGTCCTCCAGATGTTTCAGACTTCAGCTTCCAGAATACTTGGCCAGCTTGGGCAACAGTCAAAAATTATGGGAACCGAAGTCTGAAACATCTGGAAACCAAAGATTGGGAACCACTGTTGTACCAACCTCCATTCAAATATTCCACTTCTTACTTTCAAGAAATTCAGACTAATATTTACGTGGGATTTTTTTTTCTTGTTCGACTATAACTCCCAGTAGATCTAGCCAGTGTAGCTAATGGTGAGGAATGCTGGAAGCTGTGTTGTGGGCACATATATTGGCCTATGTGATTCTCACCCCTTGATTTTTAATCAAACTGAGGCCATGTCTGCACGGGCCAGAATACTTTGAGAGCAGCCCAGAGTATTCTGGCCCCAATTTTGTCTTGACATCCCCCCTATACCTGGGCACTCCAGAAAAAAGCTAGGCAGCAGTTTGCATGCATATTCCATTGTGCCACCTACCAATGACACCACTGGTGTGACTTGTTCCATATGAGGCTGAACACAAGAAACCCATTGTTGATCACATATCCATGTTCCTTGCTCTCTCCTCATCCCAATGGCAGCAGTGGCAAGTGGCATAGTGTGATGTGTGGTAAATAGCTGCAGTTGTGATGATAAGGGCTCCATATCTCCAAAGAAGGAGCTTTTATGGGAGGAATCAGAGCAAAAGGTGACGTTTTAAAAAACATGTTAAGGGTGGTATACCATGGGTTCAATTCTCAGCTCAGTCATGAAACCCACTGAGGGCCTTTGCAGACTGCTAGAAATAGTGCAAATTGAGTCCACTTTAACTGCCCTGGCTCAGTGCTAGGGAATCATGGGAATTTTTTTCTGAGACATTGAGCCTTCTCTGTCAGAGAGCTCTGGTGCCACAATAAACTACAGTTCCCATGATTCCCTAACATTGAGTCAGGACAGTTAAATTGGACTCAATTTGCACTATTTCTGGCAGTCTGCAAAGGCCCTGAGTGACCTTGGACAAGTCATAAGTTCTCAGCCTCAGGGGAAGACAATGGCAAACCCCCTCTGAACAAATCTTGTCAAGAAAACCCTGTGATAGGTTCACCTGAGATTTACCATGAGTCAGAAAGAACCTGAAGGCACACAACAACAACACAAACCATGGCTTCACTACTGAACTGCCTGTACATTGTCTGGACAGTTTGCACCAAAATCAGGCATTTGTCCATGTATTGCCTGGACTGATTGCTGTTATGTTATAGACGTATAATTATGTTATAGATATAGATATGTTATAGTCCTTCCAATTCTTCATATTCAAAGAACTTAGCAATGCCATGTCTGTCTCATATTAGGCTCTCCATTTCCAGATCCTGGCCATTTTTGATGGCTTAGCATTGCAAATGCATGCATGTGCGCTTCCGTTTCTGTTATTAAAGCTATTTATCGGAGGGAACTTCATATTTTCTTTTTGGATAAACCAGAGATAATACAATGTGCTTGTTTTAATTTGCAAGGTTAACTGATCTAATTATCTCTGTGTGTTTATTTAAATCCTTTTGCCCGTGCTGCCAGTGCAGGTGGCTGCTTTGTATTCTGGGAACAGGAAGTCTCTTAAAATGAGATGATGGATCTCAGCAGGTCCCCTTGCAGGGGAAAGAAAAAGATTTTTCTAATAATGTATGAATTTATTAACAGACAAAAGATAAATAGAGGGTTTATTTTCATTAAACAAAATTTCAGAGGGAACTTGTAAAAAAAATGTGAAATACCTGCTCTGCTGCCTCTTAAAATCTCAGATATGTCCACACCAGACAGTTATAGCAGGGTGATACCACTTTAACTGTCTTGGCTGCATCCTATGGAATCCTGAAAGATGTAGTTTCTTGAGGTACATAGAATTCCAGGGAGGCCTAGTGTAATAATTCAGAGGAAGTGCACTAGCAAGTGACAATGCTTTCTACAGATTCTGGAAACTTTAGCCCAAAAGTTTTTTCCTCAAGTTCTATAGGACAGGCATATCCTCTACCTGTACTAATTTGGTCATGACCATTCCGATTAATCGTCTGCCATTCCACATCTTCATCTGCTTTTAATATGTCTCAGTTTTCTTCTCCTCCTGCTGCTTCCCCCATTTGTCCTCAGCTTATTTTAGTTGCTGCAAACTGAATTGAATGTGCAAAAGTAGTTTGCACGCAGTTAACCTGGGGGAGGCAAAGAGGCAAAGATGGGACTTTGCCCTTCCCAGTAGTCTCAGGAAAAAAAAAACTGCTGAATCTTCTACTAGTAGCTTCTGTTCACTTCTTCCTTAATAACATTTGCTCTCTTGACCATGCTATGATGTTGCTTGGATAGATACATTCCAGTTTTCATGTTGAACAATATGTATGGTTATACTAGAAAGCATGCCCCTTCCATTCATCCTAATTGTCAGCCTAAAAGTGGCTGGACCTTATGAAGCAGCAGCTAAAGATGAGCCACATTCTGGCTAATAATTTTTCCCAAAACTTACGGTAACCAATTAAAGGCACCAAATGATAAGAAAGTGATGGGCCTAAGAAAGCCACCATAAATGTCAAGGCTGATTAGGGATTTGAACCCAGGTTTCACCTGCTCACACCAGGAATGAGGAAAGTGGCTACATCTTCTGGTTTCTCCAACTTCTTTCACACTATCTAAAACTATAGAAGGATTTTCTAGTGGTGGTGAAAAAACAAAATCTCAAATCCACAAATGAGCAAAACCTTTGTAGGACTAGCCCTAGTTCCATGCAAGTGTGAAAGTTTTTGAGTTCTCCAGGAGTCTTCATCAGCCAAGGTGGGTTAAAAATAATGTGGTCCAACGCTGTTCTGCCATGCAGAATGGCTACCCACCATCTCTTTAAAAATCTCTAAAGACAGAGACTTCACAACTCTCCAAAGCAGCAGCATTTTCCACTGTCAAACAGCTGTTACTATCAGGACATTCTTCCTAACGTTTAGGTGGAATCTATTTCCCTATAGCTTAAATTGTTTAGATATTTTAAGCCTGACCTCTGCAGTGGAAAGTAGGGCTCATTTACATCAGCCAAAATATTCCAGGTTGCTCCTGGAGTATTCTGATCTTGAATATGGTCTGGATGCACCCCCCCCCCCCCCCCCCCCCCGCCTTGCACTCTGAAGCAACACCAGGTGGCCATCTATACACACATCCCATTGTGCCACTTGGTGCCACCACTGCTGGTATGAGTTGAACCCTCTGAAATCAGAGATAGTGTGGCTGGTCACCTCATTGTGATCACAGAGGGAGTGACTCATGCCAGCACTGGCACCACTAGATGACAGCAGGATGCCCATGTAAACAGCTACCCAGCATTGCTCCAGAGTGCTCCATTTTTTTCCTGTAAAATCCAAGGTGAAAGGTGAGTTTTTACATCTGATTTAGGCAAGGACAGAACATACCCAGTGCAGAACAGGTGTAACCTTGTGAAAACAATCCACATTCAAATTTGGGCTTTGGCCCTCTATCATGTGAAGAGATTATGGTGACAGTGGTGGGACATGCTGTAACTGGCCCATGTAGACATGCTTCCAGTACCAAGATGGCATATAGAGCTTTGGTAAGTCACCGGTGAGCCACTTACCATGGCCAAAACCCATTGGTTCATTCCAACTAAAATAGATCCATTAAACTGATTGTTGAATAATGGGCCAGTACATAAGTAAATTGTTTGATTCAATAGGACTACTGTACTTGGAACTAACAGTAGCTGAACCATAAGCCACCCCTTTATCCAAAATCTGGGACTTGGGTATCAGATTTACAGATATCATAGAATCATAGAGTTGGAAAAAACCAAAAGGTCCATGCAGTCCAATCCACTGCCATGAAGAAATACACAATCAAAGCACTCCTAGCAGATGGCCATCCAGCCTCTGTTTAAAAGCCTCCAAAGAAGGAGACTTCACCACTCTCCAAGTCAGCATATTCCACTGTTGAAAAGCTCTTAACATCAAGAAGTTCTTCCTAATGTTTAGGTGGGATCTCTTTTCCTGTAGCTTGAATCCATTGCTCGATGATCTAGTCTCTGGAACAACAGAAAACAAGCTTGCTTCATCCTCAATATGATATCCCTTCAAATATTTAAACATGGCTATCATGTCTCCCCTTAACCTTCTCTTCTCAAGCTAAATACACCCAGCTCCCTAAGCCTCTCCTTGTAGGGCTTGGTGGTTTCGAGACCCTTCACCATTTTGGTCACCCTTTACTGGATATTGTAGGAGGTGTGTGTTGCTAAGAGAACCAGTGTGGTATAGTGGTTTGAGCATTGGACTACAGCCCTGGAGACCATGGTTCGAATCCCTGTTCAGCTATGTAAACTCACTGGGTGACCTTAGGAAAATTGCACTTTCCCAGCCTCAGAAGGAGGTAAAAGCAAACCTCCTCTGAAAAAAATCTTGCCAAGAAAACCACAATACATTCACGTTAGAGTTGCCATAAGTCAGAAACAACTTGAAGGCACACAACAACCATGTGCTGCTAACAATTCGTATGCCTCCTATAAATGAATTGAATATGATTGAAGACATCCTGTGGCACCCCAGCAGCTAATGCAGAGGATAGTCACTTGATGATGACACCTTTCCCTCTTATGCAAAAAGATGGAAGTTGTAGGGAGAGGGAAGGGTGAGGTTGGGGAAAAGAACAGAAATCATCTTCCTTCTGCTTACATGTCAATGTTACACAAGGCAGAAGTTTCCCTTAAGAAAGAAAACAAGCCTGCCTTTGTAGATGACGGTTATCACTGATAATATTGTATGACTGAGTGGACAGAGGGATCTAGAAATGGCATCATCCAAACAGAAGTGAAAAAGCAAGTGATTTCTGAGTTGGCACAGTCCGAATTTCTGGGAGGAATAAGGAGAATAAATGCCAGAGTTCTAATACCTTCGCTTGTCAACATCCTATTTCTTGAGGAGGCTTAAGGGTTTTTCTTACAGCTGTGGCAGGAATTATTTTGTAGGATTTAGTGTACTTTAACTGTTCCTCCATCATGATAGGGGAGCTGAGCATTCCATTTCTTATCTTGAATTCTATGGAGTGTAGATAAACCACAGATTCTTTGCATCTGCCCATTGCGCTAGCTGAGGCCAGCTTAAAATGGTGATTGTAGGGCATGATCCTGGTTTTGCTAAGGCAACATGCCTTTCGAATTCTAATTGGGAAAGGACAGGCAAGAAACCAGTTGAGAGGAGGAATTGAAGCAATGGGTAAGTAAAGGGTGAAATACTCCTCTTGTCCACTGTTTTCCCACTTTAAACCCAGCATCCCCTCTGAGTTGAACTTTTGTGCATAATATGTAGTTTCTGTGTGAACAAATAAAATAAAATAAATGCTCTACAGTCTGCCCCCCACATTTGCAGCTTTGACTCTTGGGGATTTGATTATTTGCAGTTTTGATTAATATGTTTTCTCTAGATCCTCCACAGCAACTTGCCAGAAGTTGACCATAGGGTTGTGCTGGAGAACCTAGAAGTTCCTAGAGAAAACATTTCTCTAGGCATTTGTAGGTACTCCAGCATGATTCTATGACCCACATCTGGCTGATGTTGACCATAGCATTGCACTGGTGGACCTGGAAATTCCTACAGAGGTGTCCTCTCAGGTAAAAAGACTAATGCTGCTGTTTTTTTATTTGCAGTTTTTCCACATTCCTGGGGGTCCTTCATCTCTAACCCAGCAAATGTGGAGGGACCTCTGTATTCTGCACAAAGCAACCACAGGCAAATTTTGTATAGAATAAGTCCATCACTCCAGTATTCTACTCCTCAGGGTTTCTTCACACTCAGGAAACAAAGGGGCTAACCAGATGGGTGGCTCTTAGCCACCCCTGCTGGTGGTGGATCAGGGCCATGGCAACTTCATGCCATAGCCCCAATCCTCCCTTTTGCTACCCCTAAAAGAGTGGCAAAAGGCCGTTCCTTTTAGGGGCAGCAAAAGGCTGCTGTAAGAGCCAGTGCCGCAGCTCTTCCGCACCCTTTCAGAGCAGCGTGTCTACATGCTGTGTGCTGGGAGGGTGTCCTGATGCCATGTGCCATGCATACAGATGTGGGGTGTCAGGATGGCATCGGGCTTGGGTTGAGGTGGCCGGTGTGTGGTTGACTCACCCCAACTCCATCCCCAGGCCAGCCCTTTAGGCTAGTTTGCAACACCCCAAAGTTTTCAACCATTTTTCAAATATTTTCCAACATTCTACCCATCCCTAATATAGGCCCTGCCTGTTGAGGCCAGGATACTCCAGGGGGAACCCAGAGTGTCCTGGCCCCATAACTGTCCCATTTTGCCCCGTTAACCTTGGCCTCCATTTCTTTGCCATGTCAGTTGTCTGCACAGACATCCTACTGAGCCTCCCAGTACATCTGTTGCCACAGTGGGCCACTTACTTTTGAAGTCAAAACAAGGAGCCCAGCGATGGTCATGCCTCTGCACACAGCCACTATGGCATGGAGATGCAAGGCTCCTGATCTTCCTGGATGATCCAGAGCAACAAGTAAGGTTTTTTTTTTTAAACTCCATTTTAACCTTGGTATTTTCCAGTTCTGATGTGGGACATGCCAGACATTGCCAGACATCATGTGTTGTCTGAACAAGACAATGCCAGAACAGAGGTGAAACAGGCATTTTGGCCCATTCAGACAAGGTCTAAGTAGCATATTAAATATTAATTCACTGTTTCTCATTCCAGCCCACTTCCTTTTTTTGGCTGATACTATATCTTTGGAACTCTTCCGGCCACAAGTGACTATGTGGATTTTCCTCCAAGATGGAAGCCTGTAGATTTTCATAGCTTGCCTAAGAACAGAGGGACTTTGTGCAGAAAGTTGCTTGCTTTGGAAAGGGATCAAGAGTTGTTTTTGCACAAGGGACCCAGGCAAAGTAAGCTGCAAAAACAATCAGGCATCAAGAGCGTGGAAGTTCACTGTTTCCTTAATTGCAAGGGGGTGATTTTGTCCCAGTGTGTAAACACAACCTTGTCAATAGCACTGAGGCATCAGTGTGTTAATTAATGATTTACTCACACTGACCCCTGACCTTGTGGTAAATAAAAGGGATTTAGTTTGCTTCTATTAACTCCTCAGTTTACTCAGCAGAAAGCAAGAGACCTCTGTCACCCCCCCCCACTTTCCTTCCCATTGATGTATGCCTGATAGTTTAGGAAGGAAAGATTTCTGGTTTTGAGTTTCTTTGCAGGTTATTTAATACAGGTGCAGTCCAGCCAGAGGTTAAGCACTTCAAACACCCATTGATTTTAGCGGGAATGTTAAGTGTTTCCCTTCTACAGATACCAGTGGGGATTCAACCTGTTTAGGTTTTTTTTCTGGATCAGTCAAGGCTGAAATCATCCTCAAGCGTATGCCCTACCAAACATTCTGAGTAAAATGTACAGGATTTTTTAAAAAATGCCACATATCTTTTGCTTATATATAGGATATGTTCTGTAAATCATTTTCACTCAACTGTTTCCCCACAGACCTGGGATGAAAATAAGAGTTTGGAAGAGCAGCATTGTTGGACTTAGGTGTGCGAATCTCTATAAACTTCATTCAGACAGGCAGGTATGACTAATTTTGCAAGTTTTCGATGACTAGTCACATTTTGGGAGTTGTTCTGTCCAAAAAGTCACATTGTTTGCATTGAAAACAACATGATTTCTACACAGAGACATTTTCTCAGAAGAAAATAATATTTTCTGTTCTGCAGTGAAAGAGCCGTAAGTAAATTTGTGTGTGTGTGTGTGTGTGTGTGTGTGTGTACAAAAATAAATAAATAAATCCTGGAAGATTCTCAACTGTCTAGGATTCTCCTCATTAGGGCTCCAACACTTGAGTGAACATCTATGAATGTTTTTTGCAATCTCTACTTGGACTACAAATCCTATAACTCCCAAACTAGAATATCATGCTGCAGGATTCTGGGAAATGTATTCTTAAAAAGTATCTTTTCTATGTTTTGAGAGAGATTTATGAATCCTGAGGTTAGTGTTAGGTAGAGTAAACCCATGAAATCAGTAGCATGTACTCATCTGGGGTTTGTGCAGCTGTTAGGAAAACAACACGTCCTTCAATTTCCCATCACCTGTTAGAAACCATTACAGTCATATGTTTCAGTGTATACATATCCTTACTATGCAGAAAGAAAAATTGCCACGGGTGCTAATGGGAATGACAAGGGAGAAATTTTGGTGCCCACCACCAAGGAGAAACCGTATTCAAATTATTAGTGAAGGAGCTGAACAAAATATGTGTAGTAGACAGCATGAAACCTGTTGGTACTTTGCACCAATGTAATATAAGATCTGTTATCTCTTTTCACAGAAGTGCATGGTAGTGGCAGGGGAAGGCAGGCTAATCCATTTTCACTTTTGGACAACAGCCCTGTTTGCACTCAAATAGCTCAAGAGCTGGCAGGGCAGCTTTCTCTTCTGATAGCAACAATCTTCTCTGCTATCCCCCATTATCCCAGCAGCCATCTACCCTTCCCCTGCCACTATTGCAGATCTGCTGCCACCGCTTTATAATGGCATAGTTATGCCAACCAAGCTTTGGTGAACATGGGTCAGAAAACTCCGTGAGAAGCCCAAGATATTCTGACCCCAAACCTGCCCTGACATCCTCCCGTTACCTTGAGCATTTGCTGTGATGTGGGGTGGCTGTTTGCCCCATACATGTCCCATTGTGCCACCTGGCACTGCCAATGCTGCCACAGGTCACTCACCCTGAGGTCAAAACAAGGGCATCCATCATCAATTACATGGCTGAGCACTTTGTTCTGACCATGTCATGAGTGGCCCATGTTGGTGCAGCACAGTGGGACACATTGCTAACAGCTGCCAAGCATTGCAATAGAAGGCTCCTGATCTTCTGGCAAGATCTGGAGCAAAAAGTGAGTTTTTAAAACAGTTTTAAATGTTGGTACATCTCAGGTCTAGTGCTGATCCAGCCAGACATTGTTCAGACAATTTGCACCAGAACTGGGAATTGGGTCCTGCACCATCTGCTCTACTCACCAAGAAGAAAAGTTGAAGCCATTTTATTTGGTCCATGTGAACAGGGCCCAGAGGCTCAGGGTCATCTTCATAATCTTCCCATTTGTTTGACCAGCTTTGTCCCCTCATGACCTCCAGTGTCATGCCAATTGCTGAGGAATGTGAGTGGTTGATTTCTATTGCCTTGATGTCCTGTGTGTCAGTTGAACTAAATCGGCCTTTGGCCTGATCCAGCAATGGCTCTTCTTGGCTGAAATCCAGCTGCTCAAATGCTGACGGAAATGCATTTGTGTTTATTAGACCAGACTCTTGTATGCTCTGGCTGTTTAATATCCTAATAATTTTCCATCTTGGCAGACTGCTTTGCTGCTTCTGCAAGATCCATTGCCTTGTCCCGGCCATGAGATAACCATGTTGAGTCAGCACAGTGGGCTGGATATGTCAATAGATTCCAGGAACACACAAAGCAGCTGTGAATGTTAAGGCCCCTTCGTGCTTGGAGAGGCTGGTTACAAAGCAGAACTCTACAGCTGAGTGAAAAATAAGGGTGTTTAGAGTAGTAAGGCATCAATTCTATTGCATGAGCTAGGAAGGAACAGAATAAAGAAGAGAAGATTTGAGAAAGGAGGATGATGAAAAAGCTGCATCCAAGAGAACAATCCCAAGGAGATAAGGAAGGCAAGAGACATATTGGAGAGTTTAAAAAAATATGAGAGCAATAGGGATCCCATGTGATGTTTACAGCAGAATGTGTAGAACAATGTAAATATCAAATCCAACCAATCAGGAAGCCAGTCTGAGGGCCATGCAATATTCAAGTTTGGTAGTTTGTTGTTCCAAATGTAAGAATTGGTCTATAAACAGATTAAAAGACCTATAGTTAAACTTTCTGTTTCTAGTATTAGCCAATCAGATGTCAATGGGAGTTCAAAATCAGGTTCCTTAATTAGCCGGATCAAGCTCTATAACCTAGAATTTAATCTGCTGTAACTTTGGATTTAATTTAATCACATTATACATATGATGTGGCAAGTTCTCTCCTTTCATGTGATAGCTGTGTATAGAGAAATAGTTGTTGTGTGCCTTCAAATAGTTTCTGACTTAAGGCGATCCTAAGGTGTCCCTATCATGGGGCTTACTTGGCAATATTTGTTCAGAGAAGGTATGCCATTGCCTTCCCCTGAGATTAAGAGTATGTGACTTGCCCAGAGTCTCCCAGTGGGTTTCATGGCTGAGTGGGAATCAAACCCTGGTCTCCAGAGTTTAGTCCAATGATCAGATTACTACACAATGTTGGCATAGGGAAGGCATGGTGCAAACATGCAGAAGAGGAGAAAGTTTAGAGAGAGTTCACAATGCAATATGAGACCATGCTTTTGAAGAACTGAGTGTTTCCATGTTCTTCCCTTTATAAATCCTCTTGGTAACATGCACACATGTAAGATCCCTTATACATGTGACACACACTCTTTTTTTTTTTTGCCATTCCACAATGGATGCATTCAGTTCACAGCTGCATAAACTGAATTCTACAAGTATAACCATAGTTGGTGTGCAACTATTCATTTGTACCATCAATATACCACTTGATTCACTGGGATTACAGAAGCAGCCATTTCACATTCCCCATTACACAATGGGACAATAAGCAAATAGATTAGCAGATATGCAATTGGTTGCATAATGCTGATATTCAGCAGAAGGGTATATAAATACATGAGTGGAGATTTACACTAAGCAAGCATTAGAGTCTTGCAAATGTGTTTGTTTGTTTTAAAAAATAATTTATCCAAACCAAAATCAAGTGTATGTGGGCTTTCAACACATTGTACAAAACAGCAACAAGAATATTTAACATGTGCACATATTAAAGAAGTGAGAGTAAAGTGAACATGTCTATAGTGTGCAAAAACACACTTGAACCAATAGGTGAGTGTGTCCAAAACTATATCCAAAAAGGTGCTTCAAAAGTGTGCATTTGGGAAAAAATATCATAAATATATCAATTTTTAATATATATATATATATATATATATATATATATATATATATATATCGGAATGGGCTTTGGCACAGAAAAGATTGGATTTGACAGTTCTCTCATCTCTAGTGATAGAAGTGAAAGCAACAAGAGAAACACTAAAAATAAGCTGAAATCCAGAGATGAAAATGAAATCTTTTTACTCCTTCACATAAATAGGTTGACCTAAAAATTTCAGGTTAAAAAGATAGGAAGGAGACTTGCTGGATCAGAATAAAGTCTGTCAGATCCAACTTTCTGGAGTTTTTTCCCCCCTTGATAGTGGTCAATTTCTAGGAGGCTTATTTACAGGCCATAAAAACAAGAGTCCTCCCCACTTTTAACCATGCTAGAAGTGAAAATAATATTTGAAAACATTAAAAAAATGTATTAGAATCATGATGAGAATTCTGGTTTGACAAGAATTTTCACAGTTCTGAAGTTATTCTGTGCAAAATTTACATGTGGTGGTTTTACATAGGAAGCAGCATTTTTCTGCGCAGAAAATAATATTCCAGCATACAGTTTCCTGTGCAGAAAATGCTGTAATTTGTAACTTAATAATGTGCAAAAATTGCATGTGGGTGATTTGCATTGAAGAATGGCATTTTCTGCACAAGAAACATCTTTTTCTGCCCAGGAATTAATATTTATGTCCAAGAAAATTGTTTTTAGCACAGACAAATGTTGTTTCCTGTGCAGAAAATTCTGCTTTCTGTGCAAAATCACCACATGCAAATTTTGCACAAAAAAGGTCCTGAATTGCGAATAGGCTTTGTATTGTTTTTGAAAACTTTCTCACTGCAGGAAGAAAATTGTTACAATTACTAATTGCTTTCTTCAAGTAGAAGCCTAGTGAATATTTGCATCTCTTGTCCCTACCTGACATCTGGTATGCCTTGGTAGACTGCCCCTGAACATGGAAAGTCTACTTAACTATTAAGGCTGATAACCCTGCAGAAGTGATTATAGATTGCATGAAACAGAGTACATAACAATGGGACATATGCTTAGGTCTATATTTTACTGCAGGGATGGGGAACTGTGGGTTTCTAGAGGGTTCATTAGTCCCCATCACATGCCTTTCAAATAAATAAAGAAATAGTACCCAAATCTCTGTGGAGCATGGGAGGCATTCTACCATCTTTTTGCTCCCAGAATCAATGGGGATGCTGGGTCCCACAAAAATGCTCCTGGGTCACAGGACACACTTTGCCCACCCAGATTTAATACATGCAAATTCTAATTTAAGATTACAAATTGTCTGGTCCAATGGCATTTCTGCTTTGCTTTGGCTGTGTTTTTCACAACCAAATATATAAATACGGCCTATTTATACCCAGTATAGATTGTTCCAGTTTATTTCAAGCTGTACCTTGCTTTTGGTCTGATTGTAATTCTTTCTTCCTGTAACATCATAACTTCCGTCGCAAACTGGTTCTTTGCTCTCCTTTCCCGTCTGGCCCTCCCCTCTGTTACTCTAATGTTTTATGAGCCGGGGCTCTGGGCACTATTAAGGTTCAGTTCCCAGCCAGTAAAAATGAGGAATTAGTTCCTGCCATTCCATGAAAGGAGTTTTAATGCACTTGGTCGCTTGTGAGCCCAAATGCAATAGTTTTGTTATCACTGAGAGTTGTATAACATAGAGGCTTAATAAAGCTTTATAAGAGAAGCATTGTCTTTGTATATAGGTTCCCCCCCCCCCCCAATCTCTTAGATTTGGGGCATTTTGTAACTGGGAGCCTCCCTCTTATTCTAGTAGATTTAAAAAAAAAAACATTTTGCAAGCCAAACACAACCTGCAATGACCTAGAGTTGTTTGCAAGACCTGTTTTACAAAAAACAGGGGGTGTTGTTGGGTTGACTTGGTTGGTTGTCACAACGTGTTAATTTAAATGACTTCTGACAAGCTTCCTTTAGGGACCAAGGGAGAAAATTCTACATGCTTTGTCTTGAAAGATTAATCTGTTCCCACAGTGCTCTGATGGTCTTGGATCTCTGCTTTGGGGTTATTAAGGGTGATTTACATTTCAAGAGGGTGAGTTGTCATTGTTATCTCCCAAGTCTACTTGTCCTTTACTACGTTTGCTATGGGGAAGGTTCACAAGGCATGGATTTTGCCCAGCTGCGTGGAATTGGGAATCATATTTCCAATGATTAAAAAGTGACTAGTCTTTTAAGACACACATGCACACAGAAGACAAGCCATGTTTCTAGGATTCATGGGTTGAAGTTGGGCAAGAAATTGTGTTGTGGTTGGAAAGACAATTCCCCTTCCCTCCACACACAGAGACCATGGTTTGCACATGCAGGACATCATAGAATCATAGAATCTTGGAGTTGAAAGGGGCCACAAAGGATATCTAGTCCAACACCCTTCCATGAAGGAATATATAACTGAAGCACTCCTGAAAGTTGGCCATTCAACCTCTATTTAAAGATCTCCAATGAAGGAGAGATGACAGCCCTCCCAGGCAATCTAATCCAACTATTGAACAGCAATTAGAGTCAAGACATTCTTCCTAATGTGTCGGTGAAATCTCTATTCTGGTCACCATTTTCTCATAGTGCTTCTGATAGTTATTTTAGAGGAGAAGCAGAGTCAAAACTGAGGCATGGGGGGTTCTGAGTTAAGGCAAGGGTTTCTTTTTATATTTTCCATATTTGGTGGGGAGGGATTTGAGGTGTGATTTTCAGAAGATTTTCTCCCAAACTCATTCCAATAAAGGAGAGAGTGGAGGCTGTGGCTTTCATGGCCTGTTCAGAGGGTCACAAAACTGGAGTCTGGAGGGACAGTGTTATGGGCCTAGGAGCTTCTTTATTCCCACTCCTGATCTACAGAATATAATGAACCACTATGGATAATACACTTCCAACTGAAATTATGTCCTGGTTATTGCAGTCTTTTATAGCAAAATACCTCTTTTGGAGAGACTGCAGGGTTTGTCTGCACAAGCCAAAAGGCCCAAGTTGCCCTGGTCCTCATAATGTCTAGTTCAGATGGTGACCAGGATTCAAATCCCTACTCAGCCATGGAAACCCACTGGGTGACCTCAGGGAAGTCACATTCTCTCAGCTTCACAGGGAGGCAAAGGCAAACACCCCCCCCCCATAAATCTTGCTAACAAAACCCCATTATACATTTGTGTCACCATATGCTGGAAATAACTTGAGGGCACACAACAACACGCTAACAACAAAACACTACAAACCTACTATACAGGATGGTTCTAATAATTATATTTGTGGAATGCCTTGAACAGTCAGAGCTCATTTATATAAATGCTATTATTATAGTTTCCCCCTTTGTTTAATTAAACAATGCCCCAGACAGGTTTCAAGTTACACTGGCCCTCAAGAGTATTCCACAGCTTTTAAAACAACATAGGGAATTGCACTACTTTGTCAAATAAATGATAAAAACAGGTATTAAAAATAGCTGGAACCAAATCTCTTTGCTTGCAGGGGTTTTTTGTCATATGATATTCCAACATCTCCTTATTTTTCTCTCCCCACCGATACATCTCACATCACAGAGCTGCTATTGATCAGAATAGAAATTTTTGGGGTTGTGATTTTGCAAAGCCATGGTGGGGGAATTGAGGCCCATGGACCTCAGACAGTCCTTAGGGGGGTTTTAGTGGACCCCAGCTGTCTGATATTTTCCCCTTCAATCCTCCCAATTTTATAACAGCTCCCCAATTTTTGAGGAACTCATGAAAATGAGCCAAAAGAAACACCACAACCCCTGCAAATCCACTCTTAATGGAGAACTTGGGCAGAAATATTATTAGACACTGTTTCAATATGTTTGTTTGTTTGTGCATCATAATTATATCTCATATTTCTCCTGAAATGGGATTCAAGACAGCATGCAGTCAGCCCTCCACATTTGCAGCTTTGACCTTTGTAGATTTGGCTAATATGTTATATCTAGGAATCTCTAGGTCCTCCAGCACAAATCTGCCGAAAGTTGACAATACAATTGTACAGGAGGACCTAGAGATTCCTAGATAAATCATTTCTCTAGGCATTTGTAGGTATCCCAACATGATTCTATAGTCGGTCTACAGGACATGATGACCAAGGAGTTGTGTTAGAGGACCTAGAGATTCCTAGAGAGGAGTTCTCTCAGGTTAAAAAAAAATAGTTATTATTATTATTATTATTATTATTTGCAGTTTTTCCACTTTCAAGGGGGTCATGTGCCCCTAACCATAATGAATGTGGCAGGCCCACTGTACAATAATTTAAAAACTGTCCAGCTAAAATGTTAATGTACAAAAGTTAAAAAGAAATTAAATATCAATATAATTTATCAAATATTGCTAAAGACAGCTAAAAATACTCAAAACACATTTAAAACATAGTTTCAATTTAAAAAAAACCTACACACACATTACTTTTAGGCACATTTTTGAATTATATTCATGGTGCTGTAGTTTGTATGTAAAGTGGTGTGCTGAATGTGTATATACATAAATAAAAACATGTTTACCTGCTGGTGGAAAGAGAGCAGGCAAAGGGTCCAGACAATAGGACCCAGACCAATGGGTTCAAACTAGAGGAAAAGAGATTCCACATCAACATTAGGAAGACCTTCCTAACAGTAATATAATAATAATAGATAAAATTTTATTTATATCACGCCTTTAGCCGAGGCTATCAAGGTGGCTTACAATCTAAAAGCACAATCCCATACAATACAAAAACATTCAACTCCCCCTTAAAAATATATTAAATTCATAACAACATTAAACTTTAACTTAAAACAAAATTACAAATGCAATACGAATTAAACAGGGCACTCTGATTATAAAGGAGTGATCTAATGGTGTGGAAGAGATTATGGGAAATATCATTCTGGGAAGTAAGAGATTGACAGTGGACTAGGCTGTGTCGAAATATGGTAGAGTCTTTTTTTGGAGGCTTTAAACAGAGGCTAGATGGCCATCTGCCAGGGACACTTTGACTGTTTATTCCTGCATATTAGGGGTTTGGACTGGATGGCTCTTGTGGTCTCTTCCATCTCTATGATTCTATGAATTGAATTGAATTGAATTGAATTGAATTGAATCCCCTGTGGAGTTCCTCAGCCTGAGACAGCCACGATGAAGGCTGTCTCCTGAATCTTCACTAACTTTGCCTGTGAAGGAGGTGGAACTGAGAGAAAGACATTTTCTGCAGATCTTAGAGTGCTTTAATGGTCAAGACCTGCTCTTTGAATTCTGCCCAGAAATGGTCCAGTCACCGATGCAGATATCTCAACAGAGAAATCATATGATCCCTGTACCCAGCCCCAGGCCATAGTATTTTAGATCTGCTGAAGTTTCCAGTTTCCAAAGGCAGCCCTACATAGGGTGTGTTACAGTAGTCCAAACAGAATGTAATCAAGGCATGAGTCACCATAGCCAGAGTACAGCAGGACTGTTACTTCTCTTGACTTGGAAACTATGGTTCTATTAATGCAGACGGAAATATTACTCACCTTACCTACTGCATCGCCACACTGCTGGGTCATGTTCAAAAGAGTGGTGGAGGAAGAACAGAGAGAAAGAGAGAGAATGAGGGAAGAGGCCAAAGTTAAAAGTTCTGTATCTGGATGAAAACTGATGGAAACTTTGAGGAAGGAAGCAAATCCATTATGATGTCTGTAGGGTGGGGGGAGAGAAACAAATGTCTCTCGAAAGAATCCCCTCAACAAATTAAATCTTGAAGCCCAAAGACAAAGGAATGGAGAATTAATTTTCCCACCGATATGAAATGCTCTGAATCAGATAAGTCTTGTCATTAGAGGAGGCACTAAGCAGCAAATGTCTGGATAATACCACCAGCTCTGAGCTTCTCTCGGAACATCTAAATACATTAAATCCATAAAACTAAATGAAAGCAGCTGCAATTTTATAGAAATAAAAAAGCTCTCATATTAAAAAAAATATCCAAGTGCTTATAGAATGAAAGGGAGAAATAATAATAAAATTAAGGGTGGGGGAATGAGGGACAAAGGAGCACTGGGGAGTGGTAGTCCACTGACAAGGGGTGGAAAATCCAACTGATAAATTTCAGAGCCTTTGCAATCCCATAGCTTACATATGTTAGTAGCTAAACCCTGCAGATAGATAGTATATTGGTTATAACAAATCCCTGGTTGGGAGGGGAAAAAAGTTAGTTCATAGCAGTTCATTCCTGAGGGGGTTCAGATGTTGTCTCAGCTGTTGTCCTGTGTTTGGTATCCTAGAAGATTCCAGTCTCATCACTACATTAAACATCTAGATCACTGATGTGGAGTCTCTGTGAATGGAGAACACTGAAGAGGATAACCCCACCCTGGCATTCAGGGAAGTTCTTGGCCTTTTGAGGTTCTACATGATATCTCAGAGTTTGAAGGGTGACCTTTCCCCTTTAAGGGCCGAGGGACTTCAGCTCCCAGAATCCCAGGAGCTACTGGCCAACATGGGACTATTGGCCAACATGGCTGAGGCTTCTGGGAGCTGAAGTCCCTCGGCCCTTAAAGGGGAAAGGTTGCCTACCCCTTCTAGTCAAATCTCCTGCTATTCAGGAATACAAAGTTAATGTACTTCCAAGAGATGGCTATACAATCTCTGTTTAAAGACCTCCAAAAAAGGTGAGACAAAGACCTCCAAAATATCTGAGCCTGTCCTTTCCACTGTCTAACAGCTTCTACACTCAAGAATTTCTTCTTAAGAGGTTGGACTGGAGGGCCCTGATGGTCTCTTCCAACTCTGTGATTCTATTATTCTAAGTTGTTCCTAATGTTTAGATGGTCTTTCTTTTCTTTTACTTTGAGGCGAAACAGATGGGCAGGAAAAAGTGGCTTAAAGCTACCTTTTCCGAAGCCACATTGAAACCCCACCGACCACACTGCCGGCTCCCAAGGCGACTGGAGTGTGCATGTCATGACCACATGGCACAGCTTCAAGTTTTTGTGTTTTTACTGTCCCCACCACTATCCCTATGCACTTTCACAGGAGTGAATTACCTGTGACTGCCATCCCATTGCATGGCCATCCCTGTGAACCTGCAAACATTTGCATGTGCAACACTTCGCCTGAACGGGGCATTAGAGCAGAGGTGTGCCCATGCAGATGCCAGCAAGGTACAATCATGCCTACCTTCATCCCTCCCTTCACCCTATGCCCCCTCTTTGACTATCTGCTTTGTGTATGTTGTACTCATCTCCATGAACAGTTCCATAGTTTCTCTTTTGGGCATTGCCACCCCCACCACTTGTGTATGGCAGCTCTGTTCCTTTTAAATGCGCTTCTGTGAAGGGGTGTTTACTTGCACAATTAGGATTTAGGTTTCAAAAGAGCACCCCTTTAGATCCACACTGGCACTGGTGCATTTATACATACATGCAAAGGTGTGCACTTTCTGGGAAGAAACCAAAAAAAAGCAGCTTCTTTTCTAAGTGGCTTTTCTTTCCATAAGACAGCTAGAGGGTGCTTTCCGTAGCTTCAAAATGTGTGTCATCTAAACACCCCACCTTGAACCTGGCCTGAAACCTGCTTATTTTGCCTGTCTGTTTCACCCCTTTGTCTCCAATGATTCTTGTCCTAGTCCCTGAGCAAGTTTGCTCTACCAGTAAGTCTGGCTGTTATAGGAGGAGGTTTCCCTTTATATCCCTGTCATGTTTAGGCTACTAAAGGTCAAACCAAGCACATCAAACAGAGCCCAGAAACCAACTTAAAACCATGGATACATTCAAAAACACAATAATATGTTTGAGCCAGACTTGTGAGTCTTTCTTGTTCTATAAACAATGGTAACCAAGAAGCAGTGCTGGGAAAGTTACATTTTGAAGCTCATTGCCCAGATTTCCCCAGCCATATGGCCACTGGATGGCTAGGGGATTTGGGGAATTGTATTCCAAAAATAAACTTTTCCAAGACCTGCCAACAATCCTATACTGTCATCATGGGGCTCTGAAAATGACCAAATATTCTTCCTTATTTGCATAACTATTTACATAGCAAAATCTAGGTCCCCCCCCCCGCTTGATGGCAAATTAGAGTTTTCTTTACAGTGTACATACAAAGCCCTAATTAACATTGAACGTCACCCTCTAATCCCTTTGCATCTTCCCTCCTTAGCCTCTCTGATCCAGTAATGGTAGTTAGCCTGTCTTAACTGATATAAATCTACATCTACATATCAAACACATCCCTGGACCTCTAGGAAATGAAATCCTTTAAGTGCTGTCTTTTTGTGTTGGCACTTTAAAGCTTCTCTGGCTTCCCTTCTTATGCAAAATTGACCTCAAATCCATGCTTAGATGATGCAGGATGCTGTCCACCCCAAATAGTTTTGGTTTCCCAAACTTCTCATCCTGCACATCTATTCCATTAATTGACAGGGGAGAGAAGAGGTGGGGAATGAGTGTCTTTGTAAGGAACGTGGATTTGGTTCCTCTCCCTTGTGCACGCACACCCCCACCAAGCTGCCTCGGGTCTGTAGCAATGGATCAGGAGTTTTGATGTTGCTTTTCCTGTCTCCACGCTTTGCTCATTAGAATAACAAAATGGGTAGCAAATCTTCAGGCATCAACCATGCTTTGCATCAATTAAAAACATCAAAAACTTTAAGAAAGAGAGAGAGGAAGAGGGAGAAAGACTCTCTTCAGTTTTGCTTCTTACCACTTGATCTTATTTTACTCCATCTGATTCTGTTCCCAACTCTTGATCCTTAGAGTCTTCATATGTGGTTATTCCCTCCCTCCCTCTCCCCCCCCCCCATATAGTAGCTGTTTTGTAGAATTATGAACCTAGAAGGAGTAGCAACGAGAAGGGGTAGCCCATTCCCCTTTGCCCTGCAGAATTTTATCAGTGATGATGAAAATTCATGCACACTGTTCTTTTGAGCTTGAACTGGCTGAAATTCCAGGCCTTACAAAGACTTCATTTCATCCTGAAAACTGACATACATCACTCCCACAAGATAAGCTTTATTTTGGTAATAGGTCAACATAGCAGGTAGTCTACAGCAAAGGAAGAATCATAGCTCCTGATTGATGTCTTCCAGCATCACCTCACAGCAAGTGGTAAAACTTGAGCCATAAACAATGGATTCTATTCTAATAAATCCAGGACTACTACTCCAGCCCTGAGAGTGGTATAGTGGTTTGAGCATTGGACTATGAATTTAGACTAGGGGGAGAAGCAGACGGGAGCTTCCCGTGCACCGCGGGTCGGAGCGCTGGCAGAGCTCGGGCTCCGCACCGCGGCCCACCTCCGGCGAATCTAAAAGGACCTCCAAATTGGCGCTCCTTTTAGATTTCAGGGAAAGTGCACCCTAAAAGCGGCGGGCGCACTTTCCCTGACTCAAACGCCACGGCGCACGCAGTCGCCACGGCGTGAGGTCATCCCCGGAGCGCCGGCGGTGTGAACAGCCAGCGACTCCGAGGGCGATCTCAGGAAGAGGAAGGGGCGCCACTCATGCGGCTGCCCCTCCTCTTCTGGGCCTGGAAGACGGCTCTATTAGCCGTCTGCCGAGGCCCTTAGGCTTAATTTCCTGCTTAGCCATGGAAACCCACTGGATGACCTCTCTCAGTTGCAGAAAATTCTGTGATAGGTTTGCCTTAGAGTCACCATAAGTCAGAAATGACCTGAAGCCACATAAAGCCATCAATGCTCCAAAACTGCATGGGAGGAAAAAGTGTCCTCTGAGCTGGGGACTCCCATTTGCAGGAAAAGGCAATTGGAAGATGGAGTCTCCCCCCCCCCCCATGGCTGTATAAAGCAGAACCAAACAAAAGAAATGGAACTGTGACCCACATCCCATCCTAACAGATACAAGAACTGTATAAACAAATGGACAGAAAGAAACTTTATACACCTGGTGCCCTTTCCATTACTGTATCCTTGAAGTACCAGGCTAAACTAAATCTATCTGGGGGTCCCTTAATCTCTTTTCTACCACTCAGAACTTCATACTTTTGTGTTTCTGCAATAATTAGTCTGACAGCAATTATTTCTTTTTTGCTACCTTTCCCTCCTTCTCACCCCATAAAAAAAAAAAAAACCAAACAAAAATAAAGAGATATGAGAGGTAGAATGAGAGGTGATGTGGTGGGTGGAGGAAGGACTGAAGAAAAAGAGAAAAATCAATAGAGCTAGAGAGGTTGTGTGTGAGAGAAAGAGAAACCTCCTTTGCCAAGTTTTTAGCAGCCTGGTGGAGAGAATTTTTATGGATAAGTTATAAACCTTTGAAAATAGGAGTTTGTAATGGAAATGCTGACAGACCTTTTATACGGTGACATTAATGCTGGTTGCTCTGAGATTGTCCTTGTCTTTTTCCCCCCACATCATTTTTTTTTTCATCTTTCATCCTCACTGCTCTACATTTTCCTACAGCCTTTCAGTTTTTACTCTTCTACAAATGGATATCACATGTTCTGTGCTTGTTCTTAAGAAGGCATTACTTGCCCTGTAAGTAAGAATATAAGAAGAGTATTACGGGCTCAAACAAAAATGCCATGCCACAGAGAAGCCCGTTACTCCCTATTAGCCCCAGCTGTGAAGAGATAGACTGCCTTTGCATCTAGAAGCTCCACTTAGCTACCCTAGCTTATATGTCTTGATAGACATGTCCTTTTTCTCATTGTTTTTTTTTTAAATAATGTTCTAAGCCCCCTCCCCCATGATGTTTTATGTCAAAAAAGTCTATTTGGGACAATCTGGGAGGGGAAAGAGGGACATGTCAATTGTTTTCTGGGACTGCTTCCAAGTTTTATAGCTCAGGCTTCCTCACCCCCAAACGGAGAATCAAAAGATTCCAAATGCTACCTTTTCTTTTCTCCCTTCTAACTCTGCCAGCTCCAATTTAAAAGGTTTCTGGCTTATAACCAATAGCTTGCACCAGGGGCCTTGATGGTGCACTGGTTAAATACCTGTACTGCAGCTACTCACTCACAAACCACAAGGTTGTGAGTTCAGTACCAGCCAGGGGCTGAGGGTTGACTCAGGCTTGCATCCTTCTGAGATCGCTAAAATGAGTACCTAGTTTGTTGGGGGCAATTAGCTTACACCTTGTAAAATGCTTAGGGAATGCTTAAGTGCACTGATAAGTGGTATAGAAATGTACTTGCTATTGCACTAGAACAGGATGCATACCCTCCAATTGTCCTAAATTGTCAGGGACAATCCTATCCTCTGTTGCCCTGCTATTTCACCTGCTTTTGACATGTCCCCTCTTCCCACTTCTCCTCTTTGTCCTTAGCTTACTGCAGTTGCTGCAAGCTCAATTCAACATGCATAAGTAGATTGAACTCAGTTAACTCAGCTTGGGTGGGGAGTATAGGAAGGGGGGGTATAATCATGTCCTTCACAGTAGGCTTGGGCAGGAGCAAACTGCTGCACCTTCTCCTAATTTGTGTATGCTTCCTCAGTAATGACCTTTGCCATCTTGACCATATTTTTATGTTGCTTGGCCACATGCACCCTGGTTTTCACATGTGAAATGTGGTAGAGTATGATGATAGGGAAAGTATAGGCCATGGGTCACATACAGCTCCTGCCATTGTAACCCTTGAAGCTATTTCATACCATAAAGGTTTTTAAAAATCTGGTCAACTTTTCCCCAAACACTTTCAGACCACTCCCAATCATTTGAAGGTGCGGCAACTTTACTCATCCTCCCCAAAAAGTCTCCAGGATTTCTAGAATCACTTAAAATATGGTCAAAATTGGCCAGAAGATGCAAAAAAAAAATTGTGAAGAATAGTGGCATTATGTTATTTCCAGGTGAAGCCTATGGCAAGGTAGGGCAAATATTTGCCTACCCCTCCCATTCATTTGCCACTCTTGCACTAGGCCTTCAGCTCTTTGTTTTTTATGATCAGTTGGAACTTGCAATCATAGACATTTCAAAATCACAAAATTTATGCAGTACATTTTTATGGAAGCATATCTGTTCATCTAGGTACTGCCTCTTTTAACTCATGGAAGTCTTAGACCAGGGTATTTCCTTGTCTTGTTACATGAAGCTGCTATCTTCCTAATTGGAGAAGCTGGGTATTGAACCTGGGACAGTTTGAACCTGGAAAGAGGATCAATCAGCTTGTGAAGAATT
Source organism: Phrynosoma platyrhinos (assembly GCA_020142125.1). Taxonomy (NCBI): domain Eukaryota; kingdom Metazoa; phylum Chordata; class Lepidosauria; order Squamata; family Phrynosomatidae; genus Phrynosoma; species Phrynosoma platyrhinos. The sequence continues at coordinate 5,731,688 of CM034703.1, read as the reverse complement.
TTGAAGATAAGGAACAACAGAAGGAAGAAGATGCATAATGAGAGGGGGTGGGAGAGGGGATTTGGTCAGCAACAAAGATTCAGAAAAAAATGCACAGCAGGACTAGAAAAAGCAGCATAGATTTTCTTATGCAGTCCACAAAGCTGAATACATTCTGTCCTCCCAAGTCGACTACCTCTATTTATTTTCCAAAACTAACCACACTCTTGTCAGGAATTGCAAGGGGGCAGGGTATAAATAAATTTATTATTATTATTATTATTATTATTATTATTATTATTATTATTACATGCATATCAACATGCAAATGGGTTTTGTAGCAGCTTGAGACTAATTGGGTGAAAGAAATAGTAGCACACATGTTCCTAGACTTGCTCTACTTCCCCAGATGCATGGAATTGTCAGGAATGGCACACAATATGTGTCAAATATACTTTTGTGATAGGCTATATTTCTCTCTTATAGTGAACTTGAAATGGAAAGACATTTCGTTGGGCTCAACAATTTTAATACACCTGAGACAGGTTGCAAGGAAATATACAACTTATCTCAAGCATTTCCATATTTCCAAATACACACACACACATATACACATACCAATGCACATAATGCAGAGGGCTACTATAAAAATAATTTTGCAAAATGCAGAAGCCTGTTTCATCTAATGAAGCAAAGCTGCATCAATCAGGTACACTGGATACATAATTGTAAAATACAAACTGTAGGATCCTGCTACAGAGCAAAGGCAGACAGAAAATGCAGTTGGGATTTGGAGAAACCCAACACTATTTTGAAGGAGAGATGATTGCATCCCTGATGTCAGTCCGGTTGGCATTTATTTTCTTAACCTATCAATGGTGGAATCCAACCAGCCCTAGCCTGCTTCACTGTTCTCTAGGTGCATGAATTAACTGGTTTTCTGGGTTTCTATACCTGCAAAATAAGCAGTGGTCAATGTTTTTGTTATCATACCCAGGGGTATAATTCATGTTTGCCTCTGGGCCATTACACCACCACTATGGTATTCCTCCTAGGAACAAGATTGCAGTATTCTACTTTATTACCTGATTATTAGCTCTCTGCACCTTTCGAAAGCTGCCCCCTACCCCTCCCTGGTGACTGAATTTCAGACTTTCTTTGTTGGTGGGGAAGAAAGTGGAGTGGAGATTCTCTCAATTGGCAAGATTTTGGTTGAGAGAGGCCTTCTCAACATGCTGAGGCAGCTGGCAAAGGATTTTCCAAGCCTTAGGAGAGCTGTAATGATGATGATGAGGAAGATTAAAATGAAGGAATATATCCCATTCTTTTTTTTCCAATTTACATCCCATCTTTTCCCCAATACTTGGACTCAAAACATCTTGCAAAATTTACATCCAATGCAATTACAGTAGCAAAAACAGAGGTGAAAACTTATTTTAAAAGATATTCTTAAAATACAATTAAACAACCGGCAGAATGAAAACCCTTTAAAACAAACCCTTTAAAACAAACCCTCGGAGTGTGGTGGAGTCTCCTTCCTTGGAGGTCTAAGCAGAGGCTGGATGGCCATCTGTCGGGGATGGTTTAATTGGGAGTTCCTGCATGGCAGGGGGTTGGACTGGATGACCCTTGTGGTCTCTTCCAACTCTATAATTCTATGACTCTATGAAATCCATTGGAAGACAAAATATTTTTTTAAAAAACAGCAGAATAACAATGGGCCTCAGCAGACGGAGGCCCCGGAGACGCCGCCAGATGGAGCGCCGCGGGACCGCAGCCTCTGCACCGTGGCGCTCCTGCGGCGTCTCTAAAAGGAGCTCCAAATTGGCGCTCCTTTTAGAAGAAAGCGAAAGTGCGTCCTAAACACATAGGGCGCACTTTCCCTGTCTTTTCCGCTGCAGCACATGCGGTCGCTGCGGCGGGAGGTTGTCCTGGGAGCGCCGGCTGTGCGGAGGGCCGGCAGCTCCGAGGGCAACCTCAGGAAGAGGAAGGAGTGCCGCGCATGTGGCTGCTCCTCCTCTTCCTGGGGTCAGAGACGACTCTTTTAGTCGTCTGCCAAGGCCCTCTGAAACTGTAAAAGAGCACAACATTAAAAGCCCTCATTGTCCCTTCCTTAAAAAGCTTGTTCATTTTTGCTTTCACTTTCAGTACAAGAACAGGACAAGAAGCATTTTTTTAAAAAAAAATCTTATTTTCTGCAGTTTTCACACCCAAATACACACACACACACACACACACATACAATCCTGCAAGGCTCTGTGAAAAAAACACTTTTTCCTTTCTGTCACTAAGCACATACCACATGCACAAAATGAGGTAGTAAAAAAAGATGCTAACAACCATTTCATAGCTACTTGGTGCTAATAATCCAGGCAACAAGGCAACATTTCTTGCAGTTTGAAAGTCTGCACATTTATAGAATGGCACTAAAATCAGCCTTGAAAATCCAGACTGACAGGCAAAAAAACAACAACAAAAAAGCAAAGAAAGATTGTGGTTTTACAGTGAGATGGTAAAAGAACTCCAGCATCATTTTTTTTTTCATTTATTGTGAGAGGTTGAGCCAAATCAAGATCTACTAATAAGGTATTAGTAGAATCAAAAATGCAAGAATTCCTGTTGATATTCAGTACTAGGAAAACAACCACTTTATGTGCCACTATGAACCCCTGAAACTGCTTTCCGGAATCAGGCTTATATGGTAAACCTGCCCCATTGGTAGACTAGCAATTTGCAGATTGGATATCCACAGATTGCCACTCCTCATATTTTCCAATGGCAGCATGCACACATGTTGCCACCCATTTAACAATATGGAGGTTGAAAATCCATGTTTCTTCCTATCCATGTGTGTAGGATAAGAGCTGAACCCCTGCAGATGTGAAGGGTTCACTGCACTTCACCAAGGGCCTTTGCAGACTGCTAGAAATAGTACAAATTGAGTCCATTTTAAGGGTTAGGGAATGATGGGTACTGTATTTTATTGTGGCACCAGAGTTCTCAGACAGAGAAGGCTCAATGTCTCAGAAAAAAGCAATTCCCATGATTCCCTAGCACTAACCCTAAAAGTGGACTCAATTGTCACTATTTCTGGCAGTCTGCAAAGACCCCTAGTTCTCAAGTATTGCATATTCACCTGGTAATAAAGAGGTGGACACAGGTGATGGGGGAAACTAAGAACCACATCCAACTTCTTCAGTGAAACCTAGCTTTCCTGAGACTAGGGGTCCTTCTTATCCACCTCACCAGCTGTACGTGGTTGAGCAACCAAGTCCTGATGGCACCTCATAATTCCATGCATTGACTGATAAATTTGACCAGGAAGACCCTTTGGGGTCCAACTTTTCTGTGAAGTCCCATGATTAAGCATTTGAATGCTGGCTTTTCAGGTTAGTAATGGAGATGAGCACCACCTCCTATGGTCAGACACGGCTTGACAACCTTGTCAATGGGGAATACTTACAGGACCCAAAGGTTGCTCCTCTCCTCAAAACCAAACCCCACACAACTCCGAGTACAAGACATAGTACAAAACCTCTTTTTCCCCCCAAAAGGTGCTCCTAGGCTGCCCACTGTTGATGCAGGCTGCCCACTGTTGATGCTTTTCCACACTATCCCACCACTGTAACCCAATTGGGTTATAGACATAACCCAGGGCAATCTTGCAAATTCCATAGGAACATAATGCAGGGTAGGCTAAAACTTCCTCGCCACCTTTTAATAATCTTGCCATTAGGCGCATGATGGTCAAAAAGTCATGGAAAGAAAGCAGGAGGGGAGGCAACCTTGCTTGCTGTGGAAAGGAATTACAGAACATGGGAGCAACCATGAAGAAAAATCACTCCAGTGTCCGCACCAAACATGCCTATGGCAGTGGTGGAACTGAAAGAAAGATCTCTTCCAACTATCTTAACATGTGAGCAAGCGTATATTGGCAAATACTAGTTTTCCAAAGTAGTGTGAAATAGTCCCAGATCCCTAAGAGTTAAGAACTAAAACCCATGGTCCTGAATGAATTAAACAATCTCTTTTAGGTTTTCTCATATTCATTTTTTTAAAAAAGAAATTTGTGACTTTCAGTAGGATATATATTGAACTGAAATGAAATTTTCACCCATCCATAGTTGGATATATTTAGACAGTTCATATGTTCTGAACGTCCATTCCTTTGTTGAAGACTTATCTTCTGTTATCTAATCTGACATGCTTTCCACTGGGTCACATCAGCTTCTTGTGTGAATAGAAATAAGAGAGTAATGTACAGCAGAGAGTATTCTCCATTGACTGTCTGTCTCAGAAACATTTCCTCTCCCTGCTCATCTTGATAGCTGTGATCACAGGCCTTTTAATTCCATTCAGCTTTCCTTCATCTAAGAAGAAGAAGAGAGCTGCTGGTATAGTTAACACAAAAGGATATAGTCAATAGGTAATGCACCTGGAGATTTATCACTTTATTGAAGAAATTAATAATTACAACAATCTGAATACCATCACTTAGCTCCTTCCCCCCCCCTTTCTCAAAAATTCATTAATTAAAAAGATTCTCCACCCTCTTGAGACTCTCTTGCTTTTTAAAGAAACCCTAGGCTTTGATCAGCAATCTCCTTGCTTCTCGAATATTATTTTACATACAAAAGAAAACAACAAAAAGAAAAGTGAGTGTTGAGAGAGAAATGTGTAATTTTAACCTACCCAAATCTGTGTCTTTGGAAGCACTCAAGGGATTTCACATCATAGGTTTCTCCTCCTTTCTGCTCTCAGCCTCCTTCCAGAGATAATCTTCGGTTCACCTCCTATGGTGTTCAGATAGCATTATGGGGTTTCCTGCTTGTCCTGAAATCTGAAACAGGCAAAGGTTTCTCTTCATAGAGGCACTACTTATTAGATGGATTCAACTGAGAAACTAGTTTTTCCAAGAACAACGCATTTTGAAAATTTGGTCAGCCAAGCCATTTTGCTGACATGATAAAATAAGATGGTGTCCTCTCCAGTTCCATTCACAGAAGTGATGATAGAATCTTTCTTTAGCACTGATGTTGGGATAGCAATGAAACTAGAAGATCTCCTTGCTTCTCGAATATTATTTTCCATACAAAAGAAAGAAAACAACAAAAAGAAAAGTGAGGCCAGCTAGGGGATACAGAATATGTCAAATGGCACACAATGACTTGGTCTAGAATAGGGGTAGGCAACCTTTTTGAGCTGGGGACCGGGTTGCTGTCCCTCAGACAATTGGGGGGCCGAAGCACCAAAAATAAATAAATAAATAAATAAAAATTGAAAATTTTTTAAAAATTAAAAAATTAAAAAATATATATGCATGCACACTCGCTCAGCCCCAGAAAAGCCATGGCAAAACCCCTGTGGAGATTTTGCCAAGAAAACCCCAAGAACAAGTAATAACAACAATAATCAATATCATCATGGCAGGAGGCGGCGGCGGCGGCAGGACCGACCTGGGGCCAGTCCAAAGGCCTCGGAGGGCCGTATCTGGCCCCCGGGCCTTAGGTTGCCTAACCCTGGTCTAGAATGTCAACACTATTGGCTTATCAATAATCCTTGGCTTTTTTGAGAGATGGCTGCCTATTGTTTCTGGGCTATGGTGACTCCCAGGCAAACTTATTGCATAGTTTTCCTGGCCAGATTTGTCCATGGGGGTTTGCCATTGCCTTTCTCTGAGGCTGAGAGACTGTGACTTGCCCAATATCACCTAGTGGGTTTCCATGGCTGAGCAAGGATTCAAACTCTGGTCTCCCACAGTCCTTGTTCAGCACTTAAACCACTACACCATGTAGGCTCTCCCACTTGGAATATAAATTATATATATATATCACATATTTATCTTGAGGGCATATAGGAGGTCCCCACAGTTGTAGGAGAGGAGGATATAGGAGCATATAGGAGGTCCCCACAGCTGTAGGAGAGGAGGAGGTCCTTATGTTGATGGCAGATGTGGGTACAAAGTCCTCACTGTTGGTGGCAACAGAAATTATTATTATTATTATTATTATTATTATTATTACCTGCCTCGCCCCATGGAAGTTTTTACATTTGGTGGCAGCACAGGTTAAGTGACACCCTCACACATCACAATTCAAGAAGAACACTGTCAAGCTGAAATAGTTTCAGAGAAGAGTGATCAAAATGGTAAAAACATAAGAAAGAAAGCCCTATGAGGAATGGTTTAGGAAGCTGAGTATGTTTAGCCTGGTGAAGAGAACACTGAGTGGTTATATAATAGCCATCTTTAAATATCTGAAAGGGATGTCTTGTAGAAGATGAAGCAAACTTGTTTTCTGCTGCTTCAGAGAATAGAACACAAGGCAATGGATTTAAATTACAAGAGGAGGGAATCCACCTAAACATTAGGAAGAACTTTTTGATAGCATCAGCTGTTTGACAGTGGAATAGACTGCCTCAGAAGCTGGTGCATTCTCTCTTTGAAATGTTTAAACACAGGTGTTACAGCCAGCTCTTGGAACTGTTTTATATGTCTTCCTGCCTGTCAGGGGCTTGGACTGGATAGCCCTAGTAGTCCCTTGCAACTCTATAATTCTAGATATCTTGATCCTCAGCCCTTTATGGAAATTAATTATGCAATTATAGAACTTTCATACACTTCTGACTCCCATGTATCTGTTTAATGGATTCTTGGGACTTGTAGTTTGATGACATATTTTGAATTCTCTGGCAGAGAGCAGTAATGCTGTAATTCAGAGGAATACCCAAAGAAGTCTACATGTCTCCCCAAACTATTGATCCCAAGAGTCCATAGGAGGGAGTTATGATAGTGATCTTGAACGGCTGTAATTATGCAAAGTCAATACACTCCAGATTACAGCCATGATGGGTTTAGGTAACTATCTATATATCCCATCCAATTGTAACTATCCTCTGCTCAAAATATGAAGAACTGGGGGTGGTGAGCAATATGCTTATGCCTAATTGTGCTACAACCAGGAGAATAATTTGGCTAGAGTTCTGCTCTGTAGCATATTTACCATAATGGTACATCATAATCCTGTGTCTCTTTCCCATTTTTTGTTTATCACAGAAGTCGGCAACCTTTTTACTCCAGGGGCCAGGAGGGGGGGAATGGCGCTGGGGCCAGGTGGGCATGTGCGTGCTTGCCCCCGCATGCATGCATGCGCACAACACCCACCATTGTGCGCATGTGTGTGCGCATGGGGGGGCGCCATTTTGGAAGGCCCAACAGCGCCTGCACCATGCGAATTCACATGGTGCAGGCACTGTTGGGCCTTCCAAAATGGCACCTGCCACCATGCGCATGTGCACGCAGGCACCATTTTGGACACCAAAATGTCATTCGCATTCGCGCACGGTGGTGGCGGCGGTAGGACCGGCTGCGAGCCGGTCCCAAGGCCTCCGCAGGCCGCACCTGGCCCACAGGCTGGGGGTTGCCAACCCCTGGTTTATCATGATGGAAGAGATGAGAAACTATCCCAAAACCATATTGAGTCAAGGTAAAAGCATTGTTGTGTTACGAGACCACAGTGAGCGAGAATGTCTAGTGTCTTATCCAGGTGAAAATATCGTCAATCCATCTTTTTTGACTTTCTGATTAAAACACTAACCTAATCCTAACCTAATCCCTTTCAATTTCCAGGAAGAAATTGGAAGGGTTGCTGGAGGAGGAGGAGGGAAAAAAAACCCAAAGATGTTCCACAAAGCTTTAATGCTAACAGATGGGTTATGCTGGCCAACGGGCTGTGTAGATGTCAATTTAATCTATCCCAGATAAAGCAATATGAAAGGTGTTTCATTTATGGGGGAAATTAATTGCTGTCTGAAAGACTGCAGTGTGTGAAAAATCCATAATAGTTGTCTTTAAAGAAGAAGGGGTGGGGAGAGACAGGTCAGTAACAATACTGTTAGTTCTTGATGAGCAAGCATCTTTTTTTCTCTGAGTGTTAAACTTGCAAAGTTACATAGATCTATATAAGATTTTCTGGGATATCTGATGTGGTCTAATTTGAAAAAGGAAGGCATCTGGATTCAAGATCCATTTAGCAACCCAGTAAAACAAAAGCACTAAAAGACTTTATGAGAAAAATCTGTTTATTCTCATCTTGGAGTGCATCTACACTGTAGAACTACTGCAGTTTGACCCCACTTTAACTGCCATGGCTCTATCCTACTAATCATGGAATTTGCATTTTTGTGGTGCACCAGCACTCTTTGATAGAGAAAGCTTAAGACTTTGTAAAACTACAATTCCTAGGATTTCATAGGCTAGACCTACAGCACTTAAATTGGTGTCAAACTGCATTATTTCTACAGTGTAAATGCACCATGTGTTGGTGTAGTGTATGATTAGGATTGCATAGGAACCTAGAACATCTGGGAAATTCTAGCCTTTTTGCAATGTGGTTTCTGGTCCTCAAAATTCTGGTGATGTACTCAAATCAGCCTTCCCCCCCGAGTTACTGTAAAATGCCTGTCTCAATAATAATAAAAAAATTGCATCCTTTGGGCCAATGCATGATTAAAAAGAAGAATGTGTAGATTAAAATTAGACAGAACAGTTCTCCAGATTTATCAATTCCAAAAGAGCAAACAGAACAAGCAAACAATGAAGCTTATCATATTAATATATAATCCGACATCACCTTAATGGGATGAAGCCGCGAGGCTGGATGGAGACAGGAATTATCACACTGTCATTCGCTGCTGATTCTACCAGACATTTGCATCCCGGGTCCCAGCCGTGCTCAGCCAGCCCATCTTCAAAGTTGGAAGCTTTCCATTTTTGCAAAAAGGGCCGTCTGAGCACAGCTAGGACCCAGGTTGCAGTCACCTGGAAGAAATGGTGGTGAATTACAGTGTGATAATTCCTGTCTCCATCCAGCATCTTGGCTGCATCCTGTTAGGGTGATGTTGGGTTTTATGTTAATGTGATAAGCTCCAATGAGAGGACTGGTGATTCTTGCCCACAAAAGTCAGTTGCCACAAAGCTTGGTGAATGTAGAGTAGAGCTTGGAAAAGTTACTTTTTAGAATATGGGCTAGAGATTTGGGGATCTGTAGTCTGAAGAAGTAACATCTTTGAGCTCTGATATAGAGAATCATCTTAGACAAGACATTTACAGGAATTTAAAATTCCTTTTTTCCTCTGTATGGACATGTGTAGTAAAAAGGAATAATGCCATCAAAATTAGCTGGAAGTGAAATGCAGGGCTCCTATTTGGCATGGTGTGTGTGAGTGTGTGTGTGTGTGTATGTGTATCTGTGAGACTGAGTGTGAGAGAGGGCAGGGTCAGCATTGGTAGCAATTCTGAGAAAAAGCTAAAAATGGATCAATAAGGTTAACATTCCACAGACTGAGCTGCTGTCCCTAATGAGATGCCCAAAGTTGGTCAATACAGAAGGAGAGAAGAAAACAAAACAAAAAAAAAGTGTATCTATCCTTGGGTCAATTGTCAGAAACCTCTTTCAGATGAAGTGGGTGCTAACTGCTATGACAAGATGAAAATAAAAGACATGGAACTTGTCGATACCCAATTGATTGTTCCCATCGAATTGACTGCAGATGTTGTACAAAAGGGTTGTATTTTATGTCCTGTGCTGAAGCTGCTCACCTCAGTAAATAACTATTAAATAACTAGCAGGGGGAGAAGAGCCACTGTGTCACAAATGTTTTGAAAGCAACATAAAACTTGTGCTTCAGTTTGGAGAATGGTGGGCTTCAAAACTTCACATTTGGAAAGGTATCTTTTGGGATGACATTTCCCAGAATCTTCCTGCCAGCATTGCCACCAAATTTTGGGAGATGTAGTCCAGGAAGAGTAGACCTTTTCTAGGCTCCATATTTAAGAAAGAGGACGCATGAAGCATATACTCCCTCTTGCTATGGGTCTTTTATATTTAGAGCTGCAGTGGGTTCCTGGGAACTTTGACCATCAAACACAATGTTAGGTGAAACACATAGTTGTTGTTTGTTGTTGTGTGCCTTCAAGTCATTTTGGACTTATGGAAACCCTGGGGTTTTCTTGTCAAGTTTCTTCAGAGGAGGTTTTCCATTGCTTTCCTCTGAAGCTGAGAGTGTGTAAGTTGCCTAGGGTCATCCAGTGGGTTTCATGGCCAAGTAGGGATTTGAACCCTGGTATTCCAGGGTCACAATCCAATGCTCAAACCACTGCACCACACTAGCTCACAGAGCCCACCTTAAATCAGAACTTGGGAAAATGTGGTCTGTAGGTCAAATATGGGTCACATAAAGTGTCAAAACAGGGCCCCAAGTGGTCTGATTTGACCTCTTGAATCAAGGTAATGGTTTTGCCTAAAACTGGAGAATGACAGCATCCTATATTACTTCTTTTATTCTCAACACCTGTGCAGACACAAGATGTGCAAATATGTATGCTCACTCTGGATCCTGATTGTGATTTGCAATAAAGCCATATTTGTCACCCAAAACATTTTTTAAAATAAGTTCCCAAATGCAAACTATCATTTTTAAATGCACAAAAAGCCTGTCCCAGAGGAAAAAAAATCATGTGGGGTGAGGTGTTTTCACATGTTATTAATAAGTCCTATGTTGGGTCTGCATGGGCCAGAATTCTCTAGGAGCAGCCTAGAGTATTCTGGCCCCAAAGGTGTCCTGACACACACACACACACACACACACATTACCTTGATCACTCTGTTGCAATGCTGGGCAGCTGGTGGCACATGCATCCATTGTGCCACTTGGCCCCACTGCTTCTGGCATGAGTTGCTTACTCTGAGGTCAAAAACAAAGTATTCAGTGTCAAAGCACCATGGCTAGGCACCTCATTCTGACCTCAGAGTAAGTGACTCGCACCACCACCAATGGCACCAGGTGGAGCAGTGGGACATGTTGCAAACAGTCACCCAGCATTGCAACAAGGGGCTCCAGATCTTCCAGGGAGATCCAGAGCAAAATGTGTGTGTGTGTGTGTGTGTGTGTGTATGTTTTAATGTTGCAAGAGTGGTGTATCTTGAGTTCAGTGCTAAACTGGCTGTACATTATCCAGATAGTTCTCACCAGAACCTTTAATCAGGACTTCCTGCATGGCAGGGGGTTGGACTGGATGGCCCTTGTGGTCTCTTCCAACTCTATAATTCTATGATTCTATGATTAGATCGTGCATTGTCTGGACTGATCACTGTGGGACTGAGGAAGATGTTTTATTTGGCCCATGCGGGAAGGGTTCTTTTGATCACATCAATATTTTGCAGATAAACCATTTGGCCAAACTGATTTCCTACCCTCAATCACATTTCTGCTCCTTGCTTACCCTTTGTTCCACATTCTTTTTTTTTCCCTTTAACTTTTCCTTCATCTGATATATCACAGTCTGTCCTTTTCAATTTCTTTCCCTTTCTCTCTCTCTCCATCCTCCCTCCTTGGACCAATAACCCTGAGGATCTTTCTTCCCGGTAGGAGAATGAGCTTTTGGGGTGACCCTATGCTAATACCAAATAAATAACACAATCAAACCCAGACTTGTTAGTGGGTAGGTCATCCAACCAAGCCTTTTAAGACTTTCTCCCTGATGGCGCTGAAGGGGAAATATATGAATCAACAGGCAGGACAGAGACCTCACCACTGCTGAGTGACTCATCTGGGGAAAGAACAGGCTTCATTAGCATAGTGTCACCCATCTCCCTTCCTTTGTCAAAGCAAAAGCAGATTTCCTTTCCCCTTGTCTCTGGATGACCTTCTCAAAAGGAGCTTTGGGTGCCCTCCTTTGTTAATCTTGGAAAGCCGAGCTTCCATTCTGTCTCCCTTGTTGGCATTTGTTGAAAGGGGAGGGAAGAAGGATAATTGAAAAATAGCGAGGATGACAGAGTTTTTCATGCTTTCCATATATTCTCTCACATTCTGAATGGGATGCAAGGACAGCAGGAGGTGGCAGTTATCTTTCCTGCCACAGTGTCCTACCTTTGGGCATGGCTTTACCCTTAGAGCAGGGTCCAATTGACTGCTCAAGGATAGCAACTAAGCTTTAATTTCTTCCTGATCAAGAAGATCTCTGATTTAATTCAATCTGTATTATGCATGGAAATAATATTCACCCTTATCCATTTCCAGATAGGGGAAAAAGAGTTTCATGACACTCAGAAGAACCTGGTTGGGAAGAATAACAGTGAGACAAGAATTTTACAAACTATTCCCCTGGTATCCACATATTCCAAAATGTTTGGGAAATTATTCTAAGCAGAAATGTGGATGCTTCTGCATGCAAAAACTGTTTTTCACATCCCAAAACTGTTTTCTAAAAAAAAAAAATCCACACAATTATTTTAAGGGTGGGGAAATGCACACCAAAATGTGTGTTTCTGGAAACAAGATTTTTGTTGGAAAAAGTTTTTATGACCAGAACACTATTTT
>CM034703.1:5693675-5709707 GCA_020142125.1 Phrynosoma platyrhinos | reverse complement strand
CCTCAGCCCTTAAAGGGGAAAGGTTGCCTACCCCTGCTCTAGTGGAAGGGAGTTCCAGAGGTTGGGAGCAACCACTGAAAATAATCTCTCCTGTGTCCTCACCAAGTGAGCCTATGAAAGAGAGAGCTTTCCCCCAATGTCCTCTGGCAAGTTCATTTGGGGGAAGACATAGGTGCTAAACAGATGGCCCAGAAGGAATGGCTTGCTGCCACCCCTTTGAGCACCAGATTGGGCTGTGGCAACCACACATTATGGCCTGATCTGGCATTTTTCCAGTCAAAAAAGGAATGGCAAAATACCACTCCTTTTTGGCACTGAAAAAAAGCATTTCTTTGGTGTAGTCTGTGTAAATGCTGTGCCATAGAAACATCATAACACCACCCACCATCTTGTCAGGAAGGCAGCATGACACCAGCTTGGGGGGGGAAGAATTAGGGCATGTGGCATGCAGTTGTCATGCCCCCACTCTACCCCCAAGCTGGCTCTTACTGCCAGTCTGCTTTCCCCCATAATTTTTCAGATAGTCTGCAACAAAACTGTATAGGGCTTTATAGGTAATAACCAGGACTTTGAGTTGTGCATGGAAATGAACCAGTAGTCTGTTTTAAGCTGTTTTAACCAGGGTGTCATGTGGGCCATATAACTGTCTCTGGTCAGCATTCTTGCTGTGGCATTTTGAACTCACTGAAATTTCCAGTTTCCAAAGGCAGTCCCACATAGACTTCATTAGAATAGTTCAAATGGGATGTAATTAAGGCAAGTGTCACCATATATTTGGGTACTCATGCTGTTTTGTTTACTCTTGAGTCCCATTTCTTGCATGGAGGTGGATAGGAAAAGACAGGAGGAGAACCTTAAATGTTGGCCATTTGGAGACTATATGGAATTAGCCATTTCCTCCAATAGTTTGATGTTTTCTTGTATAGGGTGGTCAGATGTGTCTGTTGAGATGTTGTTTGTACTCCTCCAGCTGGCCTCAGGACTTTTTGCATTTGCATGGGAACTGTATTTTATTGTGGCACAAGAGCTCTCTGACAGAGAAGGCTCAATGTCTCAGAAAAAAAAAAACAATTCCCATGATTCCCTAGCACTAACCCTAACCCTAAAAGTGGACTCAATTTGCACTATTTCTGGCAGTCTGCAACCCCCTTTAGTTAAGAAAAGTGAGCTCTTCAAGTATCAAATCTGCTCTGCTTTGGTTGCCCTCAAAGGATCTCATTGAGCTTCTAGGTGCAAAGACTTTGAGAGGCTAAGCAACCACCAAGCTGCTCATATTGAGTAACTTTCTCTCAATGTGATACACAAGTAATTCTCACTGGTGTGCTGTGTACAGACTGTTTGTAACAAGGGTGGGCAGGTTTGGGCCATCTACATATTTTTGGACTTCGGCTTCCAGTATTGTTGATGATGGCAACTAGGACTGATGAGTGTTTCTGTTCAACCTTGTTTTGAAGAGCCACAACTCATACGCACATCTGATATAGATCTCAAGGTGCTACAGAAAGAGATTTGGCCACTCCTCACTCCAGAGCAGAACCACCTCCTCCATATAGTTATGCAAGAAATTATTGAATTGTTCTGTTGGAGACCAGAGAAACATAGCCCTCAGCTTTTTGTCCTATAACTTCCCTCTGTGTGTGTACAGCAGTGCCAAAGAGAAGAACCTTTTCCTATAGAGCAGCTGTTGGAAGTGGGTGACCCTTCAGATTCAAATTCAATCTGAATTTTGCCCAAAGAAATCAATTCAGGAGCAATGTAGTAATGCAGGTTGAAAGAAGATCATGCAATATCACTGCATATTTGTAGACAATTGACTTTGTGGAAAGGGGAAGAGATCAAGAACAAAACAATTGCTACACTTAAGCAGGTCAGTTGTTGTACCTCATTTGGCATTACAGAGCTGGTTGGAGCTTCCATTATTTCAGAGCAGTGAAATCTATGCAGGTTTTTACAGGAGCTATCCATGGTGCTTTAATCTGTTAGGCAAATGTGAATCAGCACAGTGGATCATTCCCATAAGGTTTGGAGTAGCTCCCATAAATCCAGTGTGGATTCACACACACACATACTAGAGTTACCAGTCACCTCTGCAGCATTCTGCTTCTAACAAGGAAACACAAATAGATGTCATGGAAAGCTGACCATAATGATGGTAGCTATTACACTGTGATTATATATGGAGGGTCTAGCACTGGAAAGAAAAAGTAAAATGGTATTACTTCTCTACTGGGATTTTAACCAGTACTTTTAAAATATATTACAACTGCTCAGGGCACCTTGTGCCAATGATTTCTAAAGCTTGATGGTCTTGCATGTCAATTTTAAACCTAATGCCATTCAGCTTGGAAAACTAACCAATTTTTTTCTTGGGTAAATCTGCAACAAGGTTCCCGATATGATGGCAGAGGAAGCAAGATATTAGTTAAGCCAGATAATGCCCCAGTGAGAAACTCAAAATGATATGTGGGTGGGTAAGACTCTCCACTCTCTCAGCTCTTTCTCATCCCCTCTTAAACTAAGTTCACACACATGCCTGTATATTTATTCCTCCCTTTATTTAAAATGTATTCTGCCTTTCTGTCCTAAAGGACATTTAAGGCAATGTAACAGTCATGCATAAAAACATCAGAACAACTAACAAACTAGCAAATACTAAACAGACAAGATAGAAAGCACACAATTCTGTAAAAATACTAATGTATGTATAGCATTCAACATTTAAGTCAATAACAGAAATCAAGGAACCCAGTCAAGAAACCACAGGGACCAGATGGGCTTGTGGAGGAAAATGGAAAGCAGTAATGCAGAGTCAATTGCCAAATCCTTCATTTAGGCTGTTTGGCTAGCAATAAAGGACAGGAGAGAAGATCTTATGGGGGAAGGGAGATTTCTACTCAAGTTGCTATGTAGCAAAGGTAGGTAAACTTCAGCTTGGGACTACATGTGGCCCTCAATGCTGCTTTGTGACCCTCAACTCCCCTCACTGTCCTTTTTCTCCCCCTAAAATGAACTGCTTCTCCTGGAAACCTCCACCACAATATTATGCCATCACTGAAGGCAAGTGAAGATAGTGTTAAATTTCCACAAGCTATTTGGAAAGTAGAAGACAGGCTTGGAAATATTTCTGAGAAACCTCAGTTAATTTGGGTTGTGCAGTCCACAGATGCAACTGTGGCCGTGTCTACATAGTTTATAAACTATGAGTGCCACCACCATCCCAGACTTACTGCATGATATTTACATTACACAGGCCCAAAACCTCAGACCAGGTCTAGGTTGTTTTCACAATGCAATTCCGGCCCCCAATTTGGGTTTACACGCTTTGTCCTGCATTTAAAAGACCTACCTTTTGTTCTGGGTTTTCCAGAAAACCCAGAGCAAAATGTGATAACATTGGCCAGATCCCTTCCCACATGTTCCATTTGAGCATCCCTACCATATTGTTCTGCAGATGCAAGTTGTTCTAAGGTGCCTCTTTCTGACCTTATAGAGACTTGCAAAGGGACCATGTGAAAAGGCAGCTGCCTGTCATTCACCAAAACCCAGCAGCAAATAAGGGGGGATTTGGGGGAAAATTGGGGTCAGAATACTCTAGAGGTAGCCTGGAGTATTATGGCAAATGTAGATGAGCCCTGTGTTTTATTGAATGGTAAGCTAAGTGATAAAATACCAAATAAAAGAGCAGATACCTATATGGAGAAGTCAGCTCACAGTGTTTTCTTTGGGTTCTAGAGTCCTGTGGTTGTAAAAAAATGAAAGATATGATGGGACAATGGATGACTACCTCAGTTTGGTAGAGGATCATGGAAAAAAAGGGTACAAACTATGATTGGGAAAGACAAGCAGTCACTCTGAATGTATGCTGGAAGTAATTGCTGCTATATAAATAAACCGGAGGGGGGAAATGTTTTAAAAATCTAATTACCATGTAGCAGTGTGGGTTTCAACCTTGGTCAAGTACAGGCAGACTTGAATTACACTTTATCGTAAAATCACAAATGAAGGCCAACTCTTAGCTGCCTGCTCACTTATCTCTCTGGTATACTTCAAGAAACTTTAGGCTTAAGCAGACTGCCAGAAATAGTGCACATTAAATTGAGGCACTGCCCTGGCTCAGTGCTAGGGAGTCATGGGAATTGCATTTTTTTCTGAGACATTGAGCCTTCTCTGTCAGAGAGCTCTGGTGCCACAATAAATTACAGTTCCCATGATTCCCTAGCACTGAGCCAGGGCAGTGCCTCAATTTAATGTGCACTATTTCTGGCAGTCTGCTTAGGCCCTTTGTTGCAAAAGAAACCAGGAAAAAAACATTGAGAACTGATGCAGACATAATTGTGTTCCTCTATGGGAGCTCAGTTCCATCCTACAAAATCCATGAGGATTTAAGATTGGAAGGATTTGGTCTTCCTGCCCATCAGACAACTAACAATATTATGCAAGGAATAGTTTAACGAAATGCAAAGTAGTAAGGTTTGGCAGGGTCTAAATACCCTAAAGGCACCAGATTCCACCTCATCTTGGAATCTAAGCAGGATCAGCCCTGATTAGTAACGATGGGAGACCACCAATGAATACCAGGTGCTGTAGGCTATATTTTGTAAGAAAAAACTAGTAAAACCACCTCTGAGGATTCCTTGCTTAAGAAAACCCTATGAAATCCATGGGGACACCATAAGTTAACAGGTGACATGGAGGAACACACACAGCTTCTGCAGTCACATCATTAAAGTGATCAGCAAAGAATTGGGGAGAGCACATCTGTCCCCTGCTGGAAAGGTTTACCATCTTAGTTCCAGTTTAGATAAAACATGGATGGGGAAGGTCTGGCCCCTGGTCTACCCTAAATCCCACCCACACCTCACTTTTTAATTGTGCAGAACAAACATTCACACTGAATTCAACCAAGCAAAGCACAATCCAACTCCAAACTGATAGTTAGGGGTTACATTGTCCCCCATAACCCCCAATGAACTTCCAAATTAGCAAGGGAAGAGGAGACAAGCAGGAATTGGCCAAAATTGAATCTGGGGGTGACTTTTGTTCACCTCTGGGCCTGCAGCTTTTTGAGAATTGATTCCTCAGGGGAAACAGGCCTTGGATAATGTGCTGAACTTTTATTTGTTGTTGCTGCTCTTTTAATTTGCTTTTTCTGGCTTCACTTTTATGATAGTTGAATTGCTTTTAACTTTTGTAGTTAGCACTCTGTTTGTGCTAACTGTTGTAAACCATCTTGATTCCCAAAACTGGGAAAAGATGGGATATAAATAAACAATCATCATCATCATGTTCATCATCATTATCTTCACCCCACCACTACCACCACCACCACTGCCATCATCATCCTTAATGGAGATCAATAAGAGGAGGGTTGCTATTGTGTGCCTTCAAGTCATTTCTGACTTAAGGCAACCCTAAGGTGGTCAGAGGTTTTCTTGCCAAGTTTCTTCAGAAGGGGTTTGCTGTGGCCATCTCTTAGGCTGAGAGAGTGTGACTTGCCCAAGGTCACCCAGTGGGTTTCCATGGGTCAAGCCAGGATTAAAATCCTGTTTGTCAGAATCAGAGTCCAATGTTCAAACCACTGCATCCCTCTGGCTCTTAGATGAGGGTTGAAAATTTTGCCCTGGTCTTGGTGCAGTTTCCCACCCAAGGAATAAAGACTGATTCTTTCATGTTCCAAAAAGTCCAAAACAAATCACCCCATCTCTTTGTCTCTTTCTCTCTCTGTTTCTCTCGCTCCCTCTTTCACAGATGCACATACCTAAGGCACAAGCCTCTAGGTCAAGTGATGCTTTCAGTGTTGAGCAAAAAGGCCATCCAATGTAGCTGGGGAGGAAACAGTGAACTCAACGAAAGGAACCCAAATTTATAAGGAAATGAATTGGGTTAAGAGCTCTCTGTTTATCAATGGAGAGCATCTGTTTCTGTCTCCCCCCTCACAGCCCCATGTGGCTTCCAAAAGAATGCCATCCTTCCATCCAGCCTATCTCTGGACACCCCAAGCAGGATATTAAAGCTTTCCTGGCATATGAACAATTTTCCCAGACAACAGTCTTCCTGGCAGGGGCACTCCACAACAAACTTGACTTGTGCCGTTTCCCTCAGCAGGAGTCTAATTTTTTTAATGCCGCACAGCTGCCCTTGATGAAGACGGACAGATGACGTCCTGTGGTGGTAAAGCCCAGACATCTGTGTCAGCTTTGGATATGATGACAGTGAAGTAGAAATAGTTGGTGGGGGGGGGGGAGAAAGGAGACGGTCAATGACAACAATGGACTTGTGTTTTGATCTGTGCTTCTAAAGGCCAAGAGCAGTTCTGTTGCAAACATTTGTGTGACATTGGAAGAAGGCTTTGAGAGTCTAAGAGGAATCATGATGATCCAGCTTGCTGTAGTGGTTTGAGCACTGGACTACAACAATGGAGACCAGGGTTCAAATCCCCACTTGGCTACAGAACCCACTGGGTGACCTTGGACAAGTCATACTCTCTCAGTCTCAGAAGAAGGCATGGGCAAACCACCTCTGAGCGAATCTGGTCAAGAAAACCTCACAATAGGTTCTTCTAGAGTCTCCATAAGTTGACTTGAAGGAACATAAGAACAAAGGGAACATGATATGGATCCTATGTTATAAATGTTTCTAAAAACTGAGCTCTGTGTGTGTATTCAATCCACTGTCCCATTCAATCCATACATTGGCCAAGATCCAATACTATGCCTGTGTAGTTTAAATCTACATTTACATAGTTATGTAGTGTCCTTCTACTGAATACTGACATTGCACAACATATTAGCCAGCATGCTTGCTTATTATCCCACTGTGTGAAGGAAATACAAAAATGTATTTTTGCAATCTCAGTGAATCAAGCAGTATCCTGAAGATACTAATGTACAATTACACAACATCTAAAAAAGGAGAACTGCTTGTGAAATAGTTACACTTGTGGAATTCCACTTACGTAACAGTGAACTCAATATGTTCATTGCACAGTGGCCAGAAAAGCATACCTATATGTGTAAGGCATGTACTTATGATATGAATGGCATTCTTGACATTATTTTGTTCTTGGCATCCAACCACATCAATCCCCACCTTTTGTCACACAGTGATAAAAATAGGGGGGGAAATACCACATATGAATTTTATGAGGAATACGTTCTGAATGGCAAAGATTCCCATCTGCCAGTGATTCTCCTCACAAGGGTTTCTTCACACTAAAGAAATATGTTTTACAACCATTTTAAATACTTTCAAATAGCATTTCCATCTCTTGATTCTGATGACACTAAATCTGTCTATCCTTTTTATCTAATTTAGATTAGGCTGTTGTTGTTGTGTGCCTTCAAGTCATTTCCAGCTTCTGGAAGTTAAACCTATCATGGGGGTTTCTTGGCAAAAATTTGTTCAGAGGAGGTTTGCCCTTGCCTTCCTCTGGGGCTGAGAGAGCGTGACTTACCTGAGATCACCCAGTGGGTTTCCCACTTGCTGAGCAGAGATTCAAATCTTGGTCTCAAGAGTCATAGTCCAATGCTCAAACCACCATTCCCATGAGACTGTAGATATGTTGAACTAATGTCTTTGACTATGGTCTGGGTTAAGTCCAATCAAATAAATCTGACCAGATGGATTCATTCAACCCCAGAATAGTTCTAGATTGAATTGTATGCTGCCCAAAACATGAGGGAGAAATCTGGACGTTGTAGGATTATGACTCACATCATCTCTGTTCAGATGTTCCCACCACTGGGCTAAAGCCTCAGATCTCACTGTCTATAAGGTGCCAACTGATCAGTTACTTTCAAAAGCCCAAGTGGCAAGTAGCTTCCATAAGATATATATAGTTGGCTCATGTCTTGCTGAGATTCCAAGGGGCAGAGGCAGCCTGACTAGAGCCATCCATAGTTTAGCAATCTCAAAACTGTAATGCATTCTGCACAAGGCTGCCTTTGAAGGCTTAGCAGAAACTTTAGTTCAAAATCCAGCTGCTGGGCTAGAAGTGAGATAAGCCCAAGGGAACAGAGCCTGCCACTCTTGACAAGAGTTTCAGTAGCTGCTGGTCCATTCATGAGCACAGTTCAAGGCACTAATGCTATAGTCCCATAAGGCTTGCTTACCCGAAGGGCTGCCTTCTCCCATATGTATGCATGTTTAAGAGAGAGAGAGAGAGAGATTTGCAATAGAACTAAAGTTAGGCAGCTCATGACCAGTAGCAAAATTCTCATTTATAACACCCTATTTATAGAACAATTACCCCAGGGATGCCAGCCAGGGTCTGTGCTAGTCCTGCACCCTGAGATCCTTTTTAAACTTGCATTTTATGCTTTCTTTTTTCAGTTTTTTGCAGCACCATTATATCTGAACACACAGGAGAAAATAAAATCTATCATTCATATACCAATCATTTACAGAATTAATGCAAATCAATTAAACAATGTCAGTTATTAAATGATCTATTAATTATAAAGTGATAAAACACACACAAATATTAATTTCAGTGCCTCAATTCATTTTCCAGTGCTCAATAAAAGGACACCACTCTGATACACATTTAGGGCTTTGCTTGTGATTGCCATTGCTTAATTTCACATCACACTCATTTTGAACGTATTCCTTGTCAATCTAATCTTGACATGTAAATTTTTGCTATGCTTAATTATGCTGCTGTTTATTTCATTTATATCTCATCTTGCCCCCAATAATGGGACTCAGGGTCGCTTGTAATATATTTTCAAAAATACAGGTTAGAAACTATACTAAAACATCAATTTAAAAAGTACAATCCATCCTCCACATTTATGGCTTTGACTTTTGTGGATTTGATTATTGCGATTTGATTAATATGTTATTTCTAGGTTCTCCAGCATGACTCTGTGACCAACTTTTGCCAGAAGTCTTGCTGGATGAGCTAGCTATTCCTACAGAGAACACTTCTCTAGATATTTCTAGGTCCTTCAGCACAATTCTGTGGTCTGCCTCTGGATGATGTTTACCATAGAGTTGTGCTGGATTCCTAGAGAGATGTTCTCAGTTTTTTAAAAAAGTGTTGTTGCTTTTATTTATATTTCTTCCACTTGCAAAGGGAACCTGTTTCTCTAACCCCAGCAAATGTGGAGGGCCCACTCTATAAATATAAAAGTTACTTAAGAGACAATTAAACAGTTTACAAAGTTAAAACTATTAAAATTAATTAAAAATCTCCATAGAAACTGCCAAATACAACACACCATTGAAAGCCCATCCCAGTCAGTTTCTAAAAGCATGTCAGTATAAGAATGCTTTGACTTGTCAGTGGAGGAAAAGCAATGAGATAGCCATCCAAAGTTCCCTGGGGGGGGGGGTTCAAAAGTCTGAGAGCAACCACAAAGAAGGCTTTGCTGTTGCTCTCACTAAATAAGCCTAAGATGGTGGTGGGACAGAAAGAAGGTCTTTACCTGAAGACCTTAGACCTCTAATGGGAGATAGGATTTTTCAAATAGCCTGACCGAAGCCATATAGGTCTTTACAGGTCATCATCAGCACTTTGAATACACAGCTATTAGAGACTGTTGTGCAATGTACTGTTAATGCACCAGCAGTAACAAGGTCTCCTTCCATAATTCTGGTGTAAATTCTACATCATATCAATTGTGTTCATAACTCTCTTACTTCTAAATTTTGAATTCAAGTAGTGGGAGCTGGTGGCTTCCATATGAAGAACAGTGAGTCAGTACTGGGTTTTAATTTGTACCTTAAAAGAGCTAGCCACCATGCTTTTAAGGATAGGGTACAGCATGTTAGATAAGTCCTTGAAGTATGAAAGAAAACCTGTAGTGGATTCAGTACTCCACTTAAATGGAAGCTACTATCTGGAACACAAGGACCTAGCACCATTTTCTGATAGTAACAGACATTTCCAACATGCCTGCATGTCATTATTATCAATTAGTTTGAGGTTTAAGTGTCAGATACCAGTGATATAGACTCATTGTAATGTAGTGATTTGAGTGAGGGACTATGATTCTGGAGACCAGGGTTTGATTCCTCACTCCACAATGAAATCCACTGGGTGACCTTGGGCAAGTCATATATGGTCCCAGCCTCAAGAGAAAGAAATGGCAAACCTCCTCTGAAAACTTGCCAGGAAAACCCCATGATAGGTCCGTCTTAAGTCAGAAATGACTTAAAGGCACATAACAACAACAAAGATCTTGCTGGTCTTAATGGACCACAAACTGAAGATCAGTCAATAGTGTGATGTTGCAGCCAAAAAAGCCAATGCAAGTCTAGGATGCCTCAACAGGATTATGTAGTGTTCAGATCAAGAGAAGTCCTAGTGTTACACTATTTTGCTTTCCTCACACTTCACCTAGACCACCATCTCCAGTTTTGGACACCAGAGTTCAAGAAAGATAGTGACAAGTTGGAATATGTTCAGAGGAGGGCAACTAAGATGGCCAAAGTTCTGTGAGGAACAATGAGCTAGTTAAATAGGAAACTGGAGAAGTGGAGAGGTGATAAGAAATAGAAAATGGAGCCAACATGATGTTGGTCTGAGTGTTGGCATCTGGGAGATCAAGGCTTGAATCCTTGCTCAGCCATGTTAATCCACTGTGTGATTTGAGCAAATACAATAATTCTATCTCATTCGAAGAGGATGGCAATGATAAACCTCCTCTGAAGAAATACTGACAAGAAAAGATGATAAGAGTATGGGAGACAGGTATCAAGAGTACCACCATACCCTCTGAGAGGTATTTGAGTCAGTAAAAAGCAAAGGTTTGAGTGTTGGCCTTGGACTAGGGAAGATGAGAATTCAGCCATTGAAACCCATTGGGTGACCTTGGGCAAATCCCACTCTCTCAGCCTCAGTGAGAAATAAGGGGCAAACCCCCTCTGAATAAATCTTGTCAAGGAAACCCTAGGGTGGAGTTGCCATACATTGAACTCAACTTGAAGGCACATAACAACAGTGAGAAATAGAAAACTTTTTATTAAAAAAAGTAAATTAATAGTGGCTTAATAAAACATATTACTGATTTTTTGTTCCAAAGCATATATAACTCCAAAGTTCCACACCCCATACCTCTGCATCCCCCTTGGGCAAGATCCTCACTTGGCAACTCATACTTCATCACACCTAGAGCTCAGGGAGAGAGGTTAGATATTACCCAAGGTATTTCATGCCAGCAAGTTATTAAAGAGCTTTGGGCTTTTCTTCCTCTTCTTCCAAGTGAGAGGAGAAGTGTGAATAGGGATGGAGAGGCCTTTGTTTTCTAATTTGTGTCTCTTCTCCATTGAAACCTGACACAATACACTTCCATAGCATTTCTTCCCACTTCCACCCCACTTTACGTGCTGCATCTAATGTGACAGCTGAAGGAGATTAAAAAGAAATGCTAAACTAGCAGGAGTTGTAAGATGGGGAGGGGGGAAGTAGCACATTTATGAATAATTTCAGCACAATTCCAACAACATTGCATTCCCTGGACAGGGCACATTTATTATCTTATTCACCATGACTACGGCAACATTAGTGATTTGTTACTGAATCAATTATTAATTCATAGACGTGAATAAGGTTTTGTCACTTAACTCTTTGGTGGGCCAAACCAATGTGGCCTTATCCCACAGCCTATATTTTGAACATTCTGCTTTCAGGGTTTGAGTCATAGCTGCCTCTCCCAGAGTGTCAAGGGAGAGGGAGGAGGAGGCATCAGCATTTTCTTTCATTAAACAGCTCCACAAGAATGCATTTTTTATAACAAGAGATCCCCAGTGCCCTTCTTGTCATGAACCAATAAGCAACCATGAAGCCTTGACAGTTCTGCATCCAAGAACATGCTAGGAAGGCTTGTGAGCAGTTGGCTCAGATGGTTAGAGATGGGAGGCGGGGAGATGTCCATCTGCAAACATACTCATCTAATGGGACTGTAGAGTGTCAATATGATTTGCCCCACCAGGATGCTTGGGATAACTGAGGTTGTTAATATTAGAATGAAAGTGTGTTTCAGTTCCTGGAGTTTTGTAAGGGATGGGGCTCTGCCTTACAACATTGGGTTGTTTCCATGCTGATGGGGTAAAACATCTGTTCTATGTTTACTTAGGGATATAGCTTGGAGCAGCCATGAAAGCTCTAGATAACATCCTAAAGATATACAAGTGAGCACTAAAGTCAGAACCCTTGTATTCCCCATCACCACGTGTGGATGTGAGAACCAGACAGTGAAGATAGTGAATAAGAAGAAGATGAACTCATTTCAGATGTGGTGCTGGAGAAGAGTGTTGAGGATAACATGGTCAACCAAAAAGACAAACAAGTGGGTTCTTGAACAGATCAAGCTCAAAATATCCTTGGAAGCCAAGATGATCAAATTGAGGTTGTCATATTTTGAACACATCATGAGAAGGCAGGACTTACTAGAAAAGAAAATAATGCTAGTGAAGGTAGCAGGAAAAGAAGTCATACACCAGATGGATAGACTCAATCAGAGAGGTCACATGCCAGGATTTACAGGACCTGAGCCGAGAGGTTGTGGGTAAGGGGTCCTGGAGATATCTCATACACAGGATTGCTATGAGTCAGAGTTGATTCAAGGACAGTTAACAACTACGTTTCTAGTGGTGGGCATTGCCTCCCTCAAATAAAAATTCAACTCCCTCTCCAATGAAATTTTCCTCTACTCTCCAAATTCCTAGTATTTCAATAATTTAAATTAAGAAAACCATTGTAGAGGTTTCAGTGTTGGACTAGGACTCCCAGAGGAAGGGTTCAAATCCCCATTCAGCCATGGAAGCCCATTGAGTGATCTTGAGCAAGTCACACTCTCTCAGATTCAGTTGAAGGCAGTGGTGAACTTCCCATGTAAAAATCTTGCCAAGAAAGCCCCCTGAGAGGTTTGACTTAAGGTTGTCATAAGCTGAAAACAACTTGATGCAAAACTTCAGTGCAAAACTTAAGTGAAGCATTTAGGAATAGAGTTTTGACATTCAAAGCAAAGGGGCAGGCACCATTATCCGAGTAATGTGACCATAGCAAATAGAAGAATGTTAGGTGTGAATGAATTTAATTGCTTTGCTTTCTGCAAAGTTAAAAATTTGGGGAATGAAAGAAAATGTCATTGGGAGAGCAGAATTCTTATTTGGAGGGCCAAAGTTTTCAGTTTGCTTCCTGTTCTTATAGCTGTAACTGTGGGAGATATCCAAGGTGCTGACCCTTATATCCCAAAATACATTCGGAATTTTGGATAGCACCTTCAAATTTCAAACTTCAGATCAAAACCCAGAACAGATCCACCACTTCACTAACATGGAAGCTCCCACCCTGCACTGATTTTACCAGTAATGTTTCCACATTGCCCAGTTACAGCAATTTGCTACAACTTTAACTGTCATCATGGCTCTATCCTCTGGAATCCTGGAATTTACAGCTTTGTGAGGTTCTTATAATTATCTGCTAGAGAGCTCCAATATTATATTGCAGGGGTGTGGAGTAAAGAATGCTAAGTACCTTACCAAAAGGTAAAGACCCTTTCCCATTGTGCAATTAGGATTCCATGGGCTAGAGCTAAGGAAGTTAAAATGATACCAAACGACCATAACTGTGCAGTCTGGAAGCATCTCAGTGTCAAGAGTAAATATCTCAAGGGTCAGTCTCAAACTTTTCTCTTTGCTCACTTTGCCCCATTGTTCCAAGTGTTCAACTTGGATGTAGGAAAAAGGGAACTTGTGTATCCTTTTTGAGACAAATCTTCTTCTGGAAAACATGTTAATCTTGGCTGGAGATAGATGATAGATAGATAGGTAGCATTGATATATCTGGGGACAGGGGTAAGTTGTTCTGGGGGGGAGAGTAACATCTGCTATATTTTAGGTGGCTTAATCTTTTAATGAGATAGTTTCCATTGGTTTTCAGCTCCTTATTTCCATGGGTGCATCTGCACTGTAGAAATAATGCAGTTTGACACCACAATAAGTACTATAGCTTCATCCTATGGAATCCAGGGATTTGTAGTTTTATAAGGCCTTTAGCCTTCTGATACCTCACAAAACTAGAAATCCCAGGATGGAGCCATGGCAGTTAAAGTAGTGTCAAACTGCATCATTTCTGGACTCAGTGCCAAGCCTTTCAGATAGGGCTTGCAAGAAATTTGAACCAAAAAAATTAAGGGGTTTCATTTTAACTTTACTGGTGGAACTGATGCAGAGAGGGGGACATGAGATAGGCTTATCACTAGCAATTTGTGCCTCTGCTAAATTTATCTCAGTTTACTTATGAGAAAATCCAGACAATGATCTTCATATTGTTCATTGCAAACTAGAGCAGACCCACTGAATCATTGGGATTTGCTTATGTGTTGACTCAACATTTGATTAATAAGTCAGTGGGTCTACTCTAAGTGAGATTAACCATAGAAATCAAGCCTAAGGCTAATTCTTGGAGGTGAAGAAACAAACAAACCAAAAAAACCCCAAATGTCACAGATCTTTTGGAGGGATAGAGGAGGAGCAGCAGTGTAAAATATTGTTTATAAAATCTTAAGAGAACAAAAAGGGAAAGGGGAGGGTAAAAAGAGGGGGGCCCTTTGTCATTTAAGGCCTGCCAGTAAATCTCAGCGAGACTGCAAACTTGCAGCTTGCATAGTATATTTTATAGAAGGAGAAGTTGCTGACTTGGCTGGTGCTAGGTAGGAGGCCTAGAGGCCTGGGAAGCTTGCAATTTGGGGGTGGGTAAACATTCCCATCCATCAAGTGGCTGGGTTCACAGCAAAAGAGGTGACAACCATAACAGATTAACACACTGAGGGCCAGAATGACAAAGAGACTGAATGCCCACCTATCTTTGAATGGTTGTGGCCCTGTGGAGGGTAAAATTAACCAGCAAAGGAGACTGATGTTTGAATCATAAACTTAGAGAATTTTAGAGCTGGAAGGGATCACAAGAGCCACCTTGCCCAACTCCCAGTCAGGCAGGAATACACCACTAAAGCACTTCTGAAAGATACCACCCAACCTCTCTTTAAAGGCTGCCAAAGAATTCACCTCTCTATGAAGCAGTTTGTTCCCCTGTGGAACAGATCTTAAAGTAAAACAAAATCACTGGATTTTCTTGGCAAGGTTTGTTCATACGAGGTTTGTCATTGCTTTCTTCAGAGGCTGAGGGAATGAGACTTGCCCAAGGGCATCCAATGCTTTTCCATGACTGAGCTGGGATTTGAACTCTGGTCTAACTGACTTGTAGTCCAGCATTCAAGCCACTACATCACAGAGGCTAACTCCATCTGTTTAAACCTCTGTTTAAAGACTACCAATGAAAGAAAGCTCCCCACATCACCAAGAGAATCTATTCCTTGTTTAACAGCTCTACCACAAAGAAGTTTTTCCTAACATTTAGGTGGAATCACTTTTCTTGTAGTTTGCATCCACTGGTTCATGTTCCAGTCTCTGGAGCAGCAGAAAACAAGCCTGCTTCATCTTCTACATGACACTCCTTCAGATACTTAAAGACAGCTATCATGCTATCTATCAATCATCTCTTCTCCAAACTAAACATATCCAGCTCCCTAAGTTGTTCCAAAACTCTGAAGGTTGTAAAGGTCCAGGAAGGGGACCATAGCACTTGCAGGCAACAAGAGTGAATTTTATGAGAGTGGGAGACAAAGAAATCACAGCATGGTTGAAACTGAAGAGTGAGGGTGAGATGAGATATCTTGAATGGAGACAGAAGAAACATCTACCGTTCATTTCCCAGCTGGAAAAAAATGTGTTTTCTTCCTATGGGTTTCCCAAAAGGGACAAGAATTTGGTTGTTCCATAACCAGTCTTAAGGAAGATTCAGCTTCTTGTATTCTGTAGGCTAATGTTAGGGAAGGGAAACCAAACTGTCTTGTCTTTCATTTCAGCAGTAAAATGTATTTGGGCAGCCATGAGCAGTTGAGCTTGAAACTCACATGTCTAGGGTTCCTTTACTGATGCAACTGTTTTGATGGAGGCAAAGGTATTAACAGTCTGGAAGAAGTCTTTAGTTCTGGGGAAGGGAGAGGCAGATGACAAAGGGCC
>CM034703.1:5660057-5671387 GCA_020142125.1 Phrynosoma platyrhinos | reverse complement strand
GGGCTTTAAAGGTCAAAACCAACACCTTGTACTGTGCCCGGAAACACTATGCACCATCCAAGGAGGAAAAGCTGCATGTGCAACTATTGCAGAACTCTGCTTACACAACTATAAACTAAATATGGATGTTATGCAATGGTAAAAAAAAAAAAAGTTGTTGCTGACTTATGGAAGCCCTAAGACAAGCCTAGCACACAGTTTTAGTTTTTTATATTTGGTTTTGGTAGATGTGTTCAGAGGAGGGTTGCCTTTGTCTTCCTCTGAGGCTAAGAGTGTGACTTGCCCAAGGTCACCCACTATTTCCATACTTCACCAGGGATTCAAACCCTAGGCCCAGTGTCATAGTCCAACAGTCCAACCACTACACCCCTCTGGCTTTCACAAAAGTGATGAGAATAGTGATCCACAACAAGAGCGATGGCAGAAACATAAGAAGTATCTATGTATCTATAAGATGTTTTCTAGGGGTTCAGAATGGATTCAGCACTCCACCAGGACTGGAATCACCAGCTTCCATCCAGGAAAAGAGAGTCCGCTACCTCCTGGCTTGGTTCTTTCCACTGTTGAACAGCAATAACCATTACAGAGTTCTTCCCCACTTTCTTAGTCAATATCTTGCTTCTTATAATTATAATTCTCTGACTTACTTTCTGGAACAGCAAAAAACAATCTTGCTCCATCTTCCATGTGACACACATTAGTCCCAGCTAGAAGAAAACCTTTGGATCTATGAAATTTACCTAAATGTTGACTCATCCTTCAACAGTTGACTAACACTCCAACTTGGATCAATGTAATTTACATACATTTTGACACAACAGGTCTACTCTAGGTGGGACTAGCCAGTCAGATTCGTGAATTCACCATGAATTGGAATGCCTAAGTTTGTCAAGCAGTTTTTCCTCCTTGCTCCAGATGTCTCTCTTAGTTCTCATAATGTCATTCAGGGGAGGGATTTTCCCTCTTTGACTGGCCTCATCTTAGTGTCATTACCTATCACTATCATGCACTAGCATAGGACATTTTAGTAAGTAAATAAATAAATGGTCTTTCAGAATCACATTGTGATCCAGAATCAACACAGAAGAGGACCATGAGTTCAGGCATTCTACAAGATTGTCTCCTAATGAGTTGTCACAATGAGACCCACATACCCCAAAAAGTTTCATCTACTTGGCACAACCATGTCGTTTTTCAGCACACATTAAAAAATTGGGATACAAACTGTCTCAGCAAATCTATTTCATTTTTCCACAGGATACCAATGTAATGTATTGGTATTATTATTATTATTATTATTATTATTATTATTATTATTATTATTATTATTATTATTATTTCTTATACCCCGCCTTTTGCCTTGGCAATCAAGGTGGCTTAGAAGTACAAAAAGAGAATCTAATTGCATTTAGAAGATGGATGTCATGTTTGAGATGGAGCGAGCTGCTCCAGACACTAGGACATGAGCCAATGGATTAAAATTAAAAGAAAATATATTCCACTTAAAAATCAGGTTGGAGAGATGCAAGATTCTGTGAAATAGCAGGGACTCATTTTACAGATCCTCAATCTCTCTCTAGACTTATTATGCCTCATTCTGTATATGCAAATATATGTATTCAAAAAATCCAGAAAAAATCTGAAATACTTAACACTTTTGGTCCCAAACATTTAAAATAAGAGATATTCAACCTGTATTAATTCTAGTTCTAATCCTAAATGGATTGGATTTCTGGTGAGGTCAGAATATAATCTGCAACTCACTCAGCAAAATATTTTATTTTAAAAAAAACTTTAAAAAACACCTCGTGCATAAAGGTTGAGAAAAAAGCAGAGAGAATGGCAAATTGCTTGAAACTGGAAATTCAACAGTTGGCTACATGTACCTATGTGGGTTTTGTTGTTGTTGTTGTTTTTGAAAAATGACAAATATAATCGAAACAACCATCTCACATACTGTCTCCTCCTAACAACTTGAACTTGGTATGGATTTTTCTTTCCACCAGCCACCTCAGCACACCAATTATGTGGCCCATGGATAATCTTCCCCAATATTTGAGATGTTTTATAAAGATCCTGCAGGAAGAACAAAAAAATCCTTTAATCTACAAAGTGTTGCTGGAACCTGTTGGAAGAATTCTAACAGGTTTGGAGGTGAAAAGTGTTTTCAGTATTGGAAAGTAGGTTTTCTTCTTCTCTTTTTTACAAAAAAAAAAAAAATATCTCAATTTCCTTCACACTTGACTCACTCCTTAGATTGCTCTGAGATCTACAAAACAAGCCAAGTGTGAACACAGTTGATTGAACCATCACTGAATT
This sequence comes from Phrynosoma platyrhinos, assembly GCA_020142125.1. Classification (NCBI taxonomy): domain Eukaryota; kingdom Metazoa; phylum Chordata; class Lepidosauria; order Squamata; family Phrynosomatidae; genus Phrynosoma; species Phrynosoma platyrhinos. The sequence continues at coordinate 5,669,068 of CM034703.1, read as the reverse complement.
AACATAAGCAGTGGATTGCCAGTTGAACTGTATTTCTCCCCCTCCTCCCCATTCTTCCAATAACTCAAAAATCCAGGACAAAGTTCTGCTGCAATTTCCCATCTGAATGCAGTGGTGGATGTGAAATAATTTTGCCCCAAAGGTATGTCTGTTCCAAAGTAATAGGAAGCTTGAGAATTGAAAATTCTAATAATCAGCTCATTTCAGCCCTCCTTGTAATGAATTGTACATTGTACAATGGTCACTCCATAGCCAGATCTGTGTAGCTGTGTAATTGGCACTGGGGAACCAGTTGTCTGTCTCACATGACTAAAAAAATGTTCACTCCGTCCTTTTGGAATATGTATAAATATAGGAGCAATTAGCAAGTACCAAGGAAGGGAAAAAATGAGGCTTAAAATTGCTGAGACTTGAAGTGGTGTATTTGTTTCCGGCTTTCTTTGCTGGTTTTGAATTTCCCCCAAAGGCTTTATTTTTTTTTAAAGGGACCTAAGTTCCATTATTACCTAGAATAGATTTTGACTCCTGGCACCATTTGACAGATTTTGGAAGATCTGCACAGAAGTCTGTCTCCAGAGGCATGTGCAATATTGCTCTGTCGCAATAAGGAGAAGAGCCAATTTGCAACGCTTCGACTGTCTTGCAAATCAGGTAAAAAATATGACTGCCCCACTAAGGAAATATCTAATTGTCATATTTCCTGCCATGCAAACATCTCATAAAAGGAGATTTCAAGACAAAGAGGTTTGACAGTAGCTTGTACAGCTGTAAGGTACATATAGAGCACATGTTATCTGTGTATGAAATAATCTAAAAAAAAAAAATATTTTGGAGGTTACAATGCATGCAACTTAATTAATGTTTGAAGATCCCAACACAAAAGAATACACAAGTTAAGGGATCTATGCAGAATTTATCACAGTTATCGACTTTCCCCCATTGAATGTTGCATGCAGAAAGCAGGAATGTAAAGGACACTTGGACATTTTCTCATCCTTAAAGGAGTGCCAAGACAACTCACCCTTTTCCTTGTCCTTGACATATTGAGGAAGACTCTCAAGAACATGGTCAGCTTCTGTAACTTCTGGGGAGGGGTATTTTGCTTTTGTTTTTGTGTTTTATCTTTTATTTATTTTCTTTTATTTTCATTTATTTTATTTTTTGCTTTTGCATTTTAGAAATCCCAGATTTTCTCGGCTCACCTCATCCTTATGGTCAGGGCATGTGAATGATGGACATCTCAAAGGTGTTGTCTGCACTGCAGAAATGATGTAGTTTGACACTGCTTTAACTGCCATGGCTCTGTCCTATGGAATCCTGGCACCAGAGCTATCTGACAGAGAAGACTAAATATCTCACAAAACTACAAATCCCTGGATTCCATAGCATTGAGCTATGGCAATTAAAGCAGTGTACCTGGACACTACAGGTGGCTGTTCACATGTACGTCCCACTATGCCTCTGGCACAACTCATTCTCCCCTGTCAGTGTGTGGATGATGAGTGTTGCAGTGATGCTCTTTGACACCCAGCAGAATCTCCAGGACAAGCTGGCTGCTGTGATCCACAGCCACTTTGTATCTCTTACCACCAACTGGCTCAGCTTCCCTTCTTCAGGATCCTGTCGTCCTCAGTCAAGAAGACACATTGTAAAGTCCAAAAGAGGTCAGAAACAAGGCAGCCAGCATTGATCACATGGATGGACACCTCATTGTGGCCTTAGAGGGAGCAATTCATGCCAGTAGTGGTGGCAGTGGGTAGTACAGTGGGACACCATGTACAGCCACCCAGCATCACTCCAGAGGGCTCTGGATTTTCTGAGAAGACTCAGAGCAAAAGATGTGTGAGTAAAAAGATTTAAAGGGTATGATAATGTGGTTTCTGTGCTGAACTGGTCATATATCCTCAGGACAGTTTGCACCCAAATCAGAGTTTGGGCCCTGCATCATCTGGAGTAATCGCCATGAGGATGGGGCTGAGGAGCATCTTATTTGGCCCTTGCGGGCATGGCCCAAGCCTAAGACACAGAGAATGGTTCTATCCATGCAATTCTCTGGGCAGGTGTGGGGTATTTCTTTACAGGGGCTATTTTTTTTTTCTGATTTCATAAGTTGAGAGGCTTTTGTACTAGTACACCACCAAGGAACAGGGCCTGGGAATAATCAGATAATTAAGTGAAATTAATTTGTTGCTCCTAATTCATATATATATATATATATATATATATATATATATATATATATGACCATTTTCAAATGTCATTATGTTAAAGGACAATATCCTTAACAAATTGATTAATGGTTACAATTTCTCATTATTTTGATTTGTTACTTTTGAAGATGATTAGGAACAGGTGGTCATATTTCACCAATTTTACTCATCTTAAGTGGTCCTTTTTTTAAAAAAAAATAAAAGTCAGATTTTACTAAGGAGTTGGTAACATTCAGCATGGCATATGCCTTTTTATAGCTTCACTGAAATAATTTACATTAATCATAGAATTATAGAATCATAGAGTCGGAAGAGAGCACAACAGCCATCCAGCCCAACCCCCTGTTGGGTGGAATCTCCTTTCCTGTAGCCTGAATACTTTGCTCCAAGTCCTACACTCTGGAGCAACAGAAAACAAGATTGCTCCAACCTTAATATGCCCTCCCCTCAAATATTTAAATATGGCTATCATGTCACCTCTCACCTTCTCTACTCCAGGCTAAACATACCCAGCTCCCTAAATCTTTCCTCATAAGGCTTGATTTCCAGACCCTTCACCATTATGGTCACCCTCCTCTGGACATGCTCCAGCATGCCAATCATCATCCGATGTGTTTGCACCAGAACCAAGATTTGTGCAATGCATCATTCAGATTCCTTGTGGAGAGGACACAGGGCAACTGGTTTTTTGCCTGCGCAGACAAGTCCTAGGCCATCCAAGCTGGCCAATCATGTCTTATCAGGATCATGCAAATAATGAAGTTCTATGACTCTCAAGAAATTGAATATGGGCTAAAGCATTTGTGTGAGTGCCCATGCTTTCATTTCTACACCTGATGATCAGCTACACCAGGAATAAAGACATCCCTTAATCTTATCTGTGTCTATGGTCTCTTTTTCAACATTGGATGTACCTATTGAATCATATGTCAACCCAGGTCTAAAAGATCTATGGAAATGTATGGAAGTATCCAATATTAGTCCCAGCTCATACAGATCCATAGAAATGAGAATGATTTACATAAACCCCATTGATTTCAATGGGTTTGTTCAAGTTGGATAGTAGTTAGCCCTAGATATGCAAAGGACATATCTAAAATTGGTGTTATTTGCTCAATAACCCCCTTCACCCCTGCTCACCCCCCTGTCCTGCTCCTTTTTCTGTAAGAGGTTAACATTTTGAGTATTCTGGAGCCATAATGTCTAAGGTTCATCTATCATCATTAGGCCAAAATGCCATTCACAACCACTATCACATTTTTTATTTTTTTACAATTTTATTGTTATATAATGAAAGTTCAAAGGAAGCATTGCACTATGCCAAAGCTAGCAATTCACAACACAATACATTAGCAATAAAGACAGTGAAAACAAACACAGCCAAAGAAAAATTACAGGAGAAAAAAATGGAAACCCCAACGTCCTTCAGACAGGCAATAGGAGATAATCTATATGTTAGCTCATGTCACATTTTTGACATCTCTCTCTAAATTTATTTTACAGTGCATTCCCCATGCATTCACCCCATCACCACTCATTCCATTTTTTCCTTCTGCCAGTAGAGATTTCCTTGTTTTAGATCTAACTAAACATTGAGGGGAATTGGCATGTGTGTTATTATGGTGTTTTCTTTTTTTAAGAAGAAGAACTAGAAGCTTTAGTAGGAGAATTAAGTTGTCTCCAGCTCGCTGCTGCCTGTAAATCAAACCTTTCACTGGGATATCCTATTTTTATTTTCTTGGCAGCTGACTTCTGCTGATTAAAAAAAAAAAAAAAAAAAAAGGAGAGAGGGACTCCATGGAGCAAAGTTGTTATGAAAGGGCCAGCTCTGACCTCTTCACTTTTGGAAGAAGGTTATTGTCTTAAATAGAGCATCCAGCTTGGCAATTCCCTCCTTGATCCTTTGCAACACCAGCTCAGACACCTGATATATAATTTCCATCCACTGCCACCATCACCCATTCCATTGCATGCATGCCACCCCCTACACTCCAACACATTATAGCAGGAACTAATTTTGTCTGGACTATTATTAGATCATGAGATCAGGGCCACATAGAGGTCGTAAAATGTTTCATTCTCTCCGAACGGCCATCGTGCAGCTATCAGGTGCCATAACATGAGGTTTGCTTATTGTGCATATTGCTTAGAGTTGCAAATTGCCCATTACCCAGCTTAAACACCTGGCATTTACATTCATTATAACCCTGATGCCCCCCCTTTATGGCCTCCCAGGAGGGCCTTCCAATTGGTCAGAAGTGCAAATGAATGTTTTATGATTATGATGAATGATGTGAGGGGCCCGCCAGGAAAGGAAGGGAGGGAGGACTTGTCAAGTGCTTTGGAGTTTCCATCCACCTCAAGCTTGGGAATTGCTCCAACTGGAGAGTTCTCCTGATCTGGCTATCCAAGGATTTAAAGCAAATGCAGTGTGTGTTCAGGAAGATCATAGAGTCATAGAATCATAGAACTGGAAGAAGCCTGAAAGGCCATCCAGAGTCCAACCCCCCCACCATACACAATCAAAGCAACCCCAACCGATGGTCATCCAGCCTCTATTTAAAAACTTTCAAAGAAGGAGACTCCACCACACTCTGAGGCAATGTATTCCACTGTTGAATAGCTTTTACCATCAGGAGGTTCTTCCTGTGTTGAGGTGGAATCTCTTTTCAGGAGTTGGGACAAGAAGAATGCCCAAGAGAGAAAATACTGGCTGGTATCCTGTTGGTGTCCTACTCACAGCTATGTTTTCTTAGAAAGGCAGTTGTGCTGCTTTGGCCATTTTGTAAGAAGCATATTTAGTTCACTGTTGTGCTAGTGGAGTTCTAAAAGTGCAACCATTCCATTTGCTCATGCTTCTTGCTGCAGCGTGCTTTCAGTGTCCCAATTGATTCCATGGGATTCCACAGTGGCAGAAGAACCAGATATATTGACAGCTGCACAATGTTGGTATTCAGCAGAATGGGGGATATATCACAAATGCAACTATGTGCAGTACACAATTACAATGAAGCCTCTCTGAAACTGTATATGAATATTTGTCAGAAGTAACCCACATTCAGAATATTATTTTTCTGTGTATCCTGCTCTTCCTACAGTTAAATGAGAACAACATGGTAGCATCCCTAGGTAGTTCCCTGGAGAGATGGTTAATGAAGTACTGAAAATGCCAGAGGAGGAGTTCAGGCCACTATAGTATCCAACAGTATTTAGCTTACTACTTCACACATGGATGCAGAAACAATGGTAATAAGATGACTGGGTTTTGGAAGTTTCAGAGGCCAAAGTATTTCTTCTCCTCAAAATGAAAAGGCTCAGAATTAACCTTTTCCAGCCTCTGCACTCAAACACACAGCACTTATATGTGAACAAGGAAAGGTTCCATGGAAAGTGTAATCCATGCATTTCTCCCAAAGTGTTCCTTCCCCACCCATGAGACTGTTCTTAGCAATGGGACTAAGGGCCTCGGCAGACGACTAATAGAGTCGTCTTGGAGGCTTGGAAGAGGAGGGGCAGCTGCACGTTCGGCGCCCCTTCCTCTCCCTGAGGTCGCCCTCGGAGTCGCCGGCCCTCCGCACGGCAGGCGCTCCGGGGAAGACCTCACGCCGCGGCAGCCAAACGCGCCGCGGCGGAAAAGACAGCGAAAGTGCGCCCGCCGCTGTTAGTGCGCACTTTCGCTGTCTTGAGGAAGGAGCGCTGATTTAGCGCTCCTTCCAGGGTCGCCGCCGGTGCGCCGAGGTGCGGAGGCTGCGGCCCCGCGGCGCGCCGGCCCAGGGCGTCTGGGAAGCTCTCGTCTGCTTCCCCCCTCTGGGGCTGTGCAGACTGTTCTGATAGAGCAGCCTTTGCTGCTGCAATGACACTTTGTCTGAGATTCCTTGGCCCAGTTCATCTAAATCAGGGGTAGGCAACCTTTCCCCTTTAAGGGCCGAGGGACTTCAGCTCCCAGAATCCCAGGAGCTATTGGCCACCATTGGGACTATTGGCCAACATGGCTGAGGCTTCTGGGAGCTGAAGTCCCTCGGCCCTTAAAGGGGAAAGGTTGCCTACCCCTGATCTAAATGTTGTGTCAAAGAAATGCCCATTTGCCATCCACCATGCGGTCAGGAAGGCAGCATGACGCCTATGTTGGGATGGTGTTGAGGCGTGCAGCATGCAGATGCCATGTCCCCACTATTCCTGTTGTTTCAGTCATTAGTTAAAATGGTATATGGTGGGAAGGATATCTTTTGCAGGCAGGATTCTCCTCCTTCTGGCCATGTGGCTATAGGGAGGAATAAGGAATCCATTGTTCTCTGCCACAAAGAGGCCCATGACCTCACTGAAATGGAGACAGATTGGATTGCAAAAGAGGGGTCCCTGTTAAGATGCAAATGGATGCTAAATTTCCTGGTCTTTGCAAATCCCCCTATAGCCACAGGGCCAGAAGGAGCCTGCCTGCAAAAGATATCCTCCCCACCATATACCATCTTAACTAAAGTCTAAAACAATATGTAGGCATCTGACTAACATCTCCAATTGATTTTCTCCTGTTTGGTTTGTAACAACTTGCCTGATGAAGAAGAAGCCCATGGAACTTCGAAAGCTTGCAAGAAGTATATTGTGCATTTTGGTTGGCCAATAAAAGTATCACTGATAGATTTTTGTTTGAATAATAATAATAATAATAATAATAATAATAATAATAATAATAATAATAATAGACTGAAACAACATGTAGGCATCTGACTAACATCTTCAATTGTTTTTCTCCTGTTTGGTTTGTAACATCTTGCCTGATGATGAAGAAGCTAGTGGAGCTTCAAAAGCTTGCAAGACATATATTGTGCATTTTGGTTGGTCAAGAAAGAGATTACTGATGTGTATTTATACACTATCTCAGTATGTACAAACTCATGAGCAGCACTTACGCTTATGGAACCCACTTACACAAATTGTGAACTGAACACAGACATTACACAATGGTCAAAAAAGTACAACTGCCAGTGTAAGGAAACTTACATGTTTGTGGTGAATTCTCTTGCCATCAATTGCATGCATGGTTGTGTTATCCTTAGTCAATGACTTATAGATTTCTATTAATGTTTAGGGGGAATGTTTGACCTGAAAAGATATAAGCCATGATTTGAATAATGTACCCCCTAAAATAGATGATTTCACACTGAGTGTAAGTGTGTGTGTGTGTTTTCAAGACAACATTCTCACCCTCAGATTCTTCCTCCTCACCCTGAGAACATGGTGCCACCAAGAGCCACCCCTTGTTTCAAGTTTCACCCTGAAACCTAAGGGCCTAGGATGAATCTCACAATATGAGATGTATTGTGTGCAAATTTTGCATATGGTTGTTTTGTAACAAACAAAAATATTACTTTCTGCACAGAAAAAAAAAAACTTTTCCTACTCAGAAAATACTATTTTCTTTGCATATTAACCATGTCCAAATTTTGCACCAATTACAGCCCCCAATTACAGCACGTTCACTGCAAGAAACGGTTTTCCTACACAGAAAATATTTCTGCACAATTTATACTATTTTCTATGCAGAGAATGCCGTTTCCCGTGCATAAAATGATGTTTCCTCTGCAAAACAACCATGTGTGAATTTTGTACAGAATTAAGTCCAAAACTGCAAATAGGTTTCAAAAACTGCCTCGGTTTTGAAGACTTTCTCACACTGGGAAGAAAATTGCTAAAATTACTCATTGCTTCTTTTGTGAAGAAAACTATGGATGAATTACATCCTTGCTTGAATCCCCCTGAAGCTTGCCTTCTAAAAGAGGTATGCCATGATAGCATTCATGGAAAGCTTTTGAGGGGAGGCAGTGGAATGAACTCACTTTTCTTCTTAACTAGATAGAAGGCAGATCAGAAAAGACAAGAGCATTCCAATGGGGAAACTACCCAGATAAATTCATTTCTTTTGCACACATTACTGCGCAAAGACTCATTCCTCACACACTGACAGGGCTCCGTAGTGTGAGCAAAACATTAAAGGCCATTTGCTGTCCTCAGTCTTGGCAGTCTTTGTAGTATGAGGCACTTCCTTTCCTATTTCCATGTAAGATCCTTCCTTGTGTAAAAATGGCACCATCTCTGCTTGATGGTTGGCTTCACAGAGCAAAGAAGCCAACTTCTTTCCATACTTGCGAGCGTATCTGCGCTGTCATTCACTATCCCAGTTGTTTTCATTCCTGCCTGTACAAGTTCAAGGTTGGCAACCACAAATGGGGCAAAATTCATGCTTCGGTGCCCATCTTTGCAGTTAACATTCAGGGAGAATAGGTCTATCAGTTACTAAAAATAGAACAATGAAGAGAGGCAAGATGATGTTAAGATTTTGTCCTGGGATCTTCGATCTCTGCAGGTAAGATCTCAAAAATCCTGAGTACATCCTGAATAATGGTGCACTATTCTGCTTTGGTCAGACCTCACCTGGAATTGTGTGTCCAGTTCTAGGCACCACAATTCAAGAGAAATGGTGACAAGCTGGAGCATGCCCAGAGGAGGGCGGTCAAAATGGTAAAAATCTGGAAACCAAGCCTTATGAGGAACAACTGAAGATGTTGGATATGTTTGACCTGGAGAAGGGAGCTTAAGAAGTAATGTGATAACCATGTTTAAATATTTGAAAGGGTGTCATATTTAACATGCTTAGGGTTGACGTAATTCTCTTCCACAAAACCGGGACAAAATGTAGGACATTCAAGAAAAATGGAAGATGAGACCAACTAAAAGCCAAAAACATTAATATAAATGCATGCTTCTCAGTCATGCTCAAAATGGAGGTGATTTTGACATTCTTCC